>OY776295.1:1442028-1863124 GCA_963675345.1 Trididemnum clinides
AATCATTGTTTCTTTAGGGGATTTTAATGGACATGTGGGGAAATGTGCTGAGGGTTTTGAAGGTGTACACGGGAGGAATGATATTAGGAAAAGAAACGCTTTGTTGCGTACGATCATTGTTGCTTTGTTGCGTACGATCAAGTTTATCTTTGTTGCGTACGATCAGCAATACTGTATGGAAGTGAAACATGTGTTTAAATGAAAAAGCAATTTTAAGGAGAATGGAAAGAGCTATGGTGAAAGCCATGTGCGGTCAGAAAGTCGTTGACAGGAAGACGACTGAAGAACAAATGGAAATGTTGGGGTTGAGGGAAACTATAGACCCATTAGCAACAGCAAATGGAGTTAGATGGTATGGGCATGTGCTGAGGATAGTTGACGATAGTGTTTTGAGGGTTGCTCTGGATCTTGAAGTGAGTGGCAAGAGAAAGCGAGGACAACCCAAGAAGACCTGGAAGAAGCAAATGGAAGAGGAGACAGACAAGATAGGTTTCGGGGAGGATGTCCTGAATCGAGCAAAGTGGAGGGACCGAGTGCGAGCGATCGCAGAAGGAATGGGGTGAATCCGGCCATCTCTGCTAAGGGGACAACACCGGATAAAAAGTAAATAACTACTACTACTACTACTACTACTCCTTTCTTGCTTTGCTCGTTGGACTCAAGCTTTCCTTTCTAATAGGCGCGCTTGCGTGGTTTATCAAAATCACAAAAGTCGCTTCTTTCGAGACCGTCGAGGTGTTCCGCGAAAATCCGTTCTTGGCCTTGTACTTTTCTTTCTTTTCATCATTGATCTCCTTGCTTCTCTGCCTTCTTCCGTCAGCTGCTCTCTTTGTGCTGACGACCTGGCCATTTGGTCTTCCTCTTCCTCGGTGCCTACTGCAGTGGAGGCCACACAAGGAGCTCTGATTTGACTGGAGCGCTTCTCTGAGAACTGGTGTTTTCCTCTCAATCCGAGCAAATGTGAGGCCTCATTCTTCTCAGTGGGTCCCCATCAAGCTAATCTCCAGCCCAATCTCCTCTTGTTCAACTTCCGCTTCCGTTTCAATTCCACTTCAACTTTTCTTGGGGTCGCCTTCAACCCCACTCTTTCCTTTTCTAACTTGTATCTTCGCTGAAGGCCAAGTTCTTTTCTCGTCTCAAGGCCTTATGCTGTATCTCTGCTTGCTTATAGGGCTGCTTTAAGAAGTCTCTCTCTTACATGTATAGTAATGCAAGAGGCTAGCGATGCACATAGCAAAACTGCAGACAGTGACACTGTTTCGACCTATCAGGTCTCTTCAGTGCAGTTGGTGACCGACAAGAAGCTAGAGGCTTTTAATAAAGCATAGCTTAGACCGCCACACTTGCGGGATCTATACTAGATCCACTTGGTGGATGGTCTGTCAGTACTCTGCGAAGCCGTATCACTCGTGAATGAGTGGCGGTTGTCGCAGGTGCACTAAGTCTAACAACTGTTAGAACAACAACTGTTGTTCTAACAGTTGTTAGACTTAGTTGTTAGACTTGTTAGACTTAGTTCTAACAGTTGTTAGACTTAGTTAGACTTACTTAGACTTAGACACCTGCGACAACCGCCACTCATTCACGAGTGATACGGCTTCGCAGAGTACTGACAGACCATCCACCAAGTGGATCTAGTATAGATCCCGCAAGTGTGGCGGTCTAAGCTATGCTTTATTAAAAGCCTCTAGCTTCTTGTCGGTCACCAACTGCACTGAAGAGACCTGATAGGTCGAAACAAAGTCTCTCTCTCTTTTGTAAAAAGCTTTTCTTCGGCGTCTTCTCACATATGCTTCACCCGGATGGTTTCCTTTTTCAAGCGTGACCAATATTACCAGATTGGAACGCCTTCAGCAGCCGTGGTGCAGCGGTATTGTGGCTTTCGAGCATCAAAACTCTATGGAAACACCATCGGTATTCGTCAGGAAGGACATCCAAAATTTGAAGTGCGACGTTGCTCCAGCGCAAAGTCTATTTCGAAAGCAAGTGTGTAGTGTTAGACGTACGTTGAATCAGCACGTCTGAGCCTGCGAAATGTGGGAAAAATGACGTAAAATTGACTTTTCCAAGCGGCTACTCGTGCCATCTCCGGCTGCCTTTTGTCCTCCTCTATCTCACTTCTCGTTTCTGAGGCATTTCTACCTCCTATACGAGTCACCTTGACTCATTTCGCTATGTGATCTTATGAGCGGGCCCTTCGTCTCCCATCCTCTTTTCCATTTCGGGTTTGGGACTTGGAGTAAAAACCAAGACTGCAGGTCCTCCTGGAAAGCTTTTGCGTCCACTCACCCGCTCATGCTTTCTCCTATTTCTCCTAAGTAGATTCTTTTTGCTTGCTTCCCTCACCTTCTTAAAACCTACCTTCGTTCATTGTGGAGTTCACCCTTTCCTCTCGATGCTCCCGCTCTGATCCTCCTCTTTTTCGCCAAGGTGCGGCTGTCACTCACTTTGACTCTCTCCCACCTCACGATTTGGTGCTCTGGACAGACGGCTTTGTTCCTTTTCCTTTTGGCAAGGCGGCTCTGGCGTACTTGCCAACTGGTTACTTTGTGGCACTGAGGCCACTCTCTCCTTTTTGGCACGCCCAGAATGTTCAAGTTTTTCCGCTGAAGCCTGCATCATTCTTTGCTGGTCTCGGCAGCGCGAACATGTCTGCCACTTCTCTTTTCATCTCCTCTGTTGTTGTTGTTGTTTACCCGACCCCTTCCGAGGGATGGGGGCATGGCGGAAAACCATGGAGCCCCAGAAGCCGGGCAACTTCCCAGGGTCTGGACCAGAGGTCGTAGAGAGACAGAGTCGCCAAAGAGTGAGTGGCGCAAAGAGTCCGTAGTTGGACAGTGCAGAATGAGATGAGAGATGTCCTGGGACGAGTGTCCACAGGCGCTGCAGGAAGGATTCTCAGTTCTGCCAATCTTAGAGAGATAAGAACCTAAAAGAAGGCTGTGTCCGTTGCAGCGAAGACGAGAGAGGACACAGCGAGCATGACGAGGGAGCACAAGTTCCTCAGTGGAAATCGAGGGAACCTGAGTGGCAAAGAATTTCGATGAGACAGTACGCCTCCAGTCCGAGATAAGATGAGAGTGGATACGATAGATAAGAGGAGAGAGACTACAAGGGATTGCGGAGGGTGCAAGCAGCGTTCCCCGTCTGGCCAGCTCATCAGCCGGGTCGTTCCCCGGTAAAAATGAGTGTCCGGGGACCCACTGTAGCCTGATAGAACAGGAGAGAGAAGACAGTTCCTGCCAGATCTGCCACAGAGTTTGAGATGAAAGGAAAGGTGGAGGAGAGGACAGGGTGGCGAGGACAGAACGAGAGTCAGATAGTAGGAAAAGAGAAGAGAAATGGCAGACTTGTTGGTGCTGCCGAGACCAGCAAAGAGCGTGCAGAATGGCGCAGGCTTCAGCGGAAAAACTTGAGCATACTGGGCCTGCCGAAAAGGAAAGAGTGGCCTCAGTGCCACAGAGAGAGCAGTTGGCAAGAACGCCGCAACCGCCCTTACCAAAAGGAAAAGAGCCGTGTGTCCAAAGCTTTCATCTCCTCTCGCCACCATGCCTTCTCTGTTCTTCCATTTACCTCAATCTCTCTGGAAGATCTGGCAAGAACAATCTTCTTTCTCCTTCTGTTCTATGGGTCCCCGGACACATGTTTCTCCTGGAGAACGTCGCGGCTGATGAGCTAATCAGACGGGGAGCGCTACTCGCGCCCTCTGCAATCCCTTCTAGTCTCTCTCTTATCCCTCGTACCCACTCTTGTGTTTTCTCGGACCGGAGGCGTACTTTCTCATCGAAATTCTTCGACACGTAGGTTCCCTTGGTTTCCACCGAAAAACATGTGCTCTCTCGTCTTTGCTGCAACGGACACCGCCCACTATTAAGCTTTTATCTTTCTAGGATTGGCAGAATCGAGAATTCTTTATGCAGCGCCTGCGGCCACCTCTCATTTGATTCTGAACTGTCCAGCTACGGACTCTGTGCCGCTCGCTCTTTGGCGATTCTCTTGTCTCTCTACAGCCTCTGGTCCAGGCCCTAGGAAGTTTGCAGGATTCTGGGGCTACATGGTCTCCCGCCATGCCCCATCCCTCGTAAGGGTTCGTTTGGTAACAACAAGTTCAATTTGTTTCGGTCAGAGTATTCCGAGACGAATTTCTCTGAAACTTTACGATAAAATTTTTTCAGATTTGGTGAAACACTTTAAACAAATTGTACATCATGAATCGCTAGTGACTATTGGGCGTTATTTCTTAGATTCGTGAGTTCAATGAAAACAAAGACATATTTATTTTTCTTCTCTCCACTCGAGCTGGGGGACAGGGTATCAATCTGACAGCTGCTGATACAGTGGTTATTTATGATTCGGATTGGGTGAGTGTGATCAAGCTTCGTCTTAATAGTTATGGTAACTTTCTTCCAGCTACTCGGTGGGAGAATACTTTTATCTTTCAGTTATTTTGAACCAAAACGTCTTTGCGTTCAGACTTGCTTCGGAGTTACCAATGCTGCTGGGGTAGAGCACATCTGCCACAAACAGGAAAATTACCGTAGTGCTTTGCACTAGAACGCAACACCACTTCTGTAAGAGCAATGATACCGTCGGAACCTGTAAATTCAATTCATTGCTGTTCCGGCTTCCCTCAGCCCTGATTATTCCTTTGCTTTGGGATGTAGACAAAAAGTGCAAGGGGATGTCCAGGCCTCCCACTGTTAAGCCATTCGAGCAAGTGGGAAGATGATCGAGTGAAGGAAAGGTGGGTATTTTAAATCAATCACATATGCCGTAGATTTGGAACCCATAGTATTGAAGAAAGCGTCACTGAATAGCTAGTGGTTGCCTCTTGCGACGTGCTGGGTAAACACAGGGGGGTTTCTTTACTGCTGATGATAGCAACTTCTTGGTCCAATTGATTTGCTAGCAAAAAATTTTTCACTTTACTTGCTAAGCACGCCAGAGCTAAGCCAATTTTTATGTTTATACATTGCTAGAACCCTCATAATGACGTGCAAGCCCAGGACAGATGTCATCGAATCGGTCAACAAAAACCTGTCGTTGTGTACCGTCTAGTTACCATGGGAACCATAGATCAACAAATTGTGGAACGCGCCTCTATGAAAAGAAAGTTGGAAAAGATGGTAATGCACCAGGTTAGTGGTTTCTGTTATACTTAGCCACACCTAGAGAAAGAAGAGACTGACTAAGAACTTGGTGTAAAAGCGTGTTCCTTTTCTTTGGATCAGCTACGTGTGATGTTACTGGAGCTTATTTGCTACTCGCGCGACTTTTCTTCGACTTTTGTATTTATGTCTTAGGAAAAGTTCAAAGGTCATCTTGCAAACGAACTGCGCAGTGAAATGGTAACGACCGCAGAGTTACTGAAAATATTGGAAGCTACTCTAGATGTAAGGTAGGTTGAATAGCGGGACAACTTTAAAATACGAAAATTCGTATCGCATTACTGAATCAAGGAAACAAATATTACTGACTTGCGGAAATACGGAATAACTATTGGAACTCACAAAAAAGAAAATCGTCGTAGTACGAAAATTTATGGAAATAGTATTACCAACCAATTGGGTAAAATAATAAAAATAGATAAATGAGTGGGGTAAAAAACCAAGCACTTTCATGTTGTAGTGCTGTTCGGGTAGCGTTTTTGTGATAAACCTCATATGGGTTGTACTGGCAACTATAAAGTAGGTGCGAACAAAGTTATTCTGAGTGCAACAATAAAGGTCCTTGGACCAGATAATTAAATCTTCCAGTTTACACTTCAACTTTTAAAACTCTTAATATTCTTTCAGAGTGGTGGACAAGCAGGAAAGCGCGATCAGTGATGCGGAACTTCAGCAATTATTAGATCGTTCTGATCTACTTTCCAACTCTACTGTATCCCACAGAGCTTCTTCCCAAATCAACTTGGGACATGAAACGTTCAAAATAATGAACGAAGAATGAATCCAATTTTAAACAAAGTTGTTATTGTTATTTCAAAGCGTTGTTTGTTAATTATGAATTTAAAGAATTGACACAAGTTATGTAAAGTTTAATAATGTTGTGTAATAAATTACTATCTTCGAGAAACTGGTAGAATGCGAAAAAGTTGATGGTGACATGAGTTTCGCCTTCAGTCCGTCCGATCGAAAATACGGTTGATTAGCTGAATCCGCGACCAAACTGCTGTTATCGCCGGTGGCATCTTTTCAACTATGCGCTTTGACGTTACTTGACTACTGATACCGTGCAAGCTGTGTTGGTGTAGGTGTCCACCTAGTTGTTCACGACAAATTCTTGAAAACAGCAAGGTGATCGTCAGTCCTTTAGATTTAATCTGATACTGGCCAAGCTCAGCGAGTCACGAAAAAGGTTATGGGAAAACAAGTGTTTCAAATGCATATTAATAAAAAGTAATCAAAAGATATAAGCAGCACATTCGCACAATGTAAAAGTAACAAAAAGAAGTACAATACTGCTTAAGAGCTAACAAGCACTACTAATTTTTCAAAAAACCTAGATAATGCAGCACGTCCGGTTTGATAATGCAGCTTCAAACTTCATGCAAGCAGTCGCATTTTGCTCAACACTTCACAGGTTTGCATCCCTTGTTCTATCTTTCACACAGACACTGCTGGTATAAGATACTGGAGAGAAATATCGTCGTGAACAAGGAAGAAATGAACGGCTGAATGATGAATGATATCTAAAAATTTAAGGAGAGCTATCAAAAAATATAGATTGAGCAGCCAAGTATGCACAATAACTCGTAGGATAATAACCTAGCGACTACATGGGATGCCTTCGTTGCAGCTAGGTCGTGGCAAGCTCTTCGAAGAAACAAATACGAATAAATCCCCCGATACCTAGTTCACTCCAATAATGAACAGCCGCCTCGAGGTGGTGGTGCGGTCCCTGATTTCGTTTGAGAGAAGTCGAATTGGCTGTTGGCCTTTCCGAGGGTCCCAGCTACCCCGGGCACCCCCTACATCGAATCGTATTTCGCCGCACAGCCCTTTAACGATCCCAGAAGGGAAGCACTTAGTCTTCAAAATCGGTCCGCCGGTCTTTTTCTTCAGCCTCTCTTTTTCGTTTTCTTATTCTTCTGATAAGCGGCAACGTCCTAACCCTGGCCCCGTCTTTCCTTAAAAACGTGACCTGGGGGACGGGGTGGGTGTAGGTTGGTACAATGCTATACCTGCTCTAAATGAGTCCATCTAAAATGCTCACTACTCTCCTCCTCCAAGTTCAACGCTATAGGAAGCTCTCACTCCTGGAGCTATTCTCCATACTTGCATCTCTACCATCTTCCGTCAGCTGCTCTCTTTATGCTGGCGATTTGGTCATCTGGCCCACCTTCCCTCAGTCCCTCAAGCTCGGATTCGCCTGCATCGAACTGGTGTCTTCCTCTCAATCCGAGCAAATGAGAGGCCTCTTTCTTCTAAGTGAATCCTCATCAAGGAGTGTGGAACCACCTCTTTTTATTTAACTAACCTCCTCTGCTTCAGTCCCACACCAACTTTTCTTGTGATTACCTTCGACCGCACTCATTACTTTTCTAAACTTCTGAACAACTAAACTTCGCTGAATACCAAGTTCTTTCCTCGTCTCAAGGCATTACGCTGTATCTCTGCTTCCTCATAGGGCACTTTCTAGAGTCCCTCTCTCTTCTGTATAAAGTTTTTTTTCGGGCCCTTCTCACTTATGTTTCACCCAGCTAGTCGCGCCATCTCCGGCCGCCTCTCGTCCTCCTCTATCTCACCTCTCGTCTCTAGGCTTCTCTACCTTCTTTACGAGTCACCTTGACCTATTTCACCCTGTCATTTTATGAGCGGGCCCTTCGTCTCCCATCCTCTTTCCCATTTCGGGTTTGGCCAGACTTGCAGTGAAACCAAGACTTCCAGATCCTCCTGGAAAGCTTTTGGGTTCACTCACCCGCTCTTGCTTTCTCCTAGGGAAACTCTCTTTGGAATCCGCCTTCCTTCACAGTGGAGCTGCCTCTTTTCTCCCCATGCTTCTGCTCGGACCTTTTTCTTTCTCGCCAAGGTGCGGCTCTCGCTCACCTTGACTCTCTCCAATCTCACAATCTGGTGATCTGAAATAATGGCTCTGCTCCTTTTCGTTTTGGCAAGGTGGATATAGCGTCCTTGCCACCTTCTCACTTTGTGGCGATGAGGCCCAGCATGTCTAAGTTTTTTTGCTGAGGCCTGCGCCATTTTGTGAGCTCTCTTCTCTCCCTCAGACTCCCGCTTTGTCTTCAATCTGGCAAGAACTGTCTTCTCTCTTCTGCTTTACCATTAGGCTAAAATGGATCCTCGGACACTTGTTTCTTTCGGGCAACAACGCGGCTGATGAGCTGGCCAGGCGGGGTGCGCCACTCTTGCCTTCTGCAATCTCATGTAACTCTCTCCTGTTACCTCTCGTATCCACTCTTCTGTTTTCTCGGTCTGGAGGCGTACTGTCTCATCTATTTTTTTTGACACACAGATTATTTGGTGTTCCCTGAGGAACTTGTGCTCCCTCGTCACGCTCGCTGTGTCCTCTTGTCTTCGCAGCAACGAACACAATCGTCTATTTAACTCTCACTACTCTAGAATTGGCAGAATCGAGAATCCTTCATGCAGCCCTTGTGCTCATCCAACAATAGACACCTCCCATCTCATTCTGCACTGTCTAGCTAGACTCTTTGCGCCACTCTGTCTTTGGTGACTATCTGTCTCTACAACCTTTGGTCCAGCCTATGGAGAGTTGCTCGGCTTCTGGGACTCCAAGGTCTTCCGCCATACCCCATTCCTCTGAAGGGGTCGGGTAACAACAATATGCCTAGTTCAAATTTATACTTACTGCAGATCACTTTGTAAGGATTGATCTGTTGTCCTGCAAGAAACTGCAGATATTTACGGATATCGATTCGAGCGCTTGCGTAATCACCCGACGACCATCTTCGTGATTCCTGAGATTCAGCATCATCCTGGTAATGAGGCAACACTTCGAGACCCTGGAACCTGCACAAGAGCTAGGAAATGATTCAAACCACAGCAACGAATGAAAATTCGTGAAGCCATTAGAGGCAACTAGCAAGTGTGGAGTTAGCAAACAAACCACACCCTCATTACCTTTTAATCCTAATCCCGCTTTCTTCCCGTTCCTTGGTGTTGCCTCAACGACGTAGTGGTTAGAACATCGCTTTGAACGCTTTTGGTTGCTGGTACAAACCTCCACCGGTTCATACTAAATGATTTCTTTAAAAAAAGGACAAGAACGAGTTATTGGAAGAGGCTCTAGGGCAATTTTCCTGGCTTACGGTTGAAATGCTTTCGGCATTGATAATGCAGTAGCAGCCGCGCTGAACACAAGTTGCGGAACGAACAACAAAAGCTTCACCGCTTGATAGGTGCTCTTGAGAATGGGGCTCAATCGATTTTCTCCATCTTTATGCGGCAGACAGGCCCGTTAGTCTGCCCGTCGCGGCGGCCCAACTTGAGACTTAATCAACAGAGCATGTGCCCATACACATGAATGAACGAAAATCTCCAGGGACGGTTAGCAAAACCAAACCAAATGATTTTTAAACATGGCTTAAGAAGTCACACACGAAGAATAAGGAAGCACCAGACCGACTTCGCCATTATTGGAGCTCTTCAGTGGCGCGTAATCCGACCAGCAGGAAACCGAACCTTCGAGATGTAGATCTTCTATCCATGGTAAGTATCACTCGACCACCTGGCTGGACGCCTTTGCTGATATTATAGTTGCTTTTGAAAGTGAGTGACCGGATTTATGACTCTCTATGAAACATGGCTTAGATACATCTCCCGCAAAACTTCCTCAAATAAATGAAGTGAATTAGTTACAGGTGACTGAGTAAGAGATGATGTCTCTTTAACAATGTTGTCGGCTTTCTGACAGAACCTTAACAAAGTTGATAGCTTTTGATTAAAAAAACAATCTAGGCAGGGAGATGCTCCCGTAAGCTTTTAGTCCGACTATTCCTCATGAAAAACCGTCCAACCAAAGTAGGACCATCTCTTGTTCTATTTTAGCTTCCTTTTTGCTACAAAAGCGATGATCACTTCCGATTTCTTTTTTATTTTACTAGAAAGTAGGCAGATGAAAAGCTAGTATGCTACTTCGAGCTATCTATAATTTTGTACTATTATCTAACTTTTCAAGAAACTGCTTTCCTAACATAATTCACACAGCATGATGCAAGCACACCTTGTTAACCTTTACAAATGCATACAAATCTTAAGAGTATTTCATGCTAAACACACTCTTGAGCGAGAATGCAAAGTACGGCTTAAATATTAATGCTACTAAAACCAAATGTATGATGGTCGGTAGGAATGGAAACAGAGACTACAACCTTAACCGGAATCACTCAAACTGAATTAATGCGGACATTTAAATATCCCGCCACACTAACTACATCAGATGGACCCTGAGAAAAGAATATTTGCAGCAATACTTTTAGCAAGATGAAATGCATATTCCAGGACAGACAAATCACTATCAAAACTAGACTCCAGATTATGAACTGCCAGGTATTGCAATTTTAGCTTACGAAGTAGAAGCTGGACTTTAATACCTCAGGATGAAAAACAGATTGATGCCGCAGAAATGAGGTTTTAATGACGTATGCTTTGTATTCCATGAAAATATTTTGTGACGAATGATGAGGCTTTGGCACGAGCAAAACCTAAAGAGCAACTTTTTGCAAATATCACGAAGCAACAAAACGAATTTTTCAGGACATGTAATGGGAAAAGGCAAACTTATAAACACCAGGTGAACAGAAAAAATAAGAGGAAAAAAAGGCCGAAGCCATCAACAAATCAGCTACCTAACTAGCGTAGATTGTTCTCATCTATGCTTCATCCACATGATTAGCTTTCATCAGTGTTATCAACGAAACCAACTGGGAATACCTTCACCGAGCGGCTAGTCGCACCATTACCGGTTGCCTATCGTCCTCTCCTCTCTCCGAGGTGTCCCAACATCTCCTACGAGTCGTCTCGACTCATGTCGCAATGTCCTTTAATGAGCGACCCTTCCTCTTCTATCTTCTTTTCTTACTTTAGAATTGGCTGAACGTAAAGTGAAGCTCAGTCTTTCTGAAGAGATTTTACGTTCACTCACTTGCTTACGCTTCTTCCAGGCAAGCTCTTCTCTGCTGCTCTCCCACTCCTTCTTTGGTAAGAAGCTCATTCTTTTCAATCTATGCTCCGGCTTTAACCTTCTTCTTTCTCGTCGAGGTGCTGCTCTTAACCACCTTGACTCTCTTCCACTTCACGATCTCGTGATTTGTACTGATGGCCCTATCACTGTTCCTTTTGGCAAAAAAGGCTCTAGAGTCCACACTTTAGAACCTAAATCTACCTTTTCCTATTAAGCAGGCCCAGGGTGTTCAAGTTTTTCTTCTAAAGCCTGTGTTATTCTGCAAGCTCTCCGCTGGTCTCGGCAGCACCAAGTCTGCCACTTTTCTTCTCTTCCCTAAGACTCTCGCTGTCCTTGCTACACTTTCCTCTCCCCTTCTTTCCCTCACTCTCTGGCACATTAGGTAAAAACTAACCAGTCTCTTTCACTTTTGCATCTGGCTACAATGGGTCTCAGGTAATTAATTTCTTCCGGGTAATGACGTGAGCAATGAGCTGGCCAGACGAGGTGCACTGCCCAAGCCATCCACAGTCCTTTGCAATTTCTCTCCTCTCGCCTCTCGTATCCACTAATCTATTCTTTGAAACGGAAGGTGTGCTGTCTCATCGAAATTTTTCAACACACATGTCTTCTAAGTTGCCTTGTCGAGCTTGTGTCCGGTCTTCTTCTTTGCTTTAACGTACACAGCCTTTGTTAAACCCTAATCTCTCCAGAAATGGCAAAACTGAGAATCCTTCGTGTAGCGCTACAATCATCCGACTAGAGCGCTTCTCATCGCTTTTTCCCGCGTCTACTGCCCATCTACGGACTCCTGGCGCCGCTCACACTTTGGCGATTACTTTTTTATACACGACCTCTGATCCAAACCCTAAGGAGCAGCTTGGCTTCTGGGGCTCCGAAGTTTTCCACCATGCTCCCATTCCTCCGTGGGGTCGGGTAACAACAACTACAACTAGCCCAAGAAGATAGCTGGCACCCAATCACAACACAGCAACACTAATCTAAACTGGCAAAGATCAAAGACACTGGCATCACATAATTGCCAAGGCTTGAAAAAGTATGGCACAACTGAATAAATGCAATCTGGATAAATCTTGATTACAATTTGATCAAGACAACAGCGAAAGGCTGCTCATATCTGCGTTGACTGAACGCGAGCAGTAGCAGCTCGTTTAAACGTCGAGATCATTCTGTTGAAAAATATTCGCCAGCGAAGCTAATCAATTAATGCCTCATAACCCACCTCGTGGTTGCTGTCACGAGTTCGGCATCCACCTTCATGCTCATGTCGCCTTCTCTGTTTGCTGACATCGTTACGTAAGTGCTCAAGTTCTTCAGCCTCTCAGCGATGTTTTTCAACTACAACATAAAACTTGATGTTAAATTTTGCCGTAACCCTCATATATTGCCCCCATTGATAAAGAGAAAAATATCCAGAATTTCATTTATAAAAAAATTTGGTTCAAAACCAATAAATTCCATTCAAATCTAAAATTTTGACAAAGGGTTTAGCAAGTACCATTTCACATTGTGCCCCACACTAATCGTAAATTTACATTAATCTTTTTGAATCTTAAAATGACAAGAAATTATACAGGCGAAGTCACCTGATTTTTAGTAATGCTATTGCTGAGCACTGTTGCACGCCGCATCAGACGAGCTTAACTCGCAATCTTGTCAAGTGTAACAACAAAAAATTACTGCGACGAAGGCGACCATCTATACCGCGGCTGAAGAACATCAATAAATGGACAGCTATGGGTCTAGCTAACGCTATTATAGTGACAAAAGATTGAGGTATTGGCGAGGGACAGCTGCAGCTACATCATCGTGACGCGACATCTGACAAAAAAAGGCGTTCGTAGAGTGCGCGAGAACGGGTCTATACGACTTCACTCACAGCTTTGAGCGGCGGCATGCAGATGCTGACTTGGAACTCGGGCATTTCTGGTTCTTGGTAATCCCCCCACAAACGACGAGGAATCACATTGACAGCAACATCATGGACAACCTGACGGGAATTGCTGCTCAATGATGGCTGGAAAACGAATTACAGTCAATAGTTTCTTCGAAGGTTGAACAAAAACTCACACTAAAGATCTTCAGACGTTTTTATTGAAAAGCTTTCACAACGAGGCATATTCATCCTTGATAAATATCATTATGCTATCTCTATTATAAGTGCTGACAATGAAAGTGCAAAGTCAGCTAGCTGTTCTCTGTTGACAGGCAATCAATTATGAAATAAATCATTCTATCGACTAGTTTCAGAGAAAAGCTTTGAAAACACCTAGCACAAGATCTCATCACCATAAGACCACGATAAAACTTTTCAAATAGAGCGAAGCATTTTGAATACAAAGTATTTACCAGTTCAACTTCAAACGTTAAACAAGGACAATCTTTCTTTGTCAATTTGATCTTCATTGATTTAGCAGTTTGTGCACTTTTTAATGATCGCACAATGCTTTCCGTAATAACCTCCAAGTAGATTTCATTATTGTCTTGGTTTACTCCTTCTATCTGATATTCATCAAAGAAATTAGCCTGAAAACAATGGTTTGGTGAAAATAAAAGTTGCAGTGTCATATGGTTTTACCAAGCAACCATTGCTTCAGTACGGCAGGTATTGAAGGAATTGTGGAAACAGAGAAAAAGTGTCAAAATTGTTGCCAGAGTACTAAAATGTGATTATCAAAACAAAAATAAAAGCAAATGCAAGGCATTTCATGGATGTAATTAAACGAACAATGATGATCTTTGAGATCAATTGGCATCATCATCATGTTACTCCAGAGAGGATTTTTCTTCTTCTTCCTTCTGGGGCCTGGCAGGTCTTCCCACAAGCAGGAGTCAGCTGGTTTTTGGAGCTGAGTCTTCATCGTGTGTAATTTTGTCCATCCATCCTCTGCCAGTCATAGCTAGCTCCACCATCTCTTCTTTTTTTGAACTATTCAATTAGAAGTGCAATGCCTTTACTGGTTTTTTTTTCTCAAAAATTCTTTTAATCATTTTCATACCATGCTCCAACAGTTCTTCGCGTATTAGGCCAAATTTTGTGCAACTGTAAGAACTAAAACTTCAAGACAAAATCTTGATTTTTGTAAATCATGATAATATATAAAAAAGTTTGTATCTTTTTTGAAAAGACAACCCAAGAAGCAGACGGAAGTGGACCTTGCTGCCTTTTCATTATAATATAGTTAACAGTGGAGGTATCTGATCAAATGGGTAGATTTCTTTCGAAGTGAACTCTTTAGATTTGACAAGATGCTGCCACTGATAAAAGCACCACATAAAGCTTCTCGCAAAACAACTACCAGTAATGTTACAGTTCTGGATCATCTGCAAAGGAGACGTGTATCTCTGCATTACAAGATAAGCACCTAATCAGATGGAAGACCATGCTCCAAAATATTAAAATCAAATAATAATTCTATTGCTAGCACAACAAAAACAATACAGCAAGTGCACAAGAGTTGAATCACAATCCTTTATTTTCATTCTAGCTTCAAAAAACGCTGCCTTGCTGAACGTTCTAGGTCTCCTAGAGAATCGTCCACTTAACTATTAAATCAGGGAAATTGCAAATCAGTGTTCGAGTTGGAGTTATGGTTAGCTAGGATTAAAATTAGGGTTACAGTTAGTTTCAGTACTAGGCCCACATCAGATTCTTAAGACCCAACGTTTATTGTGGCACGCTCATAAGATTAAAAACTGATAATAATATTAACAATAGTATTTATAGATGCCTATTAACCATTACCCAATGCCAATGATCTAAAGCTGTTGTTAGGGTCTCAGAGCAGAGAATAAACAAACAACAAAACAAAATAAAAACATATTTCACTATTAAAAGCAGCTTTGCCATAGTGATGAGCGCCATACACAACTTTATATCAGGTTTTTTTTCGGACATTGACCGATTTTTTTTGCACAGTGTCCGAAAGTTTTTGGGTTATTTCAGTCAACATCACTGAGAAATATTTAAACGCTATCGAGAGATAGCAAACAAATTTTGCAAGCCGTTTTGTCTAAATATTTGTTCAAAAAAAATCTACAAAAAAGCACAAGGTAGTTTTGACAATCGGTTTCAGACAACATAAATCATTTAAAGTCTTTCCAAAAAACTTGTGTGCTTGTCGAACTGACGCTTTTTTGCAGCATGGCTGAATTTTAAAAGTGCCAGCGAGGAGAAGTGCCAATCTGCATCAATCAACAGCCGCCTCAATAGGATGGTGCGGTCACTTTCTTTCGTCCCATCCTGTTTACCTTATCTGTATCCAGGAATCCAATCTTAACTCATCTTCCTCTTTCCGAATTCCTGGATTCTCTGCTCTGCATTCTGATTGCACCCACTCCCGGTCTGGCATTCTCTCTTGTGATGCCACGCACGCTAGCAGCAGCGTCATTATTTTCATCAGGCAGGGCTCATCCTTCTCTGAACTTTCTACCTCCTCTCTTTCTTTGCTTGATCCCTACTCTGATTAAGTAGGGGTCAACATCTCTCTTAACAACTCCTCCACGCTCTTTTTTCTTAATGTGTACGCCCCCCCTATTTGCTCTTCTCCAATGGATTGCAGAACCGACTCCTTTTCTCCCTGCAAAAGGCCAGCATTCTTCCCTCCTCCAGAAATCTTTTCATTCTGGGGGACTTCAACTGCCATCACCCTCTCTGGGACTCAAGAGGTACTTTTGACCCCTGCAGGGAGGAAGTATTTGACTGGGTCATCTCTTCAGACCTCCTCCCTCTCAATAACCCTGACACACCCACCCTTCTACATTGCTCCTCTGGCAGTCACTCCTCCCCTAACATCTCCTTTGCTCCCGCCTCTCTTGCCTTTTCTTGCTCCTGGGAGGTGCTTCAGGACCTGGGCTCTGACCACCTTCCAATTCTTCTATCCATCCCTATCTGTCCAGTCATTTGCCGCAATAAGCATCCCTCTTTCTTTATCTTTCAGAAAGTTCACTGGGATAACTTTGCCTCCTACTTCGACTCTCACTGTCCTTCCACAGAGGAATACTCGTCTCTTTCTCTTTCCTCTGCTGCTGCTCTCTTTACCTCTCTGACTTTGAATGCGGCCAAATCTTCCATTCCTTTCAGCCACATCAAACACCCTCCTAAAGCCTGGTGGTCTGCTGAGGTGGAAGATGAGGTTAGTGAAAGAAGAAGGGTTTCACTGCCATTCACAGAAGTGATGAAGATCGCCAGGCTTACATCTCTGCTTCTCAACGCGCCTCGTCAGTCATTGCCAAGGCCAAGGCTGAGGCATAGCAGACGACTTGCTCTTCTCTCTCACCTAGGTCCAACCCTAAATCTGTACACTCTCTTCTTTGCTCTATCGCTGGCTCACCTTCCTCGTCTTCCTCCTCTCCTAACTTTCCCAACTGTTCTTCTCCCAGGGAATCGGCTTTGATTTATGCCACTTACCTGAGATCGCACTTTTCCGTTTCTCAGCCAAAGGCCCTGCGTAGCAGAGCCAGAGGCTACCTCACTGAGCTCCGCCGAGCCACGTGCCCTGTGGAGTCTCACTTGTCCTTTTGCTCTTCTTTCTCTCCAGCTGAATTTCATGCGGCTGCCTCCAATCTTACCCCATCCACTGCCACTGGCCCACACAAAGTTGCCTATCCCATGCTAGAGCACCTTCCCCGCCCTGGCATGGATTTTCTTCTTCACATCTTCAATCTTTCCTGGTCTTCACATTCCTTTCCTTCCATCTGGAAGACATCTTCTATTATTCCCATTCACAAGATGGGAAAGCCTCTTGACTCTCCTGCTTCCTTCCGGCCTATCTCTCTCACCTCCTGCATCTCATAGCTTTTTGAACAAATCATTTTATCCTGTCTACTCTCCTTTCTGGAGTCTAATTACATTTGCTCTTTCTTCCAGGCCGGTTTTCACCCTGGATGGTCCACACTCGATCAAAATTTGTTCCTTTCTCAGTCCATTTCGAATAGGTTTAACAAACCCAGGCCAGGATCTTGGACGATCCTGTCTACTATCAATTTCTTGAAAGCTTTTGACTCTGTCTGGCATCCTGTCCTTTTCCATAAATTCATTTCCGCTAACCTCCCTCTTTGCTTTGCTCGTTGGACTCAATCTTTCCTTTCTGATAGGCACACTTGCATGGTTTATCAAAATCACAAAAGCTGCTTCTTTCAAGTTCGTCGAGGTGTTCCGCAAGGATCCGTTCTTGGCCCTGTACTTTTCTCTCTCTTCAATAATGATCTTCCTGCTTCTCTGCCTTCTTCCGTCAGCTGCTCTCTTTATGCTGATGATCTGGCCATTCAATCCTCCTCCCCCTCGGTCCCCACTGCGGTGGAGGCCACACAAGGAGCTCTGTTTCAATTGGAGCGCTGGTCTGAGTACTGGTATTTTCCTCGCAATCCGAGCAAATGTGAGGCCTCCTTCTCAGTAGATTCCCACCAAGCTTATCTCCAGCCCAACCTCCTCTTACTTGGCTCCCACCTCCATTTTAATCCCACACCAACTTTTCTAAGGGTCATCTTTGACCGCACTGTTTCCTTTTCTCAACATGTATCTTTGCTGAAGGCCAAATTCTTCCCACGTCTCAAGGCCTTATGCTGTATCTCTGCTTCCTCATGGGGCCCCTTTAAGGAGTCCCTCTCTCTTCTGTATAAAGCTTTTCTTTGGTGTCTTCTCACTTATGCTTCACCTGGAAAATTTCCTTTCTTAAGCATTACCAATTTCACCAAATTGAAACGCCTTCACTGATCAGCCAGTTGTCCCATCACCGACTGCTTCTCGTTCTGCCCTATCCCTCTTCTTCTCTTTGAGGCTTCTTTACCTCCCCTACGAGTCACCCTGACTTATTTCGCTCTTTTGTCTTATTAGTAGGCTCTTCGTCTCCCAACCTCCTTTCCTATTTCAGGTTCGGCCAGACTAGGAGTGAAACCAAGGCTCTGCAGATTGTCCTGGATAGCTTTTGCGTCCACTTACCCGCTCATGCTTCCTTCTACTTGTTCTAGGAAAGCTCTTCTTGCTTGCCCTACCTGTCCTCCTTGGAATCTGCTTTCGTTCACTGTGGAGTCCACCACTTCCTCTTTATGCTCCCACTATGATCCTTCTCTTCCTCACCTAGGTGAAGCTCTCACCCACCTTGACTCTGTCCCCCCTCATGGCCTGGTACTCTGGACTGACAGCTCTGTTCCTTTTCCTTTTGGCAAGGTCGGCTCTTCCTTTTGGCAAGGGCATTCTTGCCAACTGCTCTCTCTGTGGCACAGAGGCTGCTCTTTCCTTTTTAGCAGACCTAGTATGCTCCAGTTTTTCTACTGAAGCCTGCACTATTCTGCATGCTCTCTGCTGGTCTTGGCAGCACCAATAAGTCTGCCACTTCTCTTCTCTTTCTATCTGACTCTCACCACCATGTCCTCTCCTCCATTTTTCCTTTTATCTCAAACTCTGTGGCAGATCTGGCAGGAACTGTCTTCTCTCTCCTCCTGTTCTATCAGGCTACAATGGGTACCCAGACACTCGTTTCTCCTGGGGAACAATATGGTTGATGAGCTGGTCAGACAGGGAGTGCTACTTGCATCCTCTGCAATCCCTTGTAGTCTCTCTCCTCTTATCTCTCGTATTCACTCTTCTCTGTTATCGGACTGGAGACATACCGTTTTATCAAAATTCTTTGACACACAGGTTTCCTCAATTTCCACAGAGGAACTTGTGCTCCCTTGTCATGCTCACTGTGTTCTTTCTCATCTATGCTGCAATGGACACAGTCTTTTAAGTTCTTATATCTCTAGGATTGGCAGAGTCGAGAATCCTTCCAGCAGCACCTGTGGAAACTCATCCCAGGACACCTCTCATCTTATTCTGCATTGTCCAGCTATGGACTCTTTGCACTAGTCACTCTTTGGCGATTCTCTGTCTCTCTACAGCCTCTGGTCCATACCCTGGGGAGTTGCCCAGCTTCTGATGCTCCATGGTCTTCCACCATGCCTCCATCCATCAGAAGGAGTCGGGTAATCAACAACAACAGAAGTGCACCACGATATTTTGAGAAAAATCCAATCACCGGAATAAGTAAATGATCTCTACATTTCTTTTGAAGTTTCATTGTGACTGCTTCTTTTATCACTTGACTCCCGCTGCATTGCAAATAATAATCGCACTACCGTATTTTGAATTTTTAAAAAACTTATTGGCCGCTAAAAATCAAAGATAGACAGGAGGAAGTCATCAAAAAGCAACTAGTCAAAAAAGCAATCGGCTGATTAAGAAATCTATTTCCACAAGGGCACTTCTTTAAAATTGCAATGATACCTTTTCTTCTAACGCTCGACTTCTGTTTAATCGCAAGCAATAAATAAATAATTGTTGGAATTTTTTTCCTTTCAACTCACGGTTAAAAGTGAAAGGCAGATCAAAGAAAATCATTAAAAGGCAGCTACCAATTTTATCAAGGTCATAGAAAAAAAAAAGAAAAATTTGATATAAAAGCAGTCTAGTTTTAATTGCAATATAATAGAAATCAAAAATGGAGAGCGAGGAACTAGCTCAAAAAAAAGCAAAAAGTGTGACAGGTACAGACCAATCAACATTGTTTGGTCATTCCTTGCGGCAACGCAAATGCTCTGATGAGGATGTTGGACTAAATAGGCCTACTACACCTGAGGATAATTTATTTCCAAATAGAATGAGTGCTGAAGATGAAAGTGATATTGTGGCTTTTATACCTGAAAATTTTCCAACCGTTAATGCAGAAGTTATTGATTATGGAAATGAAAACGTGAGCAAATTGGCTGACTTTTACAACATCGATAGGAAGAGTGCTCGTGATGTATGGCGAAATTTCAAGTATGAAGTAATGATCAATTGCCATTCAAATCACAACTGATGCAAAAAATTTATTATCGCGGCAAAGCATAACAGAGACTGGCCAACGATATGCCAACTTGCAAACGTGCTACTCATGTTCAATGCAGAAAATGCAACAGTCGAGTGCAGCTTCAGTCTGCCCTCAAGAATACAAACTCCAACTACAAATTGCTTGCTTTCATCCACTGCCGACAAGTTGGTGCGCTTAAAACTGAATGCTGCATCATACAAAACATTTAATTATAAGATCAGAGTATAGGCGTTATGGTTACAAAGTTCTACCTGCTCTCGCTATAATGTTAATGGCACTGTCAACATAGAGACTGAAGTCAATGAAATAAATACTTATATAAAATCAATAGCGACTGACATTTTCTAATGAAACAAAAAAGCGTTTCAAATATGGTATTGTCAACTCGGACATTTAATTTTAATTGTCAGTGCTGTTGTTTGATTGCTTTTCATTAAACTGTATTTTGTGATTTATTTCTTGACAAGTACAATGAGATTTGGAGCTTTAAAGAAATCGTCGGTTGGCGATTGTATTGTTAAAGTAAACTGCCCTAAACTTTCCAACATTACACATGTGAAGTCACTTTACATTACATTTAGTTTAGTTTATTAGTCGCACAGCTAAAAAATACTATTTATAAAACTGATCAAAATTTATTTAAAATGTCCAAAATTTTTTAATGCTTTTCAGACAAATGTCCGAAACATTTTGACGAAAAAAACCCTGCTTTATACAAAGCTATGGTAAAGTTCTGCATCATCAACATAGCTCTTAAAAATTTCTGGACCACACTGAATCATATCATGCTGCTTATAATACTGGGTGTCCACAGTCTTTAGACAATTTTATAAATTCATCAAAAAATTTTTAATAATGCTATCAAAATAATTCTTTTTGCATATTAATCAGTTGTTATTGAAGTTTTTTATAATATCACTTTTTTTTCAAAGATGAATTAGCTAAATAAAATAATTGATTTCCAACCCTTGTTAAAAATGACTATTCCACAAGAAAAAGCACAATGTGTTTCTTAGTTTATCAAAATGAAATCGGATATTCAAGCACAAAGAAATTTCATAGCTAAATATGCAAAACGAGCTCCAGCACATCAGTCGATTCAAAATTGGCATAAGCAGTTTGTGGGAACGGGAACGTTGCTACTAAAATCGAGGAGTGGAAGGCTAAAAACTTCTGAAAAAGGCATTGAGCATATTCGTCAGTCATTTAGTCGTAGCCAAACAAAATCCATCCACTCTGCTTTCGTTTGGGCTACATGAAAGATGTTGTGTACTGCACCAAAGTAAAAGACATAAGTGACCTTAGGGGAAAGAATAACTGCCACTGTGGAGACAACTGATAAAGAAATGTTAAGAAAGACGTGGACTGAAATTTAATATCGTTTAGTTGTCCTCCGTGCTACAAATGGGGCTCGTATAGAAATTTATTAATGCTTTGAATGAAAACTTGACTATTTACTTGATGTTATGTAATTATTTCAGAGATAGAGTTCATTAATGTTTTAAATAAAAACTTGACCATTTACTTGATATTATTTAAACATTTCAGACATTTCCAATGTCAGTTGTAAAATCAATAATTTTTTTTAATTGTCTAAAGACTTTGTGGACACTCTGTATATAAATTTTTATTCAAATCTATCATAAAAATAGTTATTTAGTCGTTTAGTTACACAAAAAGCAAAAGATTATTTTGCACTAAACCACTACTTGTAATCATTAGTACCTGTTTCAATTCACACCACATACTGACTCCACCATTTGAAACTTGGTCAGGCAAAATGAAATATAATTTGTCAGTTGTTAAGCGCAAAGTGCATTTCTTCAACAACTTGTTGATTGTATTTACCACATCTGTGCAAAAATATTTAAAATCAATCAAACAGTTGCCATATCTCAATGCTATGGCAGTGGCTATTTTGCCGTCGACAGCAATTTACCCTCAGAGACTATTTTGCCGTGAGTTATTTGTGATTGGTCAATCTTAATGACGTACTAAACATGTGACTATTGGTCGTTTCTGATTGGTCAATTTTAAAAACCAATTAAAAAAAATTTTGCACCCCCAGGTCTCTCTCCCCCACCCTGTACACTCCCTTCCAGTGTACACTTTTCTGTACATTTACATACCAGGCCTGCCCCCTCAGTGTACACTGCCTTTCTTTTTAAGCCTTGCCAGCTGAGATTCGAACATGCAACCATAGTATCTCAAGACCAGCGCTCTATCCACTACACCACAGTGTCACTGGTGTGATTATAGCAAATTTGGCTATATAAACACACGTGAATGATTACGGCAAAATAGATTCCAAGGGCAAATTGCCGTCCACGGTGAAATAGCCACTGCCTAATGCTATAGGCTATCTAAAACTAAACGTGTTTGTGAAATAAGCTGCAACTTATACTTTCAGCTAGAGTACTGGGCAAAAAACTTACTATAAATTGGCTTCCAGTAGATGTTTCAATGTTCAAAACATGAGCAAAACTTTTGTTAAAAGCAAGGTCATTTTGTTGAAAAGTTAATCTGATGATTAGCCTGTGACCAGGAATCACAAAATACTTGATAATGTATTACCAAAATCACCGGCAAAATCACAAAATTACCTTTTGGCAGCACCGTTAACTTACTTGTGAAATGAATTATACTGTCAATGTTGACAACTTTTGCTCGGAAACGCATTGCAGTTTAAAATTTGAGTCTACAAGCCTACGGTGTATTGCTCTGACATAATTGAATAAAAAAATTATTAGACAAGTGATTATCTTGGTAAAAAAAAGTTTGCACATGGATGTTGAATGGTTGTGCCAGTGGAGTACAATCTGCATCCAGTCATGTGAAATTTTGTGGCCTGCCAAAAGAATTGTAAATATGGTGGCAAAGAATTAATACTTTTAAAGCAACATTTATATCAAACAAGATATGTGTAGGCCAAATTTTCTATGGAGCAGTGGAGATCAGTTTGAAAGTATTGCTATGTTGCTTTGAAAATGTTGATCTTCAAATAAAACAAAAGGTCTTCACCACAACTCTAAATGAACACAAATTTTGACAGGCCTGCTAAATATCAAAGTAGTCAAACATTGGCCCACCAGCAAAAAAGGTGGCAGACCCGTGGTCTATGCAGCACCTACACAGGTTTGGTTTACAGATACATCAAGATAGCCTACACAATTTGGATCAACTTTTCGACAGCCATTACCCGTGGGTGATATTTGTCCTTTCTAATTATACCACTTCACCGTTTGAATTGTTTCTACCCCTTTTTTATTAGTCACCAAAAAATCATTTGGTCTTCATACACAGAACACTATGACATGTGCAAAAACTCCTAACCTACTTTTGAGTCACTGGTTCTGCTCGCACAATGCATTTCTACCACAAACAAGAAAAATTGCTGTAACGTGAGTTATACAAGTACACAAAAATACTTTCGTATACATCAATATAATAACGATAACCTCTCATAATCTCAATCCAGGTAAAGCCAGGGTTGCCAGGTTTTTTTTGTAGCCGGATACCAAATTTTCAGCAGTTGGATGCCAAAATAAAATGTGAGATACCAAATTTTTTGTGGTTTCTTTTAGCCATACGAAACAAATTGAGCATTAGCGTTAATTTATTATACCCTTAAAAACCTGAAAAAGAAAGCACAGGGTCACCTATTATTGGTTCATAAAAACATAAACAACAACAATAACAACACACCTCACACTAGCAATTGCTTAAAACGAGAAATCAATAAATCATACGGTAACTTACAAGAGAGAAAAAGACAAAGCACAGTCAAAAGCAAAGTCACACTGCCAGAAATAAACAAATCAAGCGTGACTCAGTACAAACAAATCACAGCCTACTTAGAGTCATTTTGATGATGGAAAACAAGTATCATGTACATTACACATAATAAACACAAGTAAATAGGCAATACTGCTGAACATATTTACGCTAATGCTGAGCCTGCTTCTCCTGCTAAGCCTGTTTCAGTAATGCTATACATACCAACGTTAAATTTTTGCAGCATTTGTGGTGTCGTCCTAAGTGTGTACAACATTTGTCATCCATGAGTAATACAGCTTTTATTCTAATGATTGCATCAAACATGCCTACTTTCAATCAATTTCCAGTTTTTTTTTGGTATTCGAAACACGAGAAAACATTCTCTCCACAACGGCATTGCTTGCTGGTGTGGTCAGACATGTCAATGCATGTTGTGCAAGTTCTATATATACATAATTGCCAACAGCCTCTTTAAATTTTCATACTTGAAACCAAAATTGTACTATGTCTTGGGTAATAATGCAACCTGCGAAGATACTTATTTCCTCAGCCCAAGGATGAAACAAAATTTTGCGATACTGTTCTTCGGCTTTTGAATCAGCATTAGTAGCTTGAAATGACGCATTAATTCTTTTAAACCACTGACTACACGAATGGCAAACTGAAAATATAAGTATGTAATGTTATCATGTAGCATGTCAGATATTATACAAGCTTTGTATCGAACATCTTGACTTCCACTTTGACTGGCACAAGCAAAATATGCCTTCAACTCTTTCCAGTTCAGCATTAATTTGCTACTTACTAGTTTGGGACAGCTTTGGAAACAAAACATTTCCTGCAGATTCATCCTCATCATTTGTAAGTTGTAACAAACTTTTGAATTGCATCCTTCGCACTGTGCTTTTTTTAAACCAAGAAGGAATTTCAGTCAACAAAAACCCAAGATTTGATGAAAGTTTTTCAATACCTTTTTGAGCACACAATGCAAGCCTGTGACAAATGCATTTTAGTTTGACACATTTAGGTGAAAGATTACGAATATGACACCAAACTGAATTGTGTTCACCAATCATATTACTGGCACTGGGAAAGCCAATGCAATCACTTAAAACCATACCAAAATCACCAGCTAGCGTACTAATAGCATTAAACAATGATTCACCAGTGGCATCCATAACGGGAATCAATCCCAAGAAGCAAGATCCTATTTGATCAGTTGTATCATCAAAAAATCTAACACAAATACAGATGTGCTTTTCACAGCTGATATCAGTTGATTCATCAGCTAAATGCAAAACTTCTTTCCTTTAATCCGGCTTACAGTGCCATTTTTCAAAGAAGATGCAACAAAAGATTTTATTAGCAGTGAGCACTTTGTGCGATGCGACCTGATATTTTCCAACTGCTTCCCTTTTCAAGTTTTTTTGTTATTTCTCCGAAGTGGTCTATGGATGCTATTGAATTATGACAACATGTTGCCACAGCCAACTGCACATCCTGTTTAGTTTGATTTGACAATTCTGCAGTCTGTGGAACAAAAACAATTTTATTGTTTGATCCGAAAGGCTTTGATTTATATAGATGGTCCTTACTAATACTATGCTTTTGAATGGTGGCTCTTCTTGGCTGTAGTTCCTTTTTACAGATATTGCAAAAAGTCTTATCATTGTCTGATTTGCATTTTTCAATCCATGGATACATCTTTTCCCATTCAGGGCGGTACTTCCTCCCTGCTGTGAATGACTCTTTCCACTTGGGCATGACCTATATCTTATGAGGTTACGGAATGAATGTACACTGGTACAACTACAAGCATACGCCTACCGATCTAGGTTACACAAATTATATATTTCAAAAGACAGATACAGGTACACATCTGCAATACAGATTAGACATTAGCCTGCATCAGTATACTACCGCTTCTGTAGCTCTGTGTTGCTGGCAACAAGCCACTAGTGCTCATGATTAGGCCTATGCTGATATTCCTGCATTTCCTACCATGAATCGTAGAGATCTGGACTGGTCACGTGTTAAGCACTGTAGATACAGTTATCATGTAATTAGAAAAGCAAAGTAGTCAGTGCCCAATCATGCGAAAAACACAAAAACGGACACTCATGAGGATCCTTGTTTAACAACAATTTTAAAACATTAAGAATTTCAAAACATTAATTTTTTCGATAAAAAGTTGCTGTTTGCCGAGGATACCAAATTTGTAGTTGGATACCAAATCTATTCGCAGCGGATACCAAATTTTTGCTGGATACCAAATTAAAAAAGTGGATACCAAACAAGCAGCTTGGATACCAAATTGGGGTCTATTTGGTATCCTAGGATGCCACCTGGCAACCCTGGGTAAAGCACGGAGCAATCGGTCACTGACTGAAACATTATGATTGAAATCCCGCCATTCCGTCAACTTGACTCCTATTAACCAAAATCCGTATCTAGAGCATAACCACAGTCTTACACACCAAGTCTGGTATTGGAAAGACAGTAGCACAACCAATGTCTTTATATTAAGAGACCTAGTCTGGAAAATATACATGAAATTTGCTTGAGAATTCGCTTGTAATGGTGGTAAACAATAATGCAATGGAGGCCTACTGCTACAATTTCCAGTCTTTAGAACTCTAGTAAATTGAATAATAGGTTTTGAGCGAGGTTGTGGGGATAGATATCAGCTGTTAAAAGTCAACATTACTGCAAAAGATAAGCGTTGTTTGCTTAAAGGCTACAAATATGGCGTTAATTTAAAATAGATAGGGTGATACAACGAAAACCCAGAGCCTCAAACCAGCTGCAAAGAAAAAGTCTTGTAGGGCTTTGGTAGAGTTCTATTCTGGTAGTTCGTTTAAACAGATGATGTTGTAAAAAGACAATGCAGTTTTTTTTGAAAGACCACAAATGCTATATGTGGCAGTTAAAGCAAAAGCTGTTAGTGTTGACAATGAACCATATTGCAAAACAACAGGTGTTCTTACACAAAAAATAGAGAGGAAATATACCATCGCTAAACCTTTGCTTTAATTAAGACAAAGCAGTATGGTGTTAAAACATTTTTGGAGTTATTTTAATGTAAATTGGCCTATATGGTGCCGGTAAGCTAAAAGCAAGCTAGTTTATCAAGTAGTTCTCTGGCAAGCTGTTGGCTTTTATGCTTCCAGTTACTGTAACATCGTGCAAAACATGGGCATTCACATTGACTTGCCAGACAATAAACATACTAGCCTAGGGTTACAGTTGCAGAAATGTGAATAAAACCAGAATTCTAAATCCTTTCCTTATCGATAGCAGTGTGATGCCAGCTATTAAGTGTGATATTTATTATTTCGGATGTTTAATCTGGTTGACTGAAACTCATTTTTGTTTTGTATAAACAATTGTCAATTGTGGTTACAAATTAAGGTCTATACATTCTTTGATGCGAAATACGGTGGCCTACACGGTGTGGTAAAACATTAGTTTACCCATAGTTGGTTATGCCGAAACTTATGAGAAAGGTTGCATTTTTGTAAAATTTTTATTTAAATAGGCCACCATGATTTAATTGATAAATCTAATATTATAAAGCAAGGATTTTTTCCTTTTTTGGTTTGTTTTTGTTAACTGTTCAAAAACTGCTGGGCCTACCCACATCAAACTTGGGAAAATTGATCACCATATCTGGGTGGTTGTTCTTGATGGATCGGTAACATAATGACGTTATCACATCACACGTGAGTGGCAAAAATGTGAATATGCGTAAGTACGTGCGCTTAAACTACCTCCTCATAAACTACCGGGAGTACAAACATCAAACTTAGTACGATTAATCATCACTTTGAGGTGAGTGTCATGAGGTGGTTGATGACGTCATTTTCGAAGATAATTTTTTACAAAAATTGCATTTTTTGTTGAATGAATGCAATTTCGAGCTCAAATGAAAACCAGTGTCAGATTTGCCAACTTGAAAGATTTTTCGCGTTTTTGCCGCCTACAGGAAGGTTGCATATGACGTCACACATTTCGCGCTAAAAAAAGTGGCTGACCAAAAGCTCTAATTTATGCTGGAAAGGTATAGGGCAAACACCAACTTTTGAAGTTATTTTGAAAACTAATGAGAAGTCAACTAAAATTTGGAATGAATTATTGCTAGTTGGATACTCGGAAATAAATAAATTTGACCAAAAGAAATTTGGTTGAGATTAGGTCCTTTAGTCGGCTGGTCTAAGCTTAGTACTGTGGGTCAATTAAAAAAAATTGTCCCTAAGAAAAGTGCCATCTAAATACCATTTGCTCCTCACTTAAAAATAAACTATACCAATTAGATACCAGTTGGTACATTAGCAAAAACAACCATTATTTGATCATTACTATCGGTACGGTAAGCTTGCCGGCAAGCTTACTTGTTGTGTCCATGGGCAAAACATTTAACGGCATGCCTCCACCTTTATGTGGCAAACAGGTGGTGGGGCCAAATAGTCTACTCGTTGTAGTGGCCCAGTCTCACGGAAGACATGCAAACAGAGCATGACCTTATACACATGAATAAATGAATCGGTACCGTAAGTTTTTTAATTACCCTTGGTCCAGCAGGCTAGGCAACAGCCCAAAAAATTGTTTAAGGAGTAGTTAAGGTCACAAAATTACATCTGATATATCAATACGACTGGTCTGCCAGCACTTTTGACAAAAAATTTCGGAACAAGTGCAAAATTTTCCCCAAGACAACAACAAGTACAAAATTTTCCCCAGTTAGTTATCAAGTTTATTCTTAGGAACATTGGAACAGATACCATGGTTGCGGGTTCGAATCTCAGCTGGCAGGGCATTAAAAGAAAGGCAGTGTACACTGAAGGGGCAGGCCTGGTATGTAAATGTACGGGGCAGTGTACACTGGAAGGGAGTGTATTGAGATTCTGGATCAAGTGCATAAATTTCCCCACATGGGGAAATTTATGCACTTGATCCAAAATTTCAAAAACTTACTGATTTTATCCAACAATAACTAATGCAGTATATGACAAACGGTACAGAAGTCTGACCTGTCATTTAGGCTACAGAATAACCTAAGTTTTCAACTTTTCAGAATGCTTATGCCACTAAATATATAAGTTACTGTATAATTGTATAAGTAACACATTACAATTAACTTAAACTCAGCATTCCCAAACACGCTGATTAATCGAATATGAAACCCTCACAGAAGCTGGCTACAAATAAGCCTGCATGTTTAGCCTATAAAATTAGCCCAACTATTATCAGTAACAAGCAAACCTTTGCACCTCTTATCTTACTTTGACCTTAGATTCATTCCTTAACATCAGTAAAACAACATATTTAACGTTCATTCAACAATTGTCACGTTTATCGATTTGCTTTGCAAAAAACAATATCACTCCTATTCAATTCAATGCAAAATTACTCAAAATGGTCCGCCACTTTTTTTGAAAGCGCATTTTGATGACGTTTGATCACGCACGTGCAACCTTCCTTTTATAACGTTTTAATCAACAAACAATTGAAAAAATTTTTTTGTCATTTTCTTGAAAATACTAATTGTAGAAACGCAGTTCATGGCCCATTCGACACATATCACTAAGTTTTTTTCTGAAAATTGAGTTATTTTTTAAATTTTATGCTTATTGGTGAAGCAACAAGCGATTTTATGTTTTATCACCTATTTAAGCCTAACTCTTCCAAAACTACTCAACATACAAACTTTGAACTTGACACCTTTAATCAACACCCCACAGCGGGAGTCACACCATTATTGACGACGTCATCAGGACGCCAAAAGAAATTACGAAATGTTTAAAAATTGCATTTTTTGTCATAGCAATATCATATGTAGCTGGAATAAAGTCAGCGCTTGTCCTGTCAACTTCAAAAATTTTTTATTTTTCTGCCATTTATGATGACGTCACAACTATCAATTTATTGTAAAGATGGTTTTCTTCATTTCTTAAAAAATACTTTCGGTAGAAATGCGCTTGATGGCTTTTTTGGAAAGTATCAACATTATTCCCAAAACAAAGCTGTAAGCGCTACTTTGCTCTATATGTACATTGATTCCTTGATTATGTGTAGAGTTAATATTTTCCGATTACCAGATATAGTTTTTGGTGTGGTTAGCGATTACGTAATCTCTTTGTTAGTCGCTATCAAATAATTTAAGGTAGAGCTTGTTTTGATCTAGTGTAGTTAAGTATTGATATATTTATTCATGGTATAATTAGAAATAGTAGCTGGTAGCCTACAATGTAGAGTATATCTATAAGTGTGCTTTATAGTGCTGGGCCTGGCTTAACTATGCCTAGCATCTTTATCCATTTTTTCCTTTCTAGCTATAGATTCAAGGTGTTTTAGTGGTTGCTGTCTACCCATAGCTACTTCGGTTGTGGAAACCCAGCCTGTATTACTCAACTTAATAGTGGTGTATTAGTCTACGTGGTGCATGCTGTTGGGTACTTTTGGTGCGCTGTTGTTAGTTCACTGTAGAGCAATATATTGTTTGATAATTATATCCGTGTGCTGCTGTGAGCTGACACTGTGCTACATCTCAAGCTACTTTGCCCCTGTAGCTTATTTCTCGAATAAGATATTTGGAAGAGTTGCTTAGCTAACTTTGTGCTAACAAAAGCTGTTTTTTACATTTATGGATTATTTGCGATGCAACAAGAAGAATGTTTTATGATTGACCACTTTTTAAGTTAAGTGCTTTTGAAGCCACTCAACATACAAACTCCAAAACTCGGCATCATTTGTTACCACACCAATGTGAGGTTTATGAGGAAGTTGATTATCTTATGATAACGTCACAATTGAATATACAGCAGACGCCGCTTAATATGACCATCTTGGGACCAGACCATTTTGGTGATAATATCCGAATGGTCATAGAAACTGAAGCCGCCATAAACGCACCTGAATCGACGTCGTAAGCCACAAGAAATTCAAATATCATCAAATTTATCGTTTAACCGAAGTAACAGTGTGACGTTGGCAGTAAAACAAAGTACAGTACTGTAACAGTACAAGTAAGGATAAAACTAAGTTTAGTATGTAACAATATGTACAAGCGGTGGCACAGTATAACAAAGTAAATAGGAGTTCAAGTAACGTTTCATCAAAGTAACATATCAAAGCACCGCAAAACAAATTCAAAATGTTACGCAGGTACGTTAGTTAGTTTTAGATGCAAAAAACTCGGTGTTGTCTCGCTGAACAAGATCTTTTCGCAAAATATCACGAATTTGTCCAGCGAAAGTATCGAAATCTTGCTTTGACGGATAATATGTTAACCAAATTTCGGATAATATGTTGGTCATATTATCCGAAATTTGGTCATATAAAACGGAAAATTTTAGATGGAGACATTCCGGATCGTACTAAATTGGTCATAATAAGCGGCTGGTCATATTATCCGTGGTCATAATAAGCGAGGGCCTTCTGTATATTGTTTAAAATTGCATTTGTTGTAGAGGAAAGCAACCACCAATTCATGGCATCACGTCATGAAACAAAATTTCACAACAATTGTAAGCTTTTATTTCAAAAGCAATCTGCCAAATTTCTTTAAGCGTTCTGATTACGCCTAAACATGCTTTTATCTTTTTTTCTTCATCGCCCTATGCCACATTTAACACATTTTTTTTCTTTAAGGGACCAAGCGAATGAAAAACCTAAATTTGTCATGGGGCTACATATTCAAGTTTTAGATAGAAAGCAAGAGCACACTTAGCTGTTTAAAAAAATACACTTTTATAATTTTTCACGCCACGATGACGTATTTAACAATGCAAAATACCCTTATTTTGTAGCGGTTTATCTCCTACATGGCTCAACATATTTTGACGAAATTTGCGCGGTATATCAATTACATCTAGACGTATGGTCCCTAGTCACAGATTTTCAATTTCATTTTTATAAAAAAAATTATGTTTGTTTTTGTAAACATGGCAAATTTTTGGCAAAATTTTTCCATTAAAAAGATCCATAAAATTTGAACAACTGCATATAAATGAAAATGGCGACTCAAAACCATTTGGCATAGGGAGTAGCACAACTGGTCAAAATTTCGTGTAACTTGATCAACTATAAATGGTCAAAAGTGCACTACAAAATTTGAAAATTGTGGTTTTGAGAAAATCGCAAATAAACATTTTTATCAAAATAATGATAACAAAAGCTTGATAATATCACATAATATTTGGTTATTGCGTTCAAAATACTCTTCAAAAAGTTCAAAATAAAATATAATAACAAATAGTCTCAAACCAGTCGTTACGAAACATATCTATTCAAAATGACAGGGCTCTTTCACATACGGTGAAAAGCGGAAAAAACTAACAGCAGCTAAATTCGAAAGTCCTATCTTGGTGTAAAAGTTGCTTAAACTTATCACATGCACTCATCTTTGAAGCTAAATATCTTAAGAATTACTTGACTCTACACAAAACCAAATACATTTTTGGAAAGGGCAAGCTTTCAAGTATAAAAGTACATTAAAATCTCAAAATCGTAATTTTTTGCCAAACTCAGTTTTTTTCATTCACTTGGTACCTTAATATGCTTTGCCAAAGCAACCGAAGGCGACCAAGTTTAGCTATTTGCAACACGTAAAAACATGTGCTAGCCTTTGGTTGCTATCAATCTACGAGGATACCACTGGCAGAAACAGTAACTACGTTTGTGTGTGATATTAGCAATAAATTATTTTGAGTAACATAGCCTAGCCAGGAACCAAGGAAGAAGTTTGGAAAGGAAAATTACCAAACTTTTTCCAGAGTAACATCTTATGGGGAAAATATATTTGCTTCGGTTTCTTGACCTTGAAAAACGTTTTTTTGCTCAAACAAAAGCCCGCAAAAGCCCCCCTTTTTCTGCCAATGGCCAAATCTTTTCTTTTATCGCAGTTGCTCGATTTAAAACTAACAGCCCAGCCAAAGAAGTTAAAATCAAATATAAAAACGAAAGGGGTCGTGCTAACTCGTTAAATAGACTTACCGGTACCACTAAATAGTTTATTTCTGCAATTGTGAAAACGACCATCATCATGGCGCCAACAACATTTCTTACTGTGTTCCCCCCTCTCCCTCCCTTTAACACCTTTCAAAATACGAATGGTAGTTTGTGAAATCATACTTCATATGTTAGTGTTAGCGCTCTTGACCAATAGACAAAGGTTATCACCATTACGTGTACAAGAACTATAGCCATCATTTACTATAACTTTACGTTTCTATTGCATATATGCTGCCTGTTACGGTATCTATATCAAATACTACAAAGCATTGCAACGAAACTCCAAGTTTAAGAAACATTAAAGATGAAACCATAGACCTGTCAATTTGTAAAACTGAATTTTTTTGTAATTATGGAAACAACCATCATGTGGCCATCACCATCAATTCTGACTGAGTTTCAATGGCACTTTTGAAATTACTAATGGAAGTTTGTGGCAACATTCTTTATTTGTGGGTATTACCAGTCTTGATTAAGATTACCACCATCAGCTGTAGCCTACAAGAATTATGCATGTGTATAAAAAAGCAAATTTTTTGTTTCTTTTATACAAGTGCACGATGAGTAAAGCCGGCATGATTCAGTTCAATGAAATATGAAATGGTAATTCTTGTGTTACGTACCAGGCATGATAGCTAAGCTAAAAATAATTCCCCTAGTAAGTAAAAAAAGCAAACATTTTTGATGTTGATGAGCAGAAAAGAAAATTTTTTCAGAATTTTTTGTACAGAAGTCGTTTTTTTTGGTTTTAAGCATGAGATAAAATGCGGAGACCTTAAAATTTCTAACATGACTTAAATTTAAACATTCCTAACAAATACGAACCGGCCGCACCAAATCGCAAAGCATTAAAGAGTTTGTTTCTGTAATTATGAAAACAACCACCATCTGGTCGTTACCATCAGTTTTGACTGTGCTCCACCGTCATTCTTTTTAAAAGTAATAGGCCTAATGGCAGTTTGTGACGACATTTTTTTTTTATGAGCATCACCACTCTTGACTAAGAGATCGAGATGATTACCATTATGTGTACAAGAATTATGAGTGTGCCTAAAAAAAACAATTTTATCGTTTCTGTTCGCACAAGTGCACGATGGGTGAAGCTGGCGCGGCTGGTTGAACCAATATTTTTAACCCCGATGTTATGAATGGGGACCCTGCGGGCGACATCGGCTAGTACATAATATGTTTTAAATGCTTCATGAGAAGATATTTATTTTTTGCAGTTCGATTGCCTTAATGAAAGCACAATCTGGAATGGATGAAATATTTTAATGTTTTTGTTACTTTGTGGCAAAATATTAATTTTCCACAACTGTACATGATTAAAATGAATGAGACCTGTTTTATGTTTAAAAGATACATTGACTGAGTTTCATAAAATCAAATATTTTACTATTCCTTTAGAATTAACGTTTTCCAGTGTTGAAGAAACTCGAGTCAACGACTCGACCCAAGGCTGTGTAAAAAAGATTTAATTTGACTTGAGTCATTTGCATGAAATAACTCGACACCAGTGACTTGAGACTAAACACGAGACTCTAGTAAAGACTAGATTGGTCTACTGATAATGAAATTACTGGCATAAAATATTTTCTGTCGTAGAAAGTTTGGTTTTTTAAAAATTGTACTTTGAAATTGTGTACGTATAAGAATAATTTGTTTGCACACTCTCAACCATTGGCATATTGAGGGAGGCTCCTGTGTACGCGACCACTCAGAAAAATGATAAATGTTATTTTCAGTCATTATGCTTGTAGCGGTAACAAACAATCTATCCTACAGGGACAGAATTAGTTTAAATGTTTAAAGCCTTGGAAAGCATTATTTGCTTCACGTTATTTGTTATTCTTTTTGATACATCACTCAGTGTTTACTGAAAAAAATAAAACTTTTTCTGAGTGATTGTTAGCGTACTAAGTTATATGAGATACAAGGTAATGTGATAACAATACAGGGTAAAAGAATAAGAATTACAAGTAGGATATTTTAAGATTATACAATTTAATTGATGGGCTCTTTGAAAAGCTTGTTGTGCAGCTGCAGCGTATCTGCTGTATGTGTAAAAACGCCAGCATTTTATATTTTGTAAGGTGTAACAGTGACGGAGGCTAACAAATTTCAAATAAAAATGACTGTAAATGTCGTTTTCGAAAGCACTGGAATTGAGTAAATTTGATAGTAATTTTGCAAAATTTTTCTTGGGGCTGTGGTCCTGGACTCCTCTAGAGTAATCGTCTTTGGCACTTACAAAGCAAAAATTGGCCAAAAACATTTCGGCATACGCCTCTGTTGTGTCGAAGTCTTGCAATCATTTTTTTTTGTTTTGTTCTGCTATCCCGTAAGGTTTTTGTTGTACGAGATTCTGCATCTTGCACGTCGTATATGTGGGCTCATAGATGCGTTCCCAACTTTTTCTAAAATAAAAAGCCTCAAGTTCGAGCCAACAGCAGTATACTTGTCACTAGTACCGGTATTGCGTTAAAAGTAAGCTTTAAACTGTCGAAATCAAAGCTTATGTAAACCTAGCTTAGGAGCCAAAAATTCTATTTCACCAAACAATGTTAAACTAGTCGATTGCAATTATTAAAAAAAATCAATGGAAACTAAACACTGGCAATGCAGTGTTGTCAAGTCGTCTGGACAAAATAACTAGACTCGACTTGAACTCCAGTGACTCGCTGTCTTTTGGACGTAATGTCCGCACTCGCATGGGAGTTGCCATTTTTCAGGTGTTTGGGCCACTTATCTTCCGCATAAAGGTGGGGGTGTCCCGCGAAGTGCCTTGCAAAAAGGACACAAGCGAACTTGCCGGCTTGCTCTCCACCACATCCCTTAAATCCCGAGCGCCAAGCAGTGGATACCATTTCTTTTGGTATGACTCGACAAGCGAAATGAACCCCAGGCCTACTGACCGCAGAGCGGACGCTCTTGACCTGATCTGCAGGCGTGAAGTCTATTCAATTCTTCAAAATAGGAGTAAAAATCACCGGCGAGTTGGCGTAGTGGTTAGAGCGTCCGTTTCGCAGTCGGTAGACCTGGGGTTCATTTTCCAAGTCGAGTCATACCAAAAGACCTTAAAAATGGTATTCACAGCTTACCTGCTTGGCGCTCAGTAAAATAGGGATAGTGTGGAAAACAAGCCAGCAAGCTTGCTTGTTGTGTCCTTGGGCAAGATACTTAACGGGATTCCTTCATCTTTATGTAACAGACAAGTGGTGGGGCCAAGCAGTCTACCCGTCGTGGTGGCTCCAGTCTAACTGAAGACTTGCAAACCGAGCATGAGCGCTGACGCAGTGCATATACATCTTCCTGCATAATGCTCATAACAAATAGCTCAAACGACGAAGAAGTATAAACTGAGAGTTGATGCAATTATTTTTGCAGACTTGCCGAACTACACTGACCAACTTTAAAGCGTACAAGTACAAAGTATTGTGTGAACAGTGTAATACCGTAATTCAGCGATTTACGGTGTTGTCAATAAGAACGATACTCAAAAACATACAAACAAAAAGTGCACGACAAAAATAGCACTTCAAACTTTAACGCCTACAATTGGCAGGAAACAAGCAAAATATTATTGGAGTGACCAGGATGCCTAGGGTAATATTGCCGGGCAGGAATAAATGTCGGTTCCGAGTCCAACTTAGGAGTCTTTTCTATTCTGAGTAGGAACGGCAGAGACTGCTTGCTGTGCTGTCTCTACCGGTCGAGAGCGCATTCATTCCATTATTCAGGAAAATTCTTAATGTATCCTGTTTAAAACTGAAAACAATTTCTAAAAACTGCCGAATTTGAAATAAAAAGTTTTATCTGTACTGGTTCTAGCTATTTTTTTGACAGCGCACCAATTGCAGGTGCAAACCTTTCATCAAGTAACACCAGATTCATGCAACGAATTTGATAAAAATAAATAAGCCCTAAATTTCACGACCTCAATGTTAGAGCAATTTAATCGACTAATTTCGCCAAATTGTTAAACGTAAAAACTTCTTTTTAATAATAATTCACTGTACTGAAAAACCTGCAAATAAAATGTTACCTAAAAATCAAATTTCAAGTTTGTTACGCAGATACAGTCGTTTACCTCCAGCACATCACTGACGGTACGCAAATCACAGGTTGACAATCACGGTGTTGGAATAATACGGAAACGGTCATGGTTCGAAGTACACGAGTCAATATGAATGAAATCATTGAAAAAAAAATATGTAATATAAAAACGTTTTAAAATAGATCTCAAAAACAACTAGCATTAAAATATCTCCCACCAATCATCTCATCACCATCTGGTTTGTGTTTCAACACCACCGCTAAGTGATGAGCACCATGCTGCAAGCACAGGGACAGGAGTGAAGCCAGTAACAAAGGAATGCTTCAAATGTTAAGACTAGCTGTGTCATGACCTACGTCAGTGCTTCGCTTCATTAACCCCTTCCTCGGCAGAAACAAGTATACTCGTTTTTACCAAATGTTCCGTTTTCAGTCGTTGTATTCATCCACATTACCACTCATTTTTTTGTACTCTTCAAATAATTTACACCCCAAATGTCTAGTTCTGAGGAAGATAGCGAATATGAACCTTCCTCAGAAGCTTGAATACTTCTGATGACACTGCTGCTGCGTAAAATTGCAGAAGGAATGGGGTAAATCCGGCCATCTCTGCTAAAGGGAAAACACCGGATAAAAACTGAATAACTACTACTACTACTACACTGCCAGTTCATCAGGCAATGACTATTTCTCGACAAGTGAGGAGGAGGAGGTGGAAGGTGAGCTTGGAGAAGCCTAGAGTTGTCAGATGAGCGCATGAATGCAGCACCACCATGTTTTCGCGAGTTAACTCGTATATGCCTACAAGGGTATTTTCAAAATAAAAAGTTAAACACAAAAATGGGGAAAAACAATAATTCCATACTGTTTTCATAATCAGCATGAATAATACTATATAGAACCAAAATAAAAAAATTAGTCTGAAAAAGAAACGTTTTTAACTAAAAAATTGTCGGGAAAGGGATTAATGTAGTGTTCTCACAAGTTTACATGCAATCACTTCAACTATGGTGACATTTTCGTTCACGTCGTTTACACAAACTGATGTTTTAGTCACATAAATAAGTTTTCAATAGCGACTTTTATGTTTTGATGTTATAAAAAATGGAAGGTTGGACAATGACTTATAGCAGTAGTTAGAGCGGATCACACAAGTGTTGTTTGTAGTAGTGATGCGAACTTCTATCCTACTGTCATGTTCAGGATCGCATTAAGCGGACGGAACGTTTACCACGAGGTTAAATCTTACATTTGCTGCCATAATCAAAGCTTTCCAGTAACTGAATATTTTCAATTTAGCTTTGAAAAAGCTATAACGCCAGAAGCTTTTCGTGACACTCCAAAAGCCATCAGTGGTGGTATCGCGTCAAATGGGAAGAACTGAATAAGTTTTTCCCATTGCCACCACTGAAAAGCATACGACAAAGAGCTTTTAGAGAACTGTTTCTTTCGACCTACAACGATTCTTTAAAAGCACTTTGATTGATTGAAAACTTTCACAAATCAAACACGACTTGTTCGAGTGGTTATTAGACAACTCGAGAGCGACAGCACCTCATTCTTCGGGAAGAGCACCGGGTAGTTCACACTCTAGTGGATTTCTTCAACTTTCACGTCGAGTTCGAGGGTGGATGCTTTGCAAAAGCCCCGTTCGACCGATGAGCAGGTTGACTAATCGTGGAGGATAAAATCGACTTGGGATTGATTGTTGGTGCTTCCAAGGGCGGATCTGCATTTTGTGTGGGATATAATCTCATGGCATCGACTAAATCGTCTAAACTTGACGTATCACGCCGGTCAAGAAGATCGAATTCCCTCACCAAGTAAGTGAAATGTTTGAAAACAACATTGAGATAAAAATGAAGTTCAAGTTGTCGCAACCGAGCGAAATGTGCGTAGTAGATGTGAGAGATCACGTGGAAGAGAAACCGAAGCATTTTCTTTATTTCGATCGAATAATTGTCCGAAAAATTTTGTGCTGAAAATATTGAATCCATGAAAATATTGGCACTAATCAAGCTAAACAAAACCAAGCCCCGTAATGCACAGGGCTTGAATAGTGAGGATGCTCATTGATGCCAGTCCGCCTTGGTGGTGGGGCTACTAGTGCGTGTTCAGGGCTGGTTTAAAATGGACTACCTCTAACCCGATCACAATATCTTCACTTGTTGATTAAGCAGCGGAATTGAGTTGCGTGCTTCACATCGCGCTTTCATTGGAAGAGAACGGTCGCCAGGTTTTGTGGCAACTCGTCGGAGAAGGAGCTGGACACAAAGCCTTCTGGCTTTATGATTACACCATTGTGAAAGCCCATCTATCATAAGCGGATGCTAACGAACATCACTAATGATGAAGTCAACCTGACACTGAAATGAACCAGTCAATAATTTACCGTATTTCGTCGGAAAAAGATCCTGGTTGGTGATACACTTCTGGCAAAACGTCATCACGTAATCCACGTACTGTGGGGCCGTACATTTCAACTTCTTGCCTCGCTCTTCAATCCATGTATATTGCCTACAAACGAACAATCACTTAAATGAAGGTAGACCAGCAACAGGATTGAGGCATAAATCCCCTTCTCCGAAGAAACAAATCTCCCAGCAAGTGAGGGATAGATGTAATGTACTGTGGAGAGATAACCACACTCCTCTTGCTACAGCTTGGTATTAAGAAGAAGAACACAGTATGCCATGGGACATTCAGTCACACAGCAAATTCAATCAATCGAGAAAGCGCCAAGATCAGGCGGGGACACAGAAGTTTATTTCCAACAAATCATAAACTGCTAGTCCGCCAGCAACAAAGTGAAATGCCAGTGGTTTCTGTCCAGAGTTGTCACTTAGAACACAATGGGAGAGAAGTTTCGCTATCAAAACCGACTGCAATACGAGGCACTTGGTAACAGCCAACACAACCAACACTAACACTCACGTTTGCGAAGGGCCTTGCATTACAGGACAGGTTTCAGCCGTGCAGAACTCCGATACAGTTCCGTAGAGCAGATTCACATTGTGGAATAAAGAAATTGCTGAAATAATATTTTAGTGGTGAGTAATTCCTTACAACCGCATCGACTGACAAAAATAATGAAAAGCCGCTGACGAAAATTTCGCAAATATCGATTTTTTTATCGTCGCAGCTCCGCGTAGTGACATGATGGGTCGCAACAGAGGTCGCCAGGTAAAAGCCAGCCAGCTAGGGGGGTAAGCAGCTGTGTCCTTGGAAACGGCAAACTACATCACGTTCCTTGATTGATTGCAGTGAAAATAAACTTTAGTACTGATAACTCCGAAGTATAAAAGTATTGATTTCAAAGACACGACATCAAAGTCTTAACAAAAACGTGGTCGTAAATGCAGTCGAAACATGCGAGCTTAATATCCAGACGTTGAGCGATTTTAAAACCAGCTTCGCCACTTGCGTCCCACTCGAACAGTCTGCTGATACACAGCAGCAATCAAACTGCAAAATATAAAACTCTAATAGCAACGGCTATTAGTGCACACAACGCAAGATCGCATATTGTGATTGTACAATATAATCCGAGAAAACTGCCACTTAAAGTTTTGGAAATAATATTGAATCCAAAGCCAGAAATGATTGTTCAATCTGATCAAACCGAAGTCATTTAAAATCGACTTTTTTAAATGCATGGCTGTATCAAAGCAATGAGTTGTTCTTTCGGCCGAGTCCATTAATAACTGAATTATATTTTAGACCCAGCGAATCACACATAGTTTCTAACAAATAAATGGAATCAAATCAAGTGGTCATTAGAAAGTACGACAAATGGAGGGAAAATGGTTGGCAGATGTTTAGTCACGTGTTGAAAAAATTAAAAGCGAAAAAAAATCAATCTATTGCATTGCCATCAGAAAAATCAACATCCACTTTACTATCAAGTAGCTTGTTTTCATACATCAATTATTCTCAGGCCAAATATTTCCACAAATAAAATTTCCTTTGCTACCACAAATAACCGAGTTTGAATCCACTTGTTTCAAGTTCAAAGTCAATAACAGACAGAGCTTCTGTCAACGGTCAATTACAAATCCAATATCGCTAAGGGCGAGGGACGCTGACAACATGGCGGATGCGATCGATGACTGGGAAACGCAAAGCTGTGAATCAACACAGGAAACGACTTGATGGAAATTTCAACACTTTGAGGTCAGTTAGTGTGAATAGGAGGTATATTTCATCAAATCTTTTACAAGATAACGTCAGTTCAACATTGACGTGGGAAGTACACGTCAAAATAATTGTGTACTAAAGACGTCAGCACGTGCAAAGCTTTTAATACAAGAAACTATTAAAATCACAACATTGCACCACCACAGCGCTTTCGAACCTCTATTATAATTTGCCACAACAAAACGCATGATGATTTTCCCCAATTAAATGTTCATTGGTGTAAATCTACAGCTAAAATGAAAATTTTAGGGTCAAATCATGGTGACGGAAATTCATTTTGTGAAGAGCGACTAACAGACTACGTTGGTGAAAACGCATTGTCAATGCATGAGCTGGTAGAACTAGTTGGAATAGGAAATTTACAGAGAATACCTAGGTGCTGCTTCCACAACTTTTTTAAGAAGCAAAGTAGCATTGGACGGCAAACAGGAACCAAACCTCACTTCACTTGGCTAATAATTACTTCTCACTAAAAAGATCGCTAAACGCAAGTTCTGTATTCCAGCAAATTAAACAAAGAATGATCTTTAATGAAACTTCGTGCGCTTATTCAAGCAGAACATGAGATTACGTTCGTCATCAACTGATGACGCCTCAATAAAACAAAACAGACTTTGACGATTACCATTACGCGACAACTTTATAAATTGCATTTGTATTTTTAATTCTCGATTCCGGCCGACTTTAATTACATCGCAAATTTATTGAATCAAAACTAGATTCTCGAAGAATATACACAGCGTTACTCTCTACTGGGAATATAATTCTTGAAATGCTTTCTACTGGTATATACGTACCACAAATAATAAATTGATGGCAATCACACTATAGTGTTCAGTAATACGGACGACGTTTGATTTAAGATTTTAGAATACTTAACGGCGATGCGTAAAAAATACATTTCCAACAGCTTTTTGCGACGTGCTAACCAATAGTAGCATCGCGTCAGGTAGAAGAGCAGTTACAAGATGCCGCCGTAGATGAATGGGTTACGATCAGTTTTTACGTGGCAATATTCTTTACACTTACAAACTTACTGTGTGTTGCAATCCATTCTTTGGTATCAACATAAGACGGCTTGCGGATCACATGTACGAGGTCAGGACCTGATCGGTGATGGCAGATCTCCTCTTCCAAATACAACTTCTTTTCCTCGATGATCGGTTTCTTTTCACTCTTCTTACTTTTCCTAAAACAATGAGTGATTGTTAAAATACTCTTTCTATGTTGTTAAGTACCCATAATTTAGCCTTGCAGTGAATAGTTGCCAAATTAATGCGTGCATGGGAATCTGCGTTGAACATAGCAAAAATAACGCAATTTTTAAGATGAAGTTGCATAGCTGGTGATAGTCACAGTGCCAGCAGGGTGGTTATTTATGAGCAAGTCGAACAAAGATTATTCTGTCGACATTCTGAAAAATTGTGAGAAGTTTCACGCCATCAAAGCTTAAATATCGAGTGAATCACGCCGAGTAGCCACTCCTGCCCATGCAAAGATTGTCATTGCAATTGAACAACGTGACTTGACTGACAGTGACGCAATGAGACAATAAAACTTAAAAATTGGCAACACTAGAAGAACAGACAATATAATTAGTCTGCGTGCTTTTGGTAGTGACGGATTATCACCTGTGCAATGTCTAATTGTACTGTTGCAACACCTGCCCAATAACACAAGCATTTTCTCCATTACTGATGCTCAGACTGATATGGTAAAAAACATTTTTTCTTGACGCCAGTTCAACTACACAATCATTAAATGCTCTGGCATTCAAGATACCATTCCGTCCAGCGAACAACCAATCAATGTGAAAAAGTAACTAAAAACCAGGCAGCAACTGGCTGCGAGCGCCAAATGCAAATAAATAACCAACTGATCATGACAGTTTCTGAAGTGATTCAATCATCACTAAATAGCAACGCGAAGTGACACCAGATAAAACCGAAGTTAACTCACACAAAAAGTTAAAGTTGGAATAAAATTACGCGATACGATAACACGTGAAACCTTACGTCCAATTCTTTGAATTAACTGCAATACTGCGAAACTTTAGTTTTGTCACTGGTTCAACCACTAATTTACTCAGTAAGTGCTCTTTACTAGCATTAAGCTTAATACTTGGCAAGATGTTCCAACCGCATTCATGATGTCACGTGACACGAGCCCGAAAACTATGAGTTGATTCCAAGAGCAAACTGTGGAGCTTCATACATCAAGACATCGCACACTGAGGGCCCGTCTTTGGGCCGGCGGATTCCACGGGGGCCAAAAGCTCTCCGCCTTTTCAACGAAATCTGCACCCTGAGGTCACCATTCTTTTCAAATCACCCATTGGGATACGCAAACTTTAAAATGTAATAATGTAATCCAAGTGTTAAGTGAACAGGGAAAGATTGGAAATGACTTTGTATACAAAAGGTAGCGAGTTTATGACCACGATTAAGCAAACTAGCTAATGTACTTGGCGCGACCAACCAGCACACAATTACAACACAGACAAGCAATCCACAACAGCCACACAATGCGTTGAGTCTATTTCCGCGTTTCATCGATCAACGAAAAATTTGTTTAGTCACTTCGACTAATGGTGATGGTTTGCAATGCAAGGGTGCACTTACTTAATACGAAAAACTAAAGGCATAGCTCAAAAGTTTACCTCACGAAACGCGATAGAAAAAAAGCAATGAAGATGTTACAATTCCTTTAGTGCGGCAATTTTAACGTTTAAAGCAAAAATAATTTGAAATACGAGGTTCTTATTTAGTTGTTTAATTTAATAGTTCTTTAAGGTCGGCGTCACATCACACGTCATAGGCATCATTTGTTCTGAAAGAGCAGTTAAAAATAGCACCAACCAGGAAATACACTCGACCGCGAGTGTGTGCTGCTGGTTAATGTGTCGGTAATCACAGCCGATAGTGCGATGCAGGTGAGGGGGCAACGGTGTGCATCCGCTAGTGACAAACTGACTGCGCAATCTCTATCGCAATGCCATTAACAATCTTATGGGGCTACCGCTAGTCCATTTGATTGACTAGCTCTAATTGTCAAAAGCAGTGGTCGCAAGTTCGAACCTCACTCAAAATGTTGCCATGTAAAGAGAAAACATCAAGTTTTTCTCAGGCCAGCGGAAAAAATATCAACATAACTGTAGATAACTCCAACAAAAGCGGTAGCTGCCGCAAAAACATCACGAAAACAAACACACTTTTTTTTAACAAAAAAAGCATTTCAAAATGTTGACCTCTGAGCCCAGATCGCTTTGGCTTCAGTACATCCTTCCCTAATGGAAACAGGCGTTCCACTGCCACACTAAAAGATATAGCGGTATTGCATTTCATAATCAACTCGCTTAGCTTCGTATTGGAAAGCAATGTAGCTACATTCCCGTGCTTCACCGGGTTAAAATATTGAAGGTGGTCACCCAGTATGTCCTAACAACGGCAGTCCACCTTGTTGATTTAGGGATGATTGCCAATCTGTAATTTGCATTTATGACTGGTTCGAAATGGATTGCCACCTTTTCCGGTCTTGTTGTAAATTAGGTCGACGGTGTCAACTTGGATTACCCTTCATGCCGTACCTCCATCCCAAGGAGCAAACTCACGTATTCAAGTAGCAATCGCTTTGCTATAGGACTCGTGTCCCTCACCGAGAAAGTTGTCTGACAGCTCCTCACTGCTGTTGTCTCTTCTTGACTTCTGCGCAAACGCTCCACCCAAAAAAATTGCCGTCTAAAGATGCGCTTAGAAGGTGGTAGTTTTATCAGTGCATGCCCGCATTATACGAAGTTTTGTATTCGAGATAGTTAATATCGCAGGATATTGCGCAAATCGCAGACATGTGCTATTTTGTGGGAACCCTCTAGTAGATAATGATTTTTGGAACGTTCTGGACCTTTAAAACAATATCTTTATTTTAACAAGGAGCAGAATTGACAGTAGCGGCAACTACCATTAAACATTGTACAAAAAAAAGGCCCACTACCGTTACAGCGAATTCATGACGACAATGCGGGGCTAAAGCGAAAGCTAACTTAACACTAGCGGCCACGATGTTTAGCGCCGTCAGTGCCCACGACTGGTGAGGGGTAACAAAGTTTGTGAAGGAACTTGCAAAACGAAATTAAACGTAACGATTTCATCGTTACTACGTGGCTGGATTACTAGCTACAAACCCACAGACCGCAAGTTAGCAGCAACAAACAAATGAGCTGTACGGTGGCTCCGAAATCTGTGTTGTGTTCAACATGGATGCAGTTTCTAGTTTACGAATGCACTACGTCGTGTTGTGGTCGAAGCAAAGCATTTAAATCAAAAGCTTACTTTATTGAGGACACAAAATCGATTGATGGAAAGCTCAAATGTCGTCTGTCCATTTCAAAGTTGTAAAAACTTCATCGCTGCACTTGCAGCTTGCAAGAGAAATCATCGCTGCACCTGCAGCTCGCAAGTTGTTTGCAAAAGAAGTAGCCACAATGACGCAAGTATCAGAAATAAAAATAATTCGTGAGATTTTAAACAGTTTTACTAATAAAAATATTTCGGTCTGTAAATGTGAACATGGAACCTAAAGCATATTTAATCACAATATGCTTGAGTTATAAATACACAAACAACAGAGTTCCGTTTTTCAAATGACGATTTACACGGACAGGACCGCACAAAGCCGAGTAGTAATTAGTGATTTTGCGAGCATGGCTGTTTTATGGTGCATTGCACAGCAGGGACTAAACGCAACCTCTTCCTTTTTGTATGAGGTGGATCACGTTAGCAAAGTTCCAATGCTGAGGGTTATTCTTTGTTATCCGAGAACTACGTCTCCTTCTTCGCCATACGTCGGGAAGGTGTGTAGCAGCGATTTCCAACTAACATTGCCATCAACAATGCGCAAACCTTATGCCACATTTGGAGATGATAGAAGGAGCATCGCAAGATGATATGGTCAGCGGCTTAATCGTCAGTGCCAAACCTGCATGCTGCAAAAAGTGCTATTCTTCATTCCACATGTTTAAGCGGAAACGTCCTATACCAGTGCGAAGCCGATTTAGCTTCACCATTGCTGAACGTAGAAGTATTTCACTGGTATAGGATCTAACATCAGGGATCAAAGTAAGGAACATGGTGTTTCTGTTTAGTCATTCCGCATGTTATTCATCCAATATGCCACATGATCTTCAAGTTGTTGACTCATTTCTTGCAACAATTGCCTGGTACAGATAAATGATGTAAAGCCAACGCCGCTGTTTTGCAACGACAGTAATTCTGGAATGAAACAAATCACTTGGCTCCAGCAGTGCCTGTCGACAGATAGAGTGGCCTGTCCTCTGCCAAGTTCAGCAGGTTGAATGTCTGCAAAAACGGGAAGATTTTTTGTAGGTGTGGGATGCAAGCATCCTGTCGCAACACGCAAGGCGGTATTGATGTCGGGTTCTGCAGAGAGTGGTCACTACGGCTCCAAACAAAAACTGCATATTTCGCGGAGGAATAGATTAGCGCTTACGGCAGCTGTGCGCAAGGTACCAGACTCCGCAATTCAACTGGGATTCGTTAAACGCCAGCGGGATGTTAATTTCTTGCGTGGTGTTTCCGAGTGTCGGCGATACGTGAGTGTTCAGGAACACTCCGAGATATTCAGAATCAGGGCAAGGGCTTAACGTCGATGCTAACAAAAAGCACACATTTTGTTTCTTTGCTGTTCGGATGACTGCGGACACTATTTTGGTTTCGCGGAGCTCTAATCTCATTTCTGCAAATAAAGATAAGGTAGTTTGCCCTGTTCAGGATTTCCACTTTTTTCGGGACGCATAATGGCCAGGTCGACCGTGTAAGTATACGATTAAGGAAGAGGTTGCGTTAAAAAGTATCTCGTATTTTGCCGACACAGTCATTGGAAAATCGTAGATGTTAGAAAGGAGATGGACCGATACTGATTCCTGTGAGACGCCGTTCTTAATGCGTCGTAGGATTTTAAAGGGCATACAAAAAAGAGATATTGATCGATTAGTCTTAAGGTTATTTAGTGGCTTGAAAGGCTTTGAGGTTGCAACCACTTTGACTATTCTCCGGCTTTTGAGGTGGCCCAAGCAAGACGGAAGGAGAATGTAGAGTCACCAGGTCTTTTAAGCAGAGCCATTTTGGAGAACAAGTTCAGAGCAGATGTTGTTAGTCCCTGGTGACTTGTGTTGCTCTAGTAATTGGAGAGCGGTGATAAATTCTTCACGAGTAAAATGACAAGAAATGCTTTCACTGTCAGATCTTTTCCTCTCCAACAGTCAGAAATTTCTGTAGCAATGTTACGAGAAAAGCTATAGGTCCCGCAACTTGTATACCTCGTACCAGCTGTGAAGCAATGGCATTTGCCGAGATGCGGCACTGCTGTAACGTGCGTCCTGAGCGGTAAGCAAGGTTGTTGTTTGCACTTTATGCTTTACGTCTGGAGCTCAACAACCGCTCCATTCCCTTCTCATTAAGGCGTGTAAGTAATTTCGAGGCTGCTCTACCACAGGCACTGGCTAATGAAGAATGAAGGAATAATCAATAAAGGCTCTCGCACGCCGGAGCCTAGCATGGCTTGTAACGGCACGTGGAATGATTTTCTACGCCACAAATATTAAAAAATCATAGAAATCTTGATAAACCTCATCCTTTCTCAAGTTCAATCGGCCTTTTTTAAGTTTCATCGATTCACAGGTGCACTTACACCGCAAGTTTTGGAGCGATGATAAGTAAAGGTCGATGTTGGGATCGTGGAACTATTCAGCACTCGTCTGTTCGATGTTGAGATGTCATGATCGAAGCTTTCAAAGACCAGATCCGGTGAGTCCCAGATCCCCAGCGTCGGAAGAAGGAACTGACAGTCCTTCCGATTGCACAAAGGGGAAAGATTGTTATTGGCTGCTCAGGTAGATAAATGTCCTCCATCAATATTGGTGGCGCTATAACCCCAGCCCTGGCAATGAAATCGCCAACACAAACATTTGGGGAGGGAAATATGGCAAGTGCAGATGGGTGCAACCGAGATGAAGAAGGTGTGAAGACACTGACGATGTTAAAAATATCAGTGTTTACGCACTATTGCTTTATATGTTGAATGTGTTTATTTTATGTTGTAAACGCTGCAATGCGCCTTGCATGCCCTGCCTTTAATCTACAATGTCATGCCTGGCAGTTTGAACCTAATTACGTAATCTCGACCGGGCGTTTTCGAATGGGCCATTATTTGTCGCATTGCGCCAGATTGCACTTGTGCTTTGTCAGTATGGCTCACTTGGTTTACTTAATTATAAGCAGGACTCTGGGCGTTTTTTTTCCTTCACTTCATGCTAGTCATTCTACATAAACGTTTATGTGCGGCAGTCTATCTCAATATTAAAAATACATCACACACAGAAGCCCAATCTCGGCAACGGAATGGGATGGTCTAGCAGGAGGCCAGTTCAAGCTTCCAAGGACCAGCATGACAACGGCTTTAAGAATGACAAGGATCTAAAGTTTATGGGCAGGCTGCTCAATGATGTTTAGTGAGGCAATGGTACTTCCTTGTGCGCCGCAAATAAGGGGTTTTCTGCCTTTCTGCCTATGAAAAGACGGAGAAGGTGCTCTAGATTGACACATTTTGCTTTGCATCGTTCTACATATGACGCTATTGTCAGAGGGTTTCACGAAAAGGTGTCTGTTCTGGACGGAAAAAGCCAATAAAATCATCTTTGACAATGAGAAAGAATTGAAATAATCACGAAGATTGCAACGTTAGTAAGTTTTTTTTCTGAAAGAATTCTTCTTTTATCCGTTTCTGGAATCAACTCGAAAAGTGGTTTACCGGGGAGTACAAGGCAATAATGAAGTGAAAACTGTTTATATATTGCACTACATCACATACAATAATGTATTATCCACATCTACGCTATGACACAATGTTTGCCAGAAAGTTTAAAGATGCAAAAGCAAAACTGCCAACGAAAACCATACTTTGCATATTCAGCAAGCGTCAGTGCGTGCTATTTCTGCAACAGATGGCAAATGTTGTGGCCACAAAACAGACCAATTTAATTATTTAGTAACTAATTTATAAAATATTTTTAACAATTCTACCACAATAGTTTGTAAAATGTTATCCGGGCAACTTTGCCTCCAAATTAATCCTATTTATGTTATTTTGAATGATAATTGCTGATCAAGCGAATGGTAAACTACAAGCCACATCTCAGCATTCCATCGTGTCATAGCTCGAATTACGCTTCCGTTGCAATGTTATGAGAATGGCGTGATCGGGTTTGCGCGATCAAGCGTGGTCTCTTGTGTGTACATCGTGTACATAAAAGCAAACGAGCCGACACCTTGTATTCTCCCAGCATGTCAAGCAGAATGCATTGAGAAGTCACGGATCAGAAGAATGTTGGGGTAAATCCCGACCAAGCATTGCATATACTTCAAGAAGTACAAAATTCTGGGTTGAAATTATGTTGAAATTGCGATCCGTGTTCAGCTTATTTTGTTTCCAGAAAATCCTTACGTAATATAGCGTGGGTCATGTGACTTATTATAGATGCTAATTATCATCTTTGATGTGTGACGTCACAAAGCCATTAAATATAGTCAGCAATTTAAATGGCTTAATAATAAACGCAGTCATGCGTGATTACATGGAAAATATACAATGCATTCTGAAAGACTTTTTAAATTTTATTTTAAGCATTAATAATGCCAATACCAAGGCTAAAATGCTACTAAATTACAGCATCACACGAAAGTGTTGCTGTTGGTGAAATCACAAATAAAAGAATGCATGGGCCAACTACCGATGCTGAACCGTAACATAAATTAACACCAGGACCATCGTACCAGGCGCACGTCGGAAAGTAATCACCATGCAGAGATTGCGGCTATAACAGAGGCAGGTTGGTATGCACACACCAACAAAAACATAAATTACAATCAGACATATTATCCTACGACGGCAGCGCGGAGAAGCATATGAGCAAAAGTGGCGAAAATCATCTTTAACAGACATTACATATAATGTGGTCTTGTTTAATAACACGGCCTCAGCGTTCGATGCAAATTGATGAACTCCATCAAGTTGTGAACAAAATATTATGCCCAAAAAATGAGGACATAAATCGCGCTACTTTGATTTATCTACTCTTAACGCCATGAAACCATTCGGTGTCCTCGCAGACGTTTTTGACGAAACTTCGGACCAAGCAAAAAATTTATCAGAAGGCTACTACGTAACGGTATTTGTGTTTAGAATAGAAAAAGTATTCCAACGTGAACTGAACAAAACAGAAAGTATCCAAACACAAACATTAGCAAGATAGCTCTATGTACGCTATTTCATGACTATACACATTTTTATATTTTCTAAATCTGAATTCGATATCAAAATTACAGTTTAGCACTAACAGTAAAAGAAGAAAGTACAGGACAGAAGTTAGTCACAAATGGTAGTCAGCTCAAATGCAATAAAATTGCTGGAGTTAGCTTTCGCCAGAGGTGCTAGAGCACACCAAAACTTGATGAAGACAAAGCAAAAAAGAGCTTTAGTGATGTTGACACTAATGCTAATTTTCTAATTATAAACATAGTACAACATGCAAGAAATACTTTATTATTCTTCCGATCTTGTTTTCCGAACTTGTGGACGAATTCCTACGAGCTTTTTCAAAATCCTTCTGAGGAGAGATCATTTGCCATATTTGGTCAAGCATCGTCATATCTGTGCTCATCAGCGGGGATTTACCAAATTTAAACAACCCTCACCTCTACAATCACATGAGCGGTTACTGGCAGCTGGCTTTCTGACTATGACATAAGCAACACAAAAGTAAATGGAAACTAGAGTAATATATCCGACCCTGCTAAGCTAACTATCGTTGGTTTTCAGCTCGACCTTTGGTTCAGCGATCTCATTCGTGAAACAAGAACGAAACGTATGTTTAAACTGACCGAAGCAGCACAGAGTGTCATCGAATGGAACGCCATGACGATTTCAACGATTTTTTAGTTGACAATTGATGAAATTATTATTTTTTTACATTACAATTAAATCCTCTTTTTTCACATCAACTGAAAAACGACTGCTTGACTTCCCACGGCTTAGGTGGATGTTAATCAAAACTTGGAATTACACCGTATGCAGATGCAGGACGTGAGGTTCAAAAAAACCCCTCGGGCTGCTGCTCCTGACAACCTTAAGAGAAAAAGTCGAGAAGATACACGCAATTTCCAAAATAATTTTATTTTAAAAGCGATGACATGCCTACTTGAACAAAGAGGAATAAAATCAACTTCAATGAGCTTTTTTATTTTGACGCTGAACCACAAAACCACTATAAAGCGCCAAATAATACCAATGATATCAACTTCATTTCAATGCAATGTCCTTAACTAAAATCAAAAAGTATAAGCTTTGCAGCGCGCTACTTGATCTCATATCGAAATCGTTTAATCTCAATTTCGGTCTTTAAAGAGTTTCTATCAATTAAGTAAATAAAACATCACACTGCATAAAAACATCGCCACAGGACCTTGCGCACCTGAAGCTTGCAATGAATCGACCACATTTCGTGCGAACGCCTCAGCGCTGTTCATTGAATGACATCGCGTGATAACCGATAACGCGTGACATCGAACGACAATCAGCTTTTTTTCCGTTTCCAACAAAACTCAACCAAGCATGAAGCTATGCTGCATAATACAGTATATGAAAATATTGCAATAAGATCTAGAGGATTTGTTACATAAATATTTGGTACTGTATTTTAAAAATTTTTCCAAGACCTTGCAATGATTGTTTTAGACAGTGTTGGGAAAACCTTAGGTTGTGGAAGTTATTTTTTAGTTTGTGTGATTTGTTGATAACACTTCATACCCGTGAAAACTTGCCCTATTTAGTGAAATTGAAATTAGCAGGTTGGGCTGACTTCGCAACCACAGAGAAATCCAGAGCTCAATTGACAAACAAACGGGATGAAGTTATTGTTGTTGAATAGTTGGGTAGGAATTAGCAGCTAGACTGAAGCAGTCCACCCGACGGATAATCGTTATGCCGAATGTGAAGTTCTCGCTTACTAGACTCCAAGCAATTAATTAGTATTGTTATATCCGAAAATGTACTTCAGTAAATTTACATTACCATCTTCAGTTCCTAGGCCTAAAAACTAAATGAGATATTTTTAGTCTTATTTGTATTATTAGAAACTGAAGCTGGTGGCATACACTCACTGACTTATATTTTCCGCTGATACAATGCTGACTGAATGCTTGGAATTTAGCACAGCAAGAGCAAATGAGAAATATTAGAATCGCATTATTGCGTCATCAATTTTTTGGTACTGAAAAGATCGTTACGTCTACCATACAAATAACTTGCAGTGCGTGCAGCAATTAATCCTCTATTATTTACCACAGAATTAAACCCTTCTCTCGTTAACAAGTGAAGAGTAACCACTCAAAATTCAAAGAAAGTTGTGTTTTTTGTTTTTGGAAGCATTTGCAAAGAATAAATGCCATCACAGCCTTCTGCAGGGGACAATGATGCACGACACGGAACCGAGGCTGTTAGCCAAAGCCAGGCAATCTAAAAAAAAAGATTCAATGTATTCTGTACAACAATCAGTAGCTGCATTGATGCTGGCAGTTAAAATTTTTGGGATTCTATCTGGCTTCGGCAGCATGCTTAACGACTTACTCTAATGCTGCTGTGGAATATTCTCCAAAATGAGCTCATCACGAGCGAACGGAGAAACGAAATCAAAAGTCTCACAGGCAGCATTAATTTTAATAGATTGTGGCTAATGTTAGGCGAGAAATCTACCACAATTTTACTATCAGTGACGTGGTAAAACAAAAATCCGACATCTCAGTTACTTAACAAACGTTACAAAAGATATTTTGAATAATTTGACAGAAAAGTCAACTATTGAGATACTGCTAATGTATTGCACTCGTATGGGCAATTTTTATCTCACAAAACTTTTATGAAGTGTGGCAATTGCGTTTAGTATCAATAGAGTTGCCAGGCTTGATGTTACTTCCATTAAATTGGCTACTTGTTGCAATCTGCCGGACAAAGGATCTCATCTTTTCTCAAGAGCACAGAACTTGAACCATCGGAGAAGGGGAGTGAACACGCGATCTGATCACGGTTACATTAAAAAAGTTCACAGCTCACTTCCACACTTGGACAACTAGATAATTCCTTAAGTGCTCACCTACATCCACTAAATTAACTAGATAATTCTATTTTTCTAATTTGAAGAATTACTTAATTGGAGGAAAAAGAAAGTAATTCTAATTCTAATCCACTTTGTGAAAAACTTGTGTGCTTTAATTTTAGTCCTAATCTAATTCCCAATTTCACTTAAAATACCTTTGCTCAGCAGCGTTTTACAGCAAGTGATTACAACGAGAAAAAAGCAACAAAACGATCCAAGTGCGTAGCCATCATCACATCACTTTAACATGCTTTGCTCATAATGGGACAGGGTATTGGGCGGAACAGTAGCTATACGACTTGTAGTAGTTACTAACGGTACAATGCAGTCTGGCAGTGGAAAGAACACATTGACTGGCAGTTTCACTAATAAACGCTAAATATTTTGAAAACTGGCACACATTACACCAGTGTGGTCCAACATTATTTTACAGCGGGCCATCAGAAGCTGAAAATCTATTCCGTGGGCCGCCGTTTAAATTTTCGGACAGCCATATTATCTCCGGATATGTCTGGAATATTCGGGACGCTAGGCAACCCTATCGTAATCACGCTAATCACCGTAATTATTTGCTGGCCAAAATTGGCCCGCGGGTCTGCAGTTGGACCACGCTGCATTACACTATCATAGCATTATCCGTAGGTGATGGTAATTACAGATTTAACTTAAAATCTGGAGTTAACTTAAGAGAAATTAATTTTGAATTCTTTACAGCAGAACACACCAAAAAGTATTTGTAACCTAGCAATACAATAGTACACGGGTCAGTCACCAAGCAAAGTGATTTTTCAATAGATCAAGTTTGCGTTGACTGGCAATCAAAAAAATGCTTTTTTACTTTTTAGCCACAGAGACTACATACAAATTACATTAGCTATCATTATAGAAATAAATAGTAGTTTGAATGAAACTCTTGTAGGTGATTTGGAGCGATATCAACGAGATTTACATGTTTTCTAGTTAGGACTTAAGCTTAATTTCTAGTTTTCGCAAATTCAGAAATTTTAATTCTAATCTAATGTTGGAAAAAGTGTGCAGCTCGAATTTTAATTGTAATTTAATTTGGAAAGGTGAAAATTTTCTTAACGGTCCAAGTCTGCTTACTTCACAGCGTTGCTGACTGTTGGCTTGTTTCATGGTAAAATATTCATAACTGAAAATTTTGACAACAATGTGGTCTCTTTTAATCTGTTGTCAGTGCAAAAATTCCAAACTATTGTAGCAGACCACTTAAAATCGTCGCATTAGCATGCAAAGGCATCAGACGTTGGAAAAAATGTTTTTTGACCTAACACGAACAATTTGATTTATAATTCTAAATGAGACTAGCTCCATGCGGCGCCGACAAACAACCGATCAGTATTACTAAATTTTTCAAATCATTTGTCAGTGTATTTCAGGTAAGGTCGTATGGAACATGCTTAACCCTTTGAGGATGATAAGATTCTAATTCATAAAATTTGAAACAATTCCTTTATTGTTTGGAAACAACAGAATTACAATGAATTTCAGAAAAATAGTTGTTACTTCATAATGATATAACAATTAACAATCATGAAACATACGTGTTACATTATCCCTCAAAGGGTTAAAAGCTATTTCAAAAATTCAATAACCATAAAAATCTGATTAAATTTGTTATAAAGAAAACAATCCCATTATGAGCGACTGCTTCACAGACAATGGCAGTTAAACTAACGAAAACGTAAATACGACTTTATCACCACGCTATCCACAGCGCCTAACCCTCGCCAGTAACGGCGTGGTAACATAGTGCTTAGAGCACTGGTTCTCAACCAGTGAGGCCACGGCAATAAACTAGGTCAAAAGGATTTGTGGCTCTTCGAAATGGGCGACGGCGAGAGAAAGGTTGAATACCAGCGTCCTTAAACCGTTGGTGGACATGAGTGCGATTCCCTAATGCAGTCATGCCTAAAGATTTCAACAATTGTATTTACAGCTTCCGTGCTTGGCGCTCAGCAGGAAAGGGTTAGTGTGAAGAAAAAGAGAGCAAGTTCACTACTTGTGGCCTTGGGAAAGGCATCAAACGGGATTTCTTTATCTTAAAGCGGCAAAGAGGTGGTGGGAAGGAGCGGCCTGCCCCTCTTGATGGTCCAATCTCACAAAAGACATGCAACATGAATGATCTTCGCCCGTTGCTGAAGCATAGACAGATTCTACCAATACGAAATGGAAATGGAAGCCGTGAGACGGCACATAAACTCTTAACGTGCAGATCTGCTACTCTTTTGTAGCTTGAGAGATCAGATATTTTGGCACTAAATTCTACAACTAGTTCAACTTCTTCGTATGAGCAAGATCTATCCTTTTAAAGAAGCTTCTCAGATTTAGGTGCTTCTCACTAGCCCGTTTTGCTAGTCTTTAATTTGACTGGGTCACCATGACGATTAGGCCACTTGGCCCCACTATCGACAGCCACATAAGATGGAGACATCCCGTCAAGTGTCTTGCCCAAGGACACAACGAACAAGCTTGCGGGTTTGTTCTCTAGACAGTCTCTTATGCTGAGCGCCAAGCAAGGGAAGCTGTGCATACCAATTTTTAGTCTTTTGGCATGGCTCGACTTGGGAAATAAACCCCAAGTCTACCGACTGCGAAGCAAAAGCATTTAACTGATAACAACCAACTTTGTAGAAGCCATACTCGCAAAAAACCGGCTTCAAAGCGATGCAATGCGGTGGTCAGTTCAGCAAGTTCTCAGCTGCTAACTGCGCCAGTCATGTTGAAGTTAAAAAATGTTACTTTCAGCAGGAGAAATCGCTTAAACAAGTTCTTAACCCCTCCGCGTCGCTTATCATCATATGATGATGGCGAAGAGAACGCCGCTCATCCTCATATGATGATTTGCCGGCTACGGCGAAATGTGTGTATTTAAAGCTCGCTTGGGAGAGATCTTCCTTTCCTTTTTGACATCTCTCTTCAATGCACGCATTTCGCCGTAGCCGGCAAATCATCATATGAGGATGAGCGGCGTTCTCTTCGCCATCATCATATGATGATAAGCGACGCGGAGGGGTTAAGTAGATAAAAACATTGGCTACACTGTTTAATGAAATTTCAGCTCGTATCAAATAACTCGAAATGGTTTGCGTCATGCTGGTCTGGTTCAACAATTGCTGAACTTGGGATACCGACAACATTAGCAAAAGAACTTGCAAACGGCGATAGTGGATTTCTATACAAATACCGCCCGTCAACAGTTGAAAATAAGCAAATACCATCTGTGACGTCATAATGGTTTATTGAAAAGTAACAAATCATTTTTGCTTGACAAAGGCGTTTGAAATGTCACTAACAGTTGCTCAAGTCGCAAATCAGTAAAACTTCGGCTTGTTATTAAAACCAAACTGAGGCCAATAAAAGTTGTTTTGCAAAAGTGAGTGCAAGCGTATGGTATCTGCAAAAAGCCCATCTAAAATGTGAAACAATAAAATGATCTTCCACAAGCAATTAACGTCAAACCGAAGCATCATTGTACATCAACTTTCAGAAATATTTTATTGTCAGCTAAAGATCGCTCTACACCAGTGGTTCTCAAACTGTGCGTCGCGACGCCCCGGTGCGTCGTTTCAATTTTCCAAAGACGTCGCGGGACAATTTAGTTTTGTACCATTAAATCTAGGTTATATTGCGTCAAAAGAATTCTGATCGTAGATTCAATTTTTACTTTCTTTTTTTGACATTCATAATCAATTGTATTTTCACAATAGTGTTTTCAATACACTGTTGTAATTGTTGACTTGTGATTCATGAATAAAATTGCAGAAGTTTAACTTAAATGACAAAAATATATATAAAGAATAAAGCATTCAGTTGTATATTGGACGAAAACAGGAAAGATGAGTTACAAACTTAGAAGAGCGTAATTTTACGATTGAAGATGACAGACCAATCCAAAATCTCGGGAGCATAAGAACACTTATTTGTGTGGATTATGGGTCACATTTATTTTGCACTACGGCAAACTAAATCTTAGGATGCTGTTTGGTGCGTCGCAAAGTCTCGTAATCTTATTTAAATGCGTCGCATCGAAAAAAGTTTGAGAACCACTGCTCTACACAGTGTACGTTTTTGCCCAGTTTCGTACGTTTTCGTTCTCATGCATTTTTGTACGAAAATTCTCATTCGCTTGGATATTTATATGATGCTTCATAGTACATGCTGTTGTAACCACCAAGTACGGACAAAAAGCGTAAGGATTTTTGCGAACATAATCGTTTAAAGATTCTTGTTGACAAAACCGGTTGATCAAAACAAGGCAAACTAGAACACCACATGAATATCCAAGTGGATGAAAATATTCGTATAAAATGCTTGAAAGCAAAAACCGTTTCAAACCGGGAAAGAAACGTACAAAACCGGACAAAAACCTTCCAAAACTTACGCTGTGTACAGCACCTCAATTGTTCAACTAATTTCAGTCCAAGTTGAATCGCATCGCCCCCAAACAATCAGTTTCAATACCGAGTGTAGAACCGGCGTTCAAACTGCATCAAGTGACACACACGCACATACATCACCATGAAGCTGAACGCTCCTGGTAAATTAAGTCCCTCTCGTTATAGAAATTGAAGGCTACCTCAATTTCTCCTGAAAAAATTTACTAAAATGACGCCCCAGGCCTTGATTTCAACGATAATCTCATAGATCTTTTGTGGATTTATAGACCAGAAAAAAGCAAGCCCTTCTATATTTCCATGGGCCGTCTAAGTGCATGAGGCAATCGCGGACCTGGCAACACTGGGAGGCAAAACAAAGAATCTATTTCTTGACGACATCGATCGCAAAAATACGTCGAGATGAAAATCCACTATCAATCGAGTTTCACTTCTGTGGCAACGACAAAATAATAAAGCTCACTGATCTAATGAAGAAAAACGCTTCGCAACCAATATCATGATCTAACACTTCACATTTCATTCCACAAAACGCTAGAACAGTGGAACCGGCAGCTATCGAGATTTAGTAGAAAACTGCAAATCAACATTAAACTAATCACTTAATGAAATCGAAACGCCAAAACTTTCATTTTAAGATGAAATTAATATTGAGCGTTTTAAGTTCAAGTGGAAATATTTTATTGATTTTATCCAGCTGGTAATAAAGTAAATGATTAGTATACATATTTGAAGTTGTAGTTTACGTAAAGCTAACTGTCGTGCTTTCAGGTCAATAAAGTTGAAATTTCCCTCGTGGCGTATCAATTTTTTTGAAGTGTAACTGAATCACTAAGCTAAATTCCTGGGGAAAGCTCAGTTTTCCGTCGCTAAAACGGTCGTTAACAACAAAACTTTTCCGAGCATAAAATACCCTCGGGTTTTTGGCAGTTTTTAACCGCAACGGCCATTTTTAGCACCAAAAAAATTCTTATTATGACTGAATGAATTCAGTTCCATATTTTATTCTCCACAACGTTCCTACAACTGCGCGCCAAGGAAAAAATCTTTGAATTCAATTTTTAAGATTTGATATGACTTCACACAATATTTCTGGCAAAGAAAAATTTTTATTGAACAGTAACAGCTAAGTATTTCGGAAATCCATTTTCTTCTTTACGACGTGTTATGTAGCTAATGTTTCGTTGTCAGCATCCATCTGCAAGTTTTTTAGAACTACAGGCGGCAGCACGGTGCAGTGAATATGACTTTAAAAATTATGCTAACTTGTCGATCATCTATGCGAAGATAATTATGGGCACATCATTATTCAAAAGGATACTTCATTGTGCTCAAGTTCGAATATTCCTCTCTAGCGAGCAATCATGCAGAAACTTAATATGGTAAAGATTATCTTTCAAGAGACAATGAGCTACTTTTATGGGTTTACCAAATTTGAAACGAAACAACGCAGCAGCAACTCATGCCTCGCAGAAATACGAGTTAATTTGCGCTTTACAAGGAACTTTGCAGCAACTTCAAGTAGCAGACAGTGCAAATATATTGTGAAGTATCTATTAATAGTTGGCTGCTTACAAAACCAATATGGTTACAGCTAAACCAGGAGGCGATACAGAGCGTATCAATCGGCGTCACCCAAACAATTACAAAGGTTGTCCTAATCATGGAGAATTCGCTCAAGATAATTAAATCTTACCACAAAGCAAAAAGCGAGAAAATCAAAGCGTTCGAAATGAACCAAACGCAACTACAACTCTATTGTCTGCCCTCACCGAATCACATTTAACCAACACTAATTTTACTACCATCAAATAACGTTTCTAAATTGCCGTAAAACGGCGATCCTACAGCGCTAATACTAGCAAGCGCTTACATTGCTTTGCACAATGGCTTCACGCGAACCCTCAAAACTGCCAGAAAAAAGTGGCTCTCTAGCGACACACAACGAAAAAACATCAACTTCTGATCATGCAAATATTTCAGCTGTCAAGTGATACCTATAAGTTTTTCACTTTTGTACATCTTTCAAAGAACGCTAAACAATACACACGTGTCATTTATAAACGAATCAAAAACATACCCCATGAACCAATCCATTGTAATGCAGTGACTCTGAAATCCCACCTATAGAAAAACAAAATCAATTAATCAGATGTTTTACCTCTAGTCCAGGGGTTCCAAATTTGTATTAACTCCAGACCCACTTATCCCATCTACAATGTCAAACGACGTACTGCATAAGTTGATCTTCAAAAATCAAAGATCATTAATCAATAATAAACACAAAAGGTTCTCATCGCAGGCTGATTTGCAAAAAAGTCATTAAGAATGTAGGCTTGCGACAAAACAATGCATCGGTGTATAGCGACGTTCCATTTGGAAACCTTGGATTAGTCAAAAGACACCTAAAAAGCAACACATAGTACAACGTATTTTCGGACATGCTTCAGGGCAGTTAGCCTCGTTGGTACAATGCACTCCGCCGCAAACGAATTATGGAATAGCGCTTGTTTCCACAAGAGCATTATCTTACTGGTACGCTAGTTACAATTGCGACAGAAAACAAACGAACACTATTAAATGCAAGACAAACCTGTTCTGGAAGTTGTACAACGATCTGTCAGATAAAGATAAAAACTTAACATAAATTCAAATAATTAATTATGTAGACCTTACATGATGTTACACACACGCTAAACAAATGTGAAAATATAGAATCTGAAAAAGATATTGTAACGTTATTAAACAGTTCACTTAATTTACTTAGAAAATTCTACAGAACATGTAATAAGCAGCAGTTTCAAAAACGGAAGAAAATATATGCAGCAACCCGCACAAAAAATTAAGCAGTCGTGATGCTACTGGCTGATACAGAGAGCAAAACCATTAAGGAAAAAAGTACCGCCATCAGCAACACCTAAACGAATTTGGTAAAAAATGTATTTTCATCGATCAAACTACAGGCTGCTCCCCTAAAATTAATGCATTTAACTAGTGTCTCAATGAATATCGACAAATTCTGGTTACAATTCAACGTTTCATAAAACTGAGGTTGTATCAGGCTTATCAGAAAAAAAGCTTTTAACAGATGCAATAACTACTGAAAACAACTGTGGACAGTTTCAAGTAGATGTGCAATATTTTTCAAAACATGACCAAGATAGCTAAAGATTACATTTAGAAATGAAAACAATCCCCGTAGAAAAATGAAATACTTGGTAAAGCATTTTTAGTAATTACTTAGCAGTTTAGTCCACATCCAATTCTTTAGAGCAATGTACAATTAAACTATTCACGATGATGAAAGTCGGGTCTAATTAAAATTTTCAGCTCAATCTAAACGACTAAAATCGCAGAAATCATCCTAAAATTTCATGTTCAGGCAAAGATGAATAATAGTTTCTCAAAAAGCATTTGGAAAGTGCTGGGAGTTGCTTCAAGAAAAAATGCTTTTATTGAACACAAAAGAAAGGATTTATTGGAGGTGTGTGAGGCCTGCAATGTTGTATGAAAGTGAGAAAAAATGGGAATGTGATTTTGAGAAGGTCTGAGAAAGCAATGAGTGGTGTTACGTTAATTGATAAAAGAGATAGTCAAAAACTGATAGATGTGCTGCCCTTAAAAGAAACTGCGGATAGACCGTTATAACAAACAGGATGCAATGCATGGGCAAGTACTAAGGAGGAACAGCGATAACGTGTTTGAAGCGTCAGATTTGGGAGGTTGGAAAAAGGCGAGAGAGATTGAAGATATCTAAGAGAAGGCAGACGGAATAAGAGATTTGAAATGGTGTAATGCTGTCTATCACATTGCAAAAAACATGAAGCGATCTGGCCACCTCTGTTAGGGAAATAAAACCAGATTTAAAAAATTGAATTACATCTTTCACATGAAATTCAATTTTTTTACATTTTGACTATGTGCTCATTAATAAAATATAAATAGTATTCAGATGTAACAACTTATTCAGTCATTAAATCTACATCTTCTATATCAGGCTGATGTTTTTGCAGATACCTCGCACTTTTATGCCAACGGTTTAATTGAGCAGCCAAGAAAGATTTTGTTTTATCGAAATTGTCCACAAACTCTTTCAAATGATCTGGATCACAAAACTTTTTTGGAACTTCTGTAAGACGTGGGTCGTTTTTAAAGAATAAAAAAGCTGGTTTTTTACTTGGTGCAGGCAACCCATCTGGTAGAGAAGAAATTTGAGTAATTTCGTCATCATCAGCATCACAGTCAGATGTATCTGTGTCACTGGTGTCGTACTCAAAAACGTTTGCATTTTGAAGAGTGGTTTTCACTTGGCTAAGTTTACTAATATCTTCTACTTTATACGAAAGTTTATCTTCTACAAAGTCATCCTCCTCATCCTCATCTCTGCCCAACATACTGAGCAAAGAAAATGGTTTGGATATGCTTTTTTCATCACAAACTTGATCTTTAGACTCATCGTACAATCGCTTGAGATCATCTGATTTTACGTCATAAAATTGTTTTTTTGAAACTTTGGGAGCTGCAACTTTGGCTCCTTTTTTATCTTTTTTTTCTGAAACAGTTTTTTTATTTTGTATTTCAGCGTTTGGAGTCGTTTTATTTTCAATCGGAAGTTCTTTTTTTGGCTTTTTAGATTTTTGTTCGTTTTGAATTTCAACTAATGGATCATAACGTTTTGTTGAAGGATCCGAAAAATGGACATCGGTTCTGCCTGCAGTGGCAACATTCAAAGGACCAAGTACTTGCTGGAGAATAGCCAAGTTACTCTTCACTTCCCTGGCTATATCATCGTCTGATTTTCTATCATCATGATTATCATCGTCACTCATGTCACCATCGCTAATACTTTCTGAACCACTACTCATAAATCTTTCATCAATTTTAAACCTTTCGTCACTACCAAGTTGTTTCTGCAAATTAAACAATTTGTCGCCTGATGCTTTATTTAAATACGCACTTAACGAAAGCTCTTCATCGTCATTATTAATATTCAAAGGATCGGATTTTTTGAGCTGCTGTGATTCACCTAATTCAGTGACTTCTTCTGTTGTAATTCGTTGATTTTTGCCTGAATCATTTTCAGCATCATTCAATAAATCTTGAACTTTAAGTTTTTTATTCAAACTGTCATCACCATCATCATCATCATCATCATCAAATACAATGTGACGTTTAGATGTAGCGTTTATATTCTTCAACGAGGCTTGAATGATGAGTCGTGAATTGGTAAATTCTTTATGTCTGCTTTTCACTGATTCTAACCTCTTCTTGTTTGCAAGCTCCCGTTTCTTTTGAGCATCCATGTTTGTAGATACAACAGACAAACAGTTTGACGCATACAACAGTATTTTAATCACAAAAGCTTATGCAAATGCTACCTACTGCTACCAGAAATCTGGATAAAGAAAGATATGATTAATGGCTTGCAAAGTGAGATCTAAAAAGTTGTTTTACACTTGCTTCCGCACGTATTAGGTGAAAAGGTCAAACTGCCATCAAGTTACAAGGAACCTTGAGATGCATAAGCGCTTATGAGAAGCGCTGACGTTAAGCAAGGGTAGTAGGCATCATTTGCAAAGTATATCGTCAACTAAGATTTAATTGGTTTTTCGCAAATACATGATGCATAAAATCATGTTGCTTGCTACCTCAAGAGAATCCAAATTATTACAAAAACAAGTTACTCTACCAGATCTCTATTGTTATATAATTAAATCTTATGCACTTTTCCGTTTGGAGTATATCTTTATTTGTGTTTGCAAAGTGGTCACGTGTGTTGGAGCGACATTCATGACAATAGTTATCAAACATTCAAACCTCACGATGACTATGCTGTTGAGTCTCTAGCAAAGGCACTTTAGAACAAATTTTAAAGCTTGTGGTAGAAAAACAGAGCCAGCAGTACCGTCAATGGCAAACCAACATAATTTACTATATGGAAATTGACGTAAGTGGTACATATGTAAGCACACTTGTCCTTCTCAGCCGACTAGAGGTAAAAGACAATTCGTCTCCTTGTGCTCATACATAGTCCATTTTCTTTGTGGTACTTTGCTAAAGCACCACAAACAGAAAATGCTTTCAATATGACAAATGTAGCTTACATCTGTGGTCTCATAACGTAGTTGCCCTAAAGATCTTATAGATCGAAACAGGTCTGTCGGTATCTGTTGTACAGATACAGACAGATATGTATGTCCCTTTGCTTTTGGTGGAAGGCTAGTGATTACCACATAGGTTGCTTTTAACCCACATATCTTGGCAGTTTTTTTGAAAACATAAAATAAAGTGAAATCTTAAGGGATATTTTTTGCAAGATTTTAATAGATTCTCAAAGTGTGCAGAACTGCACATAGGTCAGTTTACCTTTTGGGGAAGAAGAGCAATGATAACTCCAAAGCAGATCTAAAACTTTTTCCATGAGTCCCTGATAAAAAGGGACAAGTGTTTTGTAAACAGAGAAAAAATATATTTACTGCTTATTGGTGTTAAAGTTTCATTGTCATGCGTAATATTTACCATCTAAAAATGCAACTTATACATGAAAAAGTGATTCATTTATGACTTGGCTTCATGAAAGATTAAGGGAGCTGTCAAATTTTATCACAAGCTTGCTGGTGGCTGACAAGGCTGATTTGTGATAGGCAGATTCATTCACAATAAATGCAGGAAATATTGTGATAGGCAATAGCGAAGTTGCAGCATGTTTTTCACCTTCTTCACGTCTTCTCAAGAATGGATTTGTGGGGATTCTCAAAAGAAGAAACAGACTGATGCAGTGCGTGTCCAGAACACTTATTTGGCAGCAAAACCACAAAATGATGATATACGACAAACTGACAAAAATTTTTCTACAACAATCTTTACATCTCTTCTTCTTTGCTCTTCTGTTGTTGTGTTGAGGCAAATTTACCACAGGAAATGATGTTTGGCAGAAAATGATTCTCCATCCTGGAGACATGTCCTACCCAGCACAATTTCAATTTTGAAAGCACAGGCACAATGCTAGAGGCCTCTGCTTTCTCACGCACTTCAATGTTTGCGATAAATATTTGGAAAAATACAGTCGCAACCCTGATGGAAACATGGCCGGTGTCAAATATAATGTGTGTTACACATTTATCTGAGGCATGTAGCAGAGTGGTCAGAGCAACAGCTTTAAAAACACTGATCATGGTGTACTCCTTCAGATGTTTACTTTTCTAGACTGGATGGTGGAGTCCACCAAAAGCACCTCTTGCCTTCATCAGCCAGCTTTTAATCACCTCGTTAATTTTTGCCTTTGAAAAGATAATGCAACGTAGGTAAAACAACTGGTGCACTATCTTAAGCGCAATTTTGCTGATGGTAATGCAGGGTGGACATTGTTCAGTAAATTTCTTGCAGTGAAAGCTAGTGAAGAACCTTGACCTTCATTAGGCTGACTGCAAGTATGAATAGAAAGGCAGCTTCTGCTAGCAAGATGTTAGAAGCTTGCCATAGTGCAAACTGCATTTAACTAGTGTGCCAATTGTTGTTCTAAATAATAAATGTAATCAATGCCCTGCAATGTTTGCTTTGTACAAGATTCACTTAGTTGAGGATTAAGGTTGATTGACCCTGCAAAACATTGTCATGGACATCATGCACATGTACTTTTTTGTAGAACTTGTCTACCAGTGCTTCCACAGAAATTTTTTCTATTCCCTCCACTTTAGGAAATTATTTCATTTTATTTTCTCATTTTAAAGTAAACATCTCTCCCCATTTCTTTACACACCTTTTTTTTTAAAAACCTAACATATGGATTATTTTTTGGACTTTTCAATTAACTTGCATGGCACCTAAAATATAAAAGTTAACCAAAATACCTAGCTTCAACAACTGAACAATGAGCACTTGTGAAAACACTGCCATCAAAAATAAAAAAGTAAATTTTTTGCAGCACAGCAGCATGGTGTGAATATTGAAATTAAAAACAAAATTAGCACCACTACGTCACAGAATTTTCAAATGCCAGGACAAGGGTAAAAAAGCAAATGGTTAACTACAGTACATGCTTACCTTTGGACCTAACCACCATCTACACCAGTGGAATATATTAGTATGACAGCACAGATCTCTTCTTCGTCAAATGGCAGGGTATCTATGATCCAGGTCAGACACAACAAAAGAATGAGGACTGAGGTTTTATCCTTTTACCACCCCAACATGTTGTGTTGCCTAGATCAGATGCTGGCAGTAATAGAGTTGAGCCAGCATCTTGTCTCGTCATCCAAAACTGTCAGACCCATTATTCCTCGAGGTGCCTGATGTGTGGGACATGTTAAAATAATGTGGTCTGCAGTTTGTTCAGTAGCCCCACACTTGCATTTTGCTGAAGAAGCAAGACCCCATTTGTGCATGGACGAACTGAAATGCTTAACGCCAGTACGCAGGCGATTGAGTTTGGCCCAAGCTGTTCTGGTCAAACTCATTCCAATGGGTCTTCTGCTGACCCTAGAATGTAGACACAGAGAGCTGACATATTCTTGGGGTACTCTGTGTCCCATATAAAGTTTGTCCATTGGGCAGCATGGATGCCCAACTCAGATAAGTTGTGCAATAATTTCTGTGTGGCAGGAACAATCGGGCATCTAGAATTTAGTCTCTCCTCGCTAGCAGCCTGTGGCTCAGTCTGTTAGCCATACAGAATGTAGCCAGGGTCCAAAGAACTGCGATCAGCTAATGAGAGTGTTACTTTTTGGTGGCGAAGCTCATCTAGCTGGATGCCTGAGAAAACTGGAAGGTTGTCCATTGAAGTGGGACATAGACATCCAGTGACAATGTGCAAAGCGTCACTAAGAATGCTGTCAATGAGGCAAGTATGCGCACTGCAACACCAAGCTGGTGCATAGTACTCAGCAGTTAAATAGATCAGGGACAAGGTAGCTGTGTGCAATGTCTTGGTACCAGTGCCCCATCCTGAACCCGCAAGTCGCTTCAGCAGCGAAACGCACATGGAAAGTTTTTTGGGCAATGCCACAAAGTGGTGACAGTATGTAAGCGCTCTGTCCACTTTCGCACCAAGATAGGTTGGCACTGGGCAAAATGGTAAGATTTTACCATTGTTCTTAACTTTTAGCTCATGCTTAGCCTCTCGGTTGTGGAGATGAAAGGCTGCTGTCACAGTTTTAGCATGGCTGAGCTTTTGCCGCCAAGTCTGGAGATATGCAGAAAGTGTAGTCATGTCTTTGCTCAAAGTTCTTTCCAAAACCTTCAATCTCCAGACGAAGTATTGCCAAGTTGTCAGCGTAGGCATACTTCTTGGAGATTACGGAAGGCAGATCGTAGATGCATACGAGGGATGTTTGAAAAGTAACAGGACTGTGTAAATAATTATTTTATTTCAAATGCCATGTAAAAATTACAAGTTGTCCCCTTCAAAGTAATCTCCTTGAGCTCGAATGCACTTTTCTAATCTCTGTCGCCATGCTTCTATGCACTTCTGGAAAGATTCCATTGGGATAGCTCATAGTTCCTTCGTTACGGCTGTTGTTATGGCTTTTAAGTCTTGAAAACGGGTTCCTTTAATGACTCCCTTGAGCTTAGGAAACAAGAAAAAATCACAGGGAGCCAGATCTGGTGAGTAGGGTGGTTGCTCCAGCAGGGCAATGTTATTTTCTACAAGAAATTGTTGTATGCTTAAGGCATTGTGAGCAGGAACACTGTCATGATGAAGCAGCCATGACTTTGTCTCCCACAATTCTCTTCTTTCCTCCCTTACCGAACGCATCAAACGTTGCAAGATGTCTTTGTAAACATTCTCGTTAATGGTTTGGCCCTGTGGCAAAAATTCTAGATGAACAATTCCATGAACATCAAAGAAAACAATCAGCATTACCTTAGTTTTGGACTTGAACTGCCTTGCTTTCTTGGGTCTTGCTGAGGATGCACTCTTCCATTCAAGGCTCTGCCGTTTGGTGAGTGGATCGTACTCGAAGATCCACAACTCATCACCAGTAACAACTCTACTCAGATCTGGTGTAATTTCAAGTTATTTCAGGATGTCTTGACACACTTGCACACAATTTTCCTTTTGCCCATCATTCAGCTACCTTGGTACCATTTTTGCACAAACCTTCCTCATCCCCAGATCTTCTGTGATGATCCTCCACACCCTCTCACTATTCATGTTCAACTCATCTGCTATCATTCTAACAGTAAGGCGGTGGTCACTGCGCACTTTTTCTCTCACACGCTCAACATTTTTGTTTGTTCTGCTTGTTGTTGGCCTTCCACTGCTAGGATCATCTTCCACATCCTCTCTTCCCTCTCTGAACCTCTTGTGCCACTCAAAAATTCGAGTTCTTGACATCGTAGCATCTCTGTAAACTTCTTGGAGTGAATTGAATGTTTCAGTTGCAGTTTTTCCAAGTTGAATGAGAAACTTCAAGTTGATTCTTTGTTCAATGCTCATTATTTGTTAACAAAAGAAGAAAAAAAAGAAAAAATATTTACTAAATAAATTATTCCAAAACGAACTAGAGTAAAGCACCTTTCAAGAAAAGCCTGTAAAAAAGCATATGGTTGTCACAGAATGCTGAAACTACATTTTTACAACCACAAGACATTGCACCATCTTAAAAAACAAAGCTTTTATCACTGTTGCAAGTGTTGTTTGTGCAAAGCATACAGTCCCATTATTTTTCAAACACACCTCGTATGTTGAAAAGAAGAGGAGCCAAGACTCATCCTGTGGGAGACCATTTTTCAGGTGTCGGAGCCTGCTTGGCTTGCTGTCACCAGTGATCAGGGTGAAGCTTCTGTTCCAAACAAGTTCCATGATCCTCTGGACCATGTGCTTGTCCAACAGAAGTCTTAGCAGCTTGCAGGTGAGGCCACGGCATCAGACAGTGTCACAAGCAGCTGTCAGATCGACAAACATGGCACCAACCTTCTTTTTTGCTTCAAAAGAATCCTCAATGTCTTGTGTAAGCAAAACAACCTGGTCCTTGGTAGACTTTCTGTGTCGAAATCCAGCCTATTCCTTTGGAAGCAAGGGGTCGACTATTGGTTTGACACAATTGTAGATCAGTTGTTCAAGGATATGATAAGGGACACAGAGCAGAGAGATGGGACAATAGCTCTTTGGGTTCTCTACAGGTTTTGAGGGCTTAGGGATCGCTTTCTCCAGACTTTTGGAATTTTGAGTTGGCACAAGCAGGAAGATAGGAAGCCACGTAGCCAGGACTTCAACCTGGGACCAGCATGGATTAAAAGTTCTGGGCAAATAGAGTCACGGCCCAAAACTTTACCTGGTTTTAAATGATGGAGGGCAGCAGCAGTGTTCCCTTTAAACGCAAAAAAGTGCGAATTTGCGAAATTATGTCTGGCGGATTCGCAGTTAAAATTCAACAGTGCGTAAAAAAAGTCCTGCGGTTTTTGGTAACTTTTTCATTTTGTTAAAGTTTTTGCAATTGTGTTAGCAAAATCTTAACCAACTGTTAAATGCATGGGAGACCGTGAAAAGAAATCCAAGTTAGGACAGATGCTTTTTTAGAGCAGTGCAACGTCTCACCCAAACATCGCACGGCTGTGACGCAATATCGAGTGACGGCGACTTAAATATCGTGCACGCCTTTGCCTCACTTTTTTGTATAACCAATTATCTCTCCAGCAATTAACCTGAAATACAATCAACTTTTTGTTTACTTTTTCCCAGCCGATTTCAGTCGTAGCTAAAGAGCAGTAATACCAAGCAGCTCTCAAACTTCAGTTTTAACTCAAGAAATCATTTTTCGAGGGAAGTTGCTTACTAAACTCGCTTAAAATCTTTATGTTTTCTTTACGTTCCAACGCTAACTTCAATCGTGCTTGTTAAGATAAAAAAGCACATAGTTCTCGCTTTCAGTTAAGCACAAAAAACACCATTTTTGAGGGATTGGTTCAGTTTTTGTACGTTACAAATAAATAACCTTCTTTTACTTGCCATTTATAAACACTAAAAATAAAAAAGAATACAACTTCTAACTAATTTAGTTTGGAATTCCCTACAAATACTTTCCGAACTGAGATTGAAAGTTTGCTTACAATTGCAAAATCCTGTTGTTTAATTGATTACGATAAAGAAAGGTAAGTTGTCTAATTATTTACCGTAATCAAGCAACAGTTAAAGTTCGCAAGTAATTTTTGTTGTGTTGTAGTAACATCACATTACTTCATAAAAGTTCTAGTTCTCATGCTATGTCGGACGTCGGCAAAGGGTTAATTTTATTTACGCGCATTTTTCATCTGTCATTCCAAAGTGCTTACGAATTACTGGTGTAAAGTTTGAGACCAAATTTAACCACAAATAACTTACTCAGGAAAAATAGCCAGGTATTTCGCCGCCGTCTTATAACAACCGATAGGCTACCTGTTTGTGAACATTTTGGGGCTGACATAGTCACGCTAATTATTACGTCACCGAAGCACATTGTCACAGTTTTGACTTTCCTTTCCCTGCAAATTTGTCCGGCGGTTTTCGTACATTTGCTAGCAATTTCGCACTTGTGCCGGCGGTTACGCACTCACTAAAATCTTAGAGGGAACACTGGGCAGCAGCAAATTCTCTTGGAGAAAAATCTCTGGAGATATTCACTGCATCAGAAGATGAAGCCCTTCTAAGGTCAGACAATTCCTGCATAACAGAGCGAGAAATCTCTTGATTTGCACCCTCCTATTTCCCATTTTTTACCAGCAGGCTAGCAATAGCATTTGCTGAAATAGGACATAAACGAGGGGATTGTCAATGTACCAGTAAGATTATTTAATATAATCCATGCTACCTGGCTAGAGTGTGAAAACTCGATGTTCTGGACAGCCTCAGACTATCAATTCCTCCGTTTCCTGTCAAGCCTGGCCAGCAAAGCTGTAGCAGCTCTGCTAGATTCATGCCCTTCAGGGTATTGCAAGAATGTTTGGTAGAGGTTTTCACACTTGGCATCTCAACATGGTATACGATTATTTCATTGTCCATGTGGGATACACTTTTCCCTGCAGTGCTGATGGTGTTACAGAAACACTGATATGCCTGTTCCATATCAGGTGAATCAGGTGGCAGCAAAGTCCTGGCCACAGCACGGATGAAGGGAGACTACTCAGCAGTACCTCAAATAAAATGATTTTTGAACTTCAATATCTACCAGACCTGACACAGCAAAGTGACTACAAGGTGCAGACAAATGGCTGCTTTACTTTGACAGCCAATTTCAGCAGCCAGACTGACATTAGATGGAATACTTTTTAACCGAGAGAAAGAGAGAGTTTATTAATTATTGTATTGACATAATAATCAGAGTAATAATACAAAAAGAAAAAAACACTAGTAGCAAAAGCCAGGGGCATCTAGCTAATACAGCTCTAAGGACACAGACATGCACAAACTTTCAAACAGCAATAAGGTTGCCGTCCTGACAAAAGTAAAAAAAACTTACACATTCTACATGGTACAGATATTTAAAAAAATGCAAGTACCTTTTACTTGACTCAATAAACAAAATAGACAAGCTCATGGTTAAGGGAAGGGGGGCTTTTTAATAGACTTGGATTCTACCGAAACAGGGAAATCCCCAACACATGTCAGAATTTAGGGTTGGAGTAAGGGTTATAATTGATTAAGGTAGGTTAAGGTTCAAGGTAAGGATAGGGTAAGATTTAGTGTAAGAGTTATATTTGCAAAAAAAGGTTAGGGCTTGTCTGTGAAATTCTGTGTTGTAGTGTTATCTGCTTACATACCCTATGCACTTTTTGGCTAACTTTCACTTGGCTCTACTTATACACAAAAATCAACAATCCCACGCTATCAAAAATAACTAACTCATCTAAAACTGCCTTTTTATGCATGGACAAAACAAAACAGTCTTAGAGGCACTTGACACTGATGATCATATCGTCATGCTGAAGAAGTCAGCAACATATGGTGTTCAACGTTTACCACTAAAGCTAATCAGAAGCTACTTATCACCACCAAACATGCAGTGATCTACTTATGCAAACGGTACTCAATTAAAATCACATTACCTATCTGGTGAAACAGTGAAGTGCCATTAGTATCAACACTGGATCTGCTTTTATTCAATATTTACATAAAAGATTTACCACTGGCTTTCCAATTTGCTATGTACTTATTTACAGATGACACCAATTTGACATGATCCCATTCTAACGCAAAACAGCTACAAGTCATTGTTGCTAACAAAGAGTTAAAAAATACCAGCACCTGAATGAAAATAAACAAACTTTCAATTAACTATTCAAAAACTGATTATACAGTATTATAGTGTCTGACAAAAAAACTTACTGGTGCAATTTTAACATTTGCATTAATGAAAATGAAACAAGCCAAAAAAATTTGTTCAAGATTTGGCAGTGGCTATTTTTCCACCAACAGCATTTATATTTAGAATCTATTTTGCCATCAAATTCATTTCAATGATGAACTAAAAACATGACTTTTCAGCTCTTGGTTGTTTGAGATTAATCAATTTCTACAACAGATTAAACATGTGACTTGACAATAATTTTACCCCAAGTGTACACTGCCACTAATGTTCACATAATAATGGGCTTCCACCAGTGTACACTGCTTCTATCAAAGCACCCTGCCTGCAAAGACTTGAACCAAACACTACCACATTTGAAGGTGCAGCATCATCCATTACACCACAGCATCACTCCATGCATTAAAGCATATGTGCTTATTTAAATACACACAAACGCTCAATGGCAAAATAGCATCCAGGGTAAAATGCGATTAACAGCAGAATTGCCACTTTCTAAATATCTAGGTGTACTCACAGATGAAAAGCAATTAAAACCACACAAAACACATATATGTTCAAAAATGGCCTGTGGATCATGGTCGATATGTCATTTAAGACAATACATAATGAAATGTTACTATTGCATGAGTGCATGAGAGTAGTTTACAAAACATCACAACATCCCTACAAACACATCAAAATCAAACTATAAAAGCAAAGACTTTTTCAATTACAAATAAAAGGTAAAACTACTTTTTTGTGAGCTTCAGTTAATACCATACTGTAGCAATTTAGGAAGTTACCAATGTAGAATGTTAGGGGTTTGCCACGTCTACACAATAATTTGTTTGAAAATGTCTGTTTTAAAATTCCACGTACTTTTAACTTTGTAAAATTTGGCCAATCGAAACAAATAATAATGTTGATTTTGTTCCAAATAGTTGCCTGTTGATTTTTAATTGATTGTATCAATTGTCATTACTTGAATTATGCAAAAGTAAAAATAAATTCAAAACAAAATAATCGTTTTGGTATTACTTGATAAAGCTCTGCAACAATGATTTTCCAACATAGTAAATCAAATTCCTGTCTGATTAATTTTGTGTCAGGTTCTATTGCAATTTGAAAACTACAAATCAACACCTAAAGACAAAACAAAAATCTAAAAAGGGAACAATTCTAAATAAAGACACGTAAAATTAACAAATGCAGATTACAAAAACGTATTGCATATTGAGAAACAATTGCTACAACTACAGATTTGGGTTTAGAATTGCTACAATACCTTTGTCAGACATCTATACCAAAATCTAGGCTACAGTACATCTTGCAAAAAATTTATCTCCTAACAAATAAATTCTCACAATCCACAACAAGATTTTAAAGTTTCCACTACTCACTGCTATGAAATCAGGGAAAAATCAAGCAAACTACTTCATTGAAAGACCACTACAATCTTGATAGAAATCTTTGCATTTTATTGGAAATAAGGTAAAATAGGAAATCTTGCTCAAAAATGATTGCCAACATTATACAGTAATTTATTGCATGTATATAACCTGTGAGTAGTTTCGACCTTATCAAATTTTATTAGGCAGGTGTAAAAAACACTCAATAATATACTGAAAAAGGATAAATTTGCCATAGGATGCAAAAAAAAGGCAGTGGCTATTTTGCTGTCGACGGCAATTTACCCTCAGAGACTATTTTGCCGTGAGTTATTTGTGATTGGTCAATTTTAATGACGTACTAAACATGTGACTTTTGGTCGTCTCTGATTGGTCAATTTTAAAAACCAATTAAAAAATTTTGCACCCCCAGATCTCTATCCCCCACCCTGTACACTCCCTTGCAGTGTACACTGCCCCGTACATTTACATACCGGGCCTGTCCCTTCAGTGTACACTGCCTTTCTTTTAAAGCCCTGGCCAGCTAAGATTTGAACCCACAACCATGGTATCTCAAGACCAGCGCTCTATCCACTACACCACAGAGTCACTGGTGCGATTATAGGAAATTTGGCTATATAAACACATGTGAATGATCACGGCAAAATAGATTCCAAGGGCAAATCGCCATTGACGACAAAATAGCCACTGCCAAAAAAAAAAAGATGCGACTCAAAACAATATGATACAACATGATTTTTCAATGGCAAATTTGTCCCTTTTCAGCATTTTATTGTTAAGTGTTTTTTACACCCACCTGAGGAGACCCCACAAGGTTAAAATAAATTGCATGTTATTGGCGTGATGTGATAGACTGCTGTATGGCACTGTATAATGTTGGTGATTTTTGAGCAAAATTTTCTATTTTACCATAGTGTTTATGCTGCAAACAGATCAATCTTATAGAAGATCGCCTTGAAAATTGCTAATTTGCAACTTCTATATTTTATAATTTATTGGAACCAAAGAAATGAATAAAATGAACATGGAATTCAATTCCAAAAGGTATTAATAAAATTATTTTCAGACTCAAGAAAAAATGAAACTTCAATTCATTGAAAAATGAGCAAGTTGAATTACCCTTACAACTTAGACTCAATTTAATCAGTTACTGTTTACACTTTTTATTATCTGGACTGTACCTTCACTCGAACTATGTAAAATACTTTACCCATTAATGTCTTTTATTTACTATTGCTATTGTTGTTTGTTGTTTTATCATTGCAAATCATGATGTTGACTGCTTTGCTTATTTTCACGTTGGCTGGAAATTTTTTATAATCTCAACTGAATAAAAATCATGCATAAAAATAGCATACCAACTAATGTGGAGTTTTGTTAACCTAGAAGCGACACCTGAAAACAACGCGGATCCGTAGTCGAGCAATTTTGCCTTTTTTTACTATTCTTTTCCTAATTCCACCCTTAGATAATCCTTTTTTCTTTATTAAGTCGTAGGTTCCAAAGAAGAGACACAAGATCAAATAATGCTTTTAGTTTTACGACAAATTTCACAAGCTTCGAGGTGGAGCAGCAGTCACTATCGCAGGCTTCCTAGTAAGTAAGTTCTGAAATTTGTAAGTTCTTTGGGCAAGGCGCTGTATTTATTTTACTTGGCTCAATTATTCAGAAAGAATTTTTAAGTTTTCAGGAAATTTGTAGATACTGTAGTTGCAATCTTGAAGAAAGTTGTGGAGAAAAAGAAAAATTTTACAGTTGGAATCTAGGAGAGAAAAACCAACATATAATAGTCTACGACGAAAGTTTCTTTTTCTCCATGATTTACTTCTGAATTTTGAAACGCCCAACTTTCAGCTTTATTCTAGAATACGACCTTATATAACATGTTTTCAGGCACATATGAAAAAGAGCGATTCCCTCAGACTAAAAAAGTTTTGTTATTAGTGAGTTTTTGAAGGTTTGGTCATCAGGATGTGGGGTTTCGACTGGTTACTGAGCCATTTCGCGTGCTGACCGAAACCCTAGAATGGGCGCTACGGCAGATCGAAAAAAACATCACTCGTAATTCTTACAACTTCTTATTGCGTCAATATTCATTTCGTAGACTCCGGCGCGCTAACCAGGCCGTGATTGCACAACAAAAAAAATACTCGATTGCTATGACGTTCAGCTAGAAAAGAGAGCAGAAAATTTCATACCGCACGGTTCATAACAAAATCCCTTATCTCGTCACCATGAACATAAGGACCACGTGACCAAAGTTATTAAGCAACAGATAAAAAGTGGCAGCGGGACAGACAAGCCAATCAACGAATTACCAGGGCAAGAAAAAGAAGTTAAAAGAAGAAAAATATATGCGTGTGAGTGACTTACATTCGATCAAAGGCAAAACAGCCAAACTGCCAATCGAAAACACGTTTTGATTTGCTTGCAAGGCAAAAGTTTGAATTCCGAGTGAAATGTCGTTTCCGTTCAATGTTCAAAAGCTACCTACACACTTGCCAAAAGGAAGCGGAAGCAGCACATGAAAAAAGAAACTTCTACGATAGCCTTTAACCTTGTTGGCCATGCTTTAGAAATTTTTGAACAGCCACGTCAATCTTTCCGAACACCTTTTGTGACGGGAGAATCCACTCCAACGACCACACGCATAACGTAATCTAAATAATCATTGCACCTCCGGTGGTTGTTGGAGTAGATTCTCCTATCACAAAAGGTGAGGGCGCTCTTGGCAGCGAGGTGTTGCTTTGAGGTGACTTAGTCTGTTGATCGCAGTGGATTCTGCGAGCCTCATTTTGCAGCAAAAGCCCGAGTGTCTCCATTAGTTTCACCATCTGTCATGAACATGCTTGCGCCGCTTGTCCAACGCATGTTTGCATTTGCGTATAGAGAAAACGAGTTTAAGTTATTGAAAATAAAGGGTTTTGGTTTGGGGAGGGGTCAGGCCCTGCTGAAGAGTCCAAACAAACAAAACGCGTCCAGGGATGGTATCGTCAGATTGGGTTGAGTACATTGTTTGCAATACTCTGCAAATTGTTTTCAATATAATGTTTGTGATTTATGTCGGTGTGAATCTTTAAACCATTAGACTAACCTTGCATAACGTAATCTAATAAACGAGGTTATCGTGATCCTGCATCAAAACTGTCAAAATAGCTTTCACCTTATCTCCGGCTCTCTTTTAGATGCTTAACAAACTTTAATTAGAAATATCACTATTGCATGCTAATCGCTGATTAACAGTGCCTACACTACAAACGACTGCATAGTGCCTACTAGATGGATTAAAGCTAATCTCAGCAGTCAGTTCTATACGATTTGACCCAACAATAAGGTTTTGCCAACTACCTTCAAACGTTCAACATTAGTTGGAGTCTGCCTGAATCTCAGTGCACAACAAAGGCTGACACTTAACCCAACTCCGGCTCCGGTTTTTATGATGGCCGGCTTCTGCTTCGGCTAAAAATGCCAAACTCCGAGTCCGACTCCGCTTCTGCTCCGGTTATTGACCACCTTTGAGTTACAGTTACTAAAAAGATACCGGTAACTAGTAAGGATACGGCATGAAACCGTTAGGCCTAATTCGCTCCACTTTGCTACCCTAATGACGACTAGGCCGGGCGATAGCCGCAGTCTGTTTTGGACCAGTTATAAATGCAAATAGCACACTGGTAACTTCACCAACAAGGCGAACTGCCAAAAGTTGGCCCAAACAGCTAACATGACAAGCAGCTGTTGCGCTATCGTAATTCCATGAAGCACTGATGCCGGTGCCGTGATGTGCTGAATACAGCGTTCACAGCGCGTTTAGTGGACCTAAGTTCAATTCTCTTATCGAGACAAACCGAGACTTTAAAAATAGTATTTACAACTTCTACTCTCACTGGCAATTACAAAAGGCTAGTATGAAGAAAAAGCTGGCAACTTTTCTTGCTGTTCCCCTGCGAAAGACACCATAAAGATGATCCATGCGCTCAGTCACTGAATCAGTTGTTTTCTTCGTTAGCCAAGTAACAGTTATTGCTTTCGTTATCATAATTGTTTTGGAAGCTCATTTGCCTGTTGCGCTTCTGGGTGTTTTGTGTCTGCCGCATCATTCATATTATGGTTCATTAGTTCATGAGGAATACCGATATTTTTTAGGATGTAAGTCATGACTGATGAAGTTGTTTTTTCATACATGTAGGGTATTTTTCAAATTGCTTTCAATTACATTAAATCCTTGAAAGGAATCGTAAAATTAAGTTCAGTGAAGAATTGATGGGACGAATTGCTTTCTTTTTATTTTGAGCAATCTGCATATCACGCTCGTTTCTCGAAATTCGCAATGTGACTATTTCGATGAGCGATTCATTTCATATCTATTTGTCTTCCAACATAGGCCTGATGGCTGTTCTAGCTTTCTCTGCTTTTGGCAGTGTTTAAGGTGCGGCAGTAGCGCACAGAATAAATCTGATGTTTTAGTACCAACATAAGGCGAACAGCTTTTTGTTAATGTATTTCTATCAGCAGTAGTTCGTATCTTTGGCTTAATCGGCAAACAATGAAAAGCTTGTGCCTTTGATGGTAGTTCGTATCTGGCTCAACCGGTAAGCAATAATAGCTTGTGCCTTTAATATTGACGGCTTATGCTGGCTTTAATGTGGCATAATTCGATAATGTACGATTGCTTTGCTGTAGTCATTTGTTAGTTTTACAGGAATAGCATTTTTAACTCTTTCGCTCCCGCGATCATCGATTGATGATCTCGTGTTTTCAGTGTTTCCCTCAAATTTTGTTAAATTGAGTTACAAAATTAGTTTACTAAAAAATCCATTTGTGACTTTATTTTTCATCCGATTTTCATAAAATTTTCAAAAGATCACGACTATTTCCTCACGCATCGGAAGATGTACAATTTGTGCTCTAATTCTTCGATTTTTATACCTAAAAACGGCTAAAAACACCAAGAACCCAGTTGCAGACGACAAAATCGGCCAAATTCTCAGCACGTGCCAACTACACTAAAATCAAATTGAGATTACATCTTTACCACAAAACCAAACCCTTCATCATTGACACAGTCTGAAAACTGCTCTTTTGGGGCATCATTTGACAAAATTTCAAGCGATAATAATAAATTTTACGTTTATGAATTTTGAAATTTTTTAGGGGTCTCAAAAACCTCCCAAACAAATTTAAATGATAAGCATGTAGCGTAAACCTTTTACATTTTAAATTAAACATTAACAAATCAAATTGGAAACACTTCACCTTTGAACCCGGAAATCCTTTGTTTCAAAAAACGTGCATGAGCGATTGTATTTGTACTTGGACGAGTTGGAAATAGCCAGATTGTACCTTGGTTTGGAATTAGCTTTAAGTTCATCAATTTGTAGAATAGAAATAGCCAGGTTGTTAATCAAGATGCTTGTTTTATTTTAAAGGTAAAGTGGTCAAGGTATTTAACCGTTGCCGTTGCCCTTGCCACTGTTGAGTTATTACATAGTGTTTAAAACGCCTAAATATATCGCTGCTTGAAAGACTTTCGTGTGGTTAAAAGTCTGTCTAGAAAAACAGCAAGGTGTTGAGAGCGTCTGTCAAAAAACCGGGTGACGGTTCAAATCCTAGCCAAAGCAAATAGAATCGAAGATTCAAAATCTTTTACATTAAATACCTTCCACTGTCTGGATTGTGGATTTATTACGGACTTATTTTGGATTTCTTTGGAGAATTTATTACGGACTTACAGAAATCAACATTGAAGGAATCGCAAGCTGCCGTTTTGTCTAGTTTGAAGTCGCAGTTTGGTGGTGAATCTCGCTTCTTCAGTTTGGAACCCGCAGACAAAACAGAGCAGGTTAGTGCTTTGTGCTTTATTGCATGTTTGTTTGGGTTAGTCGAGGTGGGAAGGCGTGGGCGGCACATCGGCAAACGGCAGTATTGTTTATTGTGTTTGGGATAGAGGGCTTGCGATTATTGACAACACAGTTTGTTGTATGGGAACCCCATTTTAACATATTTTGCGAACGCGGTGAATTGTGAGATTTGCTTGGCGTGGCCAATTCGCCTTTCAAAATTGAAGGAATTTTGTTACATTTTTACTACTTGTTATTTTCCCTCGCATTTTGGCTCAGACAAGCGATATGTATAAGGCCCCACAAGAAGTTAATATTCCTGAGTCAGTTGAAAACAAAGATGATGTCAGGAAAGTTGTTGCTAGACAAGCTCAGACATGCTACGTTGATGATCAGATTGCGCATCAGAGTGACTGTCAGGGAGAGGGCGCATACTCAGAGGACCTGGAAATCGTTATGGGTGAACTCAGGCGACAGTGGGTGGACCGACCTGACCCATCCATGTTTTCAGATCATCGCAGCTTAGCTAAATACTCTCGAGAACTTAAAGTTATGGAATTGACCCTGGAAGATTTGGCTCATTGTGAGGTCGAGAACGATTCCATGGTTGTTGAGGCTGCTTACAATTACATTTTGCATGCTCATTCTGTCTATCTTTCTGCTGTACATAAATGGATAGAGGAAGCAAACGCTAAAAGAGAGCAGAATGTTTCGGTACCTGCATTACCACGAGTACAAAGGCTGTTGTCTCTGTATGATTCTTCAATCAATGACACTTTGCATCGTTATTACGAGAGAGCGAAGTTAAAACCATCAGAACGCAGAGAAAGAACTAGAAGAAGAACTGTTTCGAGGTAATCGTCCAGTCTTTCTGCTGAATCTCAGGAAATTTTAGGAAATATTGAACGAGAGTACCGCGTCAAAATGTCGGAATTGAGCGACCAACTAGTAGATGCAGCCACGTCAGCTGAAGTAGCAAAAGAAGAAAGAAGAGGTTTGTTAAACCGTATCAGTAGGATGACGCAGGAAAAGGAGAGTGACAAAGAGGAAAGAGAACGACTGCTGAAGATGCAGAAGGCTGCTGTCAAAGAAAAGGGTGAACTGGTTAAGGACAAAAATCATTTGGAGAGAGAATTGGCCAAATACAAAGAATTAGCAACGGAAGCTATGTTTCCAGACGCAGCCATATGTCAGCGCCAGAAACTGGTTTTAAGTGATGACAACAGAGTAAAGAATGTGAGTCGCTATGAGGACGAGTTACCGTCTACGAGTCATCAGTCCCAGCAAACCCAAATTGGTTTGGAAGCAAGAGTGAGACAGAAAGAAGATCATGCCAAGTGGACAAAGTCATTTCCCTTAGACATTGCCTCACAGCTACCAAGTGAGAATGGAACTTTGAGACAAAGGCTACGTAGTGAAGCTGATGAGTTTGTTCCACGATCTTCACTTAAATCGCGAGATCCTTTGGCAGAAAGATGTGATATGATCGGCTCATCTAATACCTTCACAAAACATAAAGTATGTTTTGATGATGTCAGGCCAAAAACCCTTAACGAGTTCGAAACAAGTCGTCACCGTGAACTTTATCCTACCGGTACGTCAGGAAGTTTTTCCAAAACTACCTTTAGACACCCCTGGCAAGCAAGGAAGCAAGAGGCTAATAATAATCCTGTTGAACCAGCATATGGGGTTGGGCAATTGAACAGTAGAATGAATTCCATGTATTTCCCGATGTGGAGCGTAGGTCAACGTGACTTCACTCGTCAGTTTGGTGGGAAAAGATCGGATTACCCTATGTTTCGACAGCAACTACTGAGAGATTATGAAATGCTGTGGAACACTGACCCGTATGCGCTATTGCAAAGAATAGCAAACACTGTGACAGACTCTGTCTATGAGCATATCAAGAGTGCATGGATCATGAGGGATCCACAAGAAGCTCTGGATCGCGTTTGGGAAATCTTCGAGGATTTATATGGGGATCCCAGAGGATTATTGGACAGTGTCATTCGAGATATTAAATGGGACAAAGAATGTCTGGTAGGAAAGGTTCCATTGTTACAGTCGTATCGCACAAAGCTACGTAATCTCAAAAGTGTTGCAGAATCCGTTGGCATGTCAAACGAATTATCAAGGCCTAAATTGATCTTTCGTATAGTTGACTGTTTTAGTCCGGCATTATATGCCCAGTTTGCCCACGAATACAAAGACATGACTGCATGGCGCTTTGAAACTGTCTTGATGTTTCTGGATGATGTAATTGCTAACCTTCAATTTAAAGATAGGCACACGTATGATATCTCCACTATCATTGGCGAGGAGAACTCTTCCAGTTCCAACAAGAAGCTAAGCATTCGGCGAAAGACATCCGCCTATCGGGTAAATAACTTGCAAGGTCAGAAATTGTCAACGGCAGTTAGCCAGTTATCAGCGCAGCATTCGCCCGGGAAAACTATGTCTGTGGATAAGCAAAATAAATGTCAATCGTCTATTACGTTCCAAACTTCTAACCTATGCAGGATTCATCCCCTTGCCCGTCATAAGACGATTGATTGTTATGAGTTTTTAAAAATGGGTGTGAAGGAGAGACGTATGTTTGTAAAAGCTCATGGATTGTGTTTTTATTGTTTGGGTAAGCATCTAGCCAAATACTGTTCAGAAAAGCAATCCTGCCCGATCTGCCAAGGTGGGCACTCGGAGTTGCTCCATCAACAAAAATTGCCAAACAATAAATTTGGTGAGCCTCAGCCACAAAGAAATGAAGACAAAAAGGAATCAGAGGCTTGTGGTGGACCAGGACGTGATGGATGGAAATTTGAATGCCGCGAGACCTGTGAAAGACGATGGCGCTATAGAGCAGCAGTTTGAAACTTCAGTGCCTATAATGGCTCTAACTGCTGTAAAAGAGAGGCAGAAGGATATCAAAGAGATTGCCTTTTATGCTTTAGTTGACACTGGAGCGGATGTGAGCATTTGCACAAAGGATCTAGCAGAAAAAATGTTTAGATGGAGCCCAGAAGATAGCATTAGTATTAGCTTTCTGAACGAAAAGGCGAAAAGGTATCAGTGCATGAAAAAAACGTTGCGATTGAAGTATGGTGAAAACGATACTATCAACATTCCGGATGTAGCCTTTATTGACATGAAGTTACCTTACAGCCAGTGTGTTCCGGATAAATGGCAAGCAAAAGAACATGGCTACTCAGTTGATCACTGTCATGCCGCACATGAGAAGCGCTCAGTTGATATGATACTTGGTGCGAAAGATTTGCGGAAGTTCCAGGTGTTGGAAAAGTGTCGCTGGAATAATGCTGCTGCTTGCGAATACCTCGTTGCGGCTCATCCACTTGGTACTATTTTCTGGGGATTGAGAATAAAGAAAGGTATTCCCCAGTGCATTTGTGCAATGCACCAAAATGTAAGAGACAACTATGCGAAAGAAGTGCTCAATATCATTTCTGCAGAGCAGAATATTACAACAAGGAAGGTCTGCATGATATGCCTTTGCTTGTTCATGATATATTGCGGTATTACCGGGACCAATTGGTTCTGGAACCGGACTGTGAAGAATTGTGTCTGAGTAGAGAAGATGAAAGGGTGCTTTCATTTTATAAAGAAAATTTAATGGAAGTGACAGATGAAAATGGTCAAAGGCGTTTGCAACTTCCCCTTCCCTGGAAAAATGGATATCCCGTGGATATGCCTCAAAGCCTGCCAATCGCCATGCGGCGTCTGCACTTGCAGAGCAGTAAGCTCGCGAAACAACCAGAGGTAGCTCAAAAGTACCTAGAAACCTTTGAGAACATGAAAAGAAATGGGCATGTTGAAAGCATAAACGAAAATGAGTCAAGAGAAAATAAACAGAATCCAATTCATTACATTACCCATTTCTCAACGGGACAAAAGTTTCGTGTGGTTTATAATGGTGCTCTTAGAATAAATGGAATAAGCATAAATGATATGCTATATCGTGGGCCAATGTTCCTGGAGTCTCTTGTGGGAATTTTGATACGATTTCGGCAAGATGCCTTTGGTGTCACTGGCGACATCAGAAATATGTTTTTCCAAGTGAAACTTCATCCCAGAGATAGGGACATGTTACGGTTTTTGCCCTTCAAGGACCAGGAAGTAGCAAAGAATGACGAAAGATGGAGATTTACTGTCATGCCCTATGGCATTATTTGTGTTCCCAGCATAGCCGGTTTCTGTATAAAGTACACTGCTGCAAGAAACTATGCCAACGTTTCAGCAAGTACTGCAAAAAGAGTAGAGAAGGATTTTTACGTTGATGACTTGATTACTTCTGTAGAAACCGTGGAAGCAGCCAAAACTTTGATAACCGAAGCAACTAACCTTTTAACTACTACGGGATTTGTCCTTACCAAATTTTCCAGTTATTCTAAGGAAGTCTTGGATGGACTAGATCAAGAACATTTGGCCCCACAATTAAAAACGATCAATCCATCAAAGGATGGGCTCCCACAACAACGGACTTTAGGAGTGTCCTGGGATGCAGAAAGCGATCAACTTCAACTGCATCAACGCAAGTCAAACTCGTTAGCTCAACACGCACTCACCCGATGGAGTGCACTCAGCTACTTGAATTCGCACTTTGATCCATTGGGGTTGTGGTGCCCTTTTTTGTGAGGTTAAAGCTTTGTTATTCCAAAGTTGTTACAAGCACCATTGATTGGGATGATGAGATAGGACACGAGCTCAGCGAAGAATGGAACAGTCTGGTATCTGAGATTGAATTTCTTTCATTGTTTTCCTTTCCTCGACAATACTCCTGGTTGAAGGACGGAAAATATGAGATGCATGTGTTTACTGACGCCTCAAACTACGCAATGGGTGCGTGTGTGTACTTGACAAAGCGTTGTGGAAACATTATAGAAAGCTCACTGGTACTTGGGAAATCAAGGCTTTTTCCCCAAACACAAGTTTCCAGATTCTCCATTGCGCGAAAGAAACTTTTAGGACTTTGTATGGGCGCAGATCTGTTAAACCAATGCATAATGCATTTTACAATTTCGATTACCGAAATATATGTGTGGGTAGACTCCGTTACCGTTATAAAATGGTGTCAGTGCAGCAGCAAGCAGTTGGCGCAATTTGTGCGGAATCGCGTGGATAAAGTAATGAGTACTACGGAGGGTAGATGTCCTGGATACATTCAATCTACGTTAAATCCCGCTGACATTGCGTCAAGAGGAATTGGCGTCAAGCAACGAAAAAAATGGGAGTTGTGGTCTACCGGGCCGTCTTTCTTACGTCAACCGAAGGAGGAGTGGAAAGTCGGTTTAGATATTCTCAAACCAGAAGTGTGTCAAGAGGATGTGAATGCAGAAAAGATTGTCACCAGTGCCACTTTATGCCCAGTTATTACGGGTAAAACCTGCTCTCTGCTAAATGCATTGTCAAATTCTGCCACAAGTTTAGAAGCAGAAGCCCACCTACTTATGTTAATGCGATGCTTCTTGGCCATTAACAATGAAGGTCTGAGTGACCCAGCCCTCCAACCAAGGGAGTTATTGAAGGCAGATGCTCGAACATGTTTGCTGAGGATGGTGCAGAATGAATGTTTAGGTTCCATTATAACAAGAATGCAACATGGTGACTCCTCTTTTGAACAAACCCTTCATTCATTTCCACCATCTCAAAGACCACATTATCTGCTCCAGCTTTGTAAATTCGTCCCATTTTTATCTTCAGACGGCGTGTTAAGAATTGGGGGAAGGCTCCAAAACGCAGAACTGTCTCTGCAATTTAAACACCCTGTCATATTCCCATACAGGCATTGGATCACAGAACTGTACATTCAAAAAAAACATTCGGATTTGGGGCACATGGGATCAGATGTGGTATTTGGAGCCCTTCAGCAAGACATGGGAATGTGGCCTGTAGGCGGGGTTTGTACCGTAAGGCATTATACAAGAAACTGTGCTGGTTGTAGGTTAAGGCGTCAAAAACGGGGGGAACAATTAATGGCGCCGTTGCCAGCTTCTAGGTTAAAACCTAGAACGCATGTGTTCGCTTATGCAGCTTCTGACTTGGCTGGCCCATTCAGCGTGACAGTGGGCAGAAGTTCAGCAAAGCGCTGGATCTGTTTGTTTGTATGCATGGTTACCACAGCAATTCGCATTGAAGTATCCGTCGATCTCACAGCTTCCACCTTTGTTAACGTCTTCCAAAGATTTTGTGTTCTACAGGGTTTCGTACTAAATTCTTCCGTACAGACAATGGAACGAACTTTGTTAGAGCGAGCAATGAACTGCTTCAGAGCTATTGTGTGTAAAATCGTTAGTTTGTATCGTATCTTGTTTTGTGCTGTGTTATGTTAAGGGGAACAGATTTACGCAGTTTATGGAAACTCCACGTAAAGAAGGAGTTTGGGGGGAATGTAGCGTAAACCTTTCACATTTTAAATTAAACATTAACAAATCAAATTGGAAACACTTCACCTTTGAACCCGGAAATCCTTTGTTTCAAAAAACGTGCATGAGCGATTGTATTTGTACTTGGACGAGTTGGAAATAGCCAGATTGTACCTTGGTTTGGAATTAGCTTTAAGTTCATCAATTTGTAGAATAGAAATAGCCAGGTTGTTAATCAAGATGCTTGTTTTATTTTAAAGGTAAAGTGGTCAAGGTATTTAACCGTTGCCGTTGCCCTTGCCACTGTTGAGTTATTACATAGTGTTTAAAACGCCTAAATATATCGCTGCTTGAAAGACTTTCGTGTGGTTAAAAGTCTGTCTAGAAAAACAGCAAGGTGTTGAGAGCGTCTGTCAAAAAACCGGGTGACAGTTCAAATCCTAGCCAAAGCAAATAGAATCGAAGATTCAAAATCTTTTACAAGGCAGATAAAAGTAAATTTAGTGCGTAAATAATATGATATGTTGCTAAATACCGGTCTCATTTGAAAGCTTAGGAAATTTGCTTTCCAGCAATATATAACTTTAAATAGTTTAGACTAAGTGGTATATGATATTTACTGATCAAAAATGAGTACTGTACATCATGTCAGTTCAAAACCCCCCCAAATCTTTTGACTTACCTTCACTAAATTATGATTTTTAGAAAAACTACACCCTATAAAATAACAAAATAAATTGCAAATGTTTCACCAATAAAGTCGTCATTTTGTATCAAGTTTCCAAGGAGACAAAGACTGAAATACAAGTTTAAAAGCTAGCAGAAGTTTGGCTTTCGTAAATCAAAGTTTGTTGAATCCCCCTTGTTTCTCAACACCTGGGAAGGGTGTAAACAAGCTGCTGTTTCATTGTCAGTGACAGCGTATTCTATTTAAACTTGATATTTTCTGAATCTTGAAAAAATTCCCTGTTCAAAATTACATAATGTTACATGGTTTAGGCTAACCTGTAGCAGATAATGACTGATCATATTTTAGGTACTGAATTTAACTACCAAAATTTGGTACCGGTCGGTACCGGTCAAAAAAAAGATCATGTGTCTCAGAAAATCGCAAATTGCAGAAAACCTAGGCTTTTAGGTAAGTTTTGAGTGATGTACCTTGAAAGCTTATTTCCTTAGCATCCTTTTGCGACCATTTCTAAAAAAATTGGCAGAAAATTAAATCTGTAGTGATCTTTGAGGTGAGGGTACCTCTTTAATTTTGAAGACAACTACCCCCAGTTGGGGGGCTAATTTGCATATTCAAAAAAAAATTTTTTTTTCTATTTGAAATCCTCAAGAAATGTAGATTTCAACGATATATCACACTTAATGTAGAAGTAGACAGCTGAGTAATGATTTACAAACAAACTTGAGGTACATAATTATGATTGATTATGACAGTTTTTCGCGCTACCACCTTACGGACATTTTTTTCGCTTTTCACGCGGGAGCAAAAGAGTTAAATCTTTTCATCAGTCTTTAAACCTCGTAGTAATTAGAGTCAGATGCACTTATAGCATGTCATGTTTGATGCATGTGACATGGCTAATTTGCAAATTGTATTTCTGTCTTCTGCTCAATAAAATCTCCATGTACTGCAAGTTGGTGTGTGCTCGTGTATTGAAGACCTCTAGTGAGCAAGGCATTTAAGAGATAGAATCTTCCTAATTAGGAGCGGCAGTGAGTCAGCCGGTGTAGCGGTTGCTCATTGCAACAAACACTAAGCGGGATTCCCCCATTTTTGTGAGGCAGGCGAGATGGGGCCTTGCAGTCTACCACTTGTGGTGGACCAGTCGGACAAAAATATGCAAACAGAACATGAGCTTGTAGCGCAACGGTCTTTCCTTTAGCTGGCAATACAGCACACAGTAGGTGTTTCTTGAACAGCACGTGTTGTCGGAAAAGAGAGCGAATAATACTGTACAGCGCTTATATAGTTAGTCGGCGTTATGACGTCACAATCCAAATATGGGGAGCGAAGGCATGGCGTTCGCTACAGTCCTCCACCGCCCCGCAAAATATTTAAGCAACTCAGCGAATACACAAAGCATTTTTACAAAGCAAATTTACAGCACAAACACAAAGTAAATTTACAGCACATACGATAGCATTTACAAGGACTGATTTTGTGCCACAACTAAACGTGATGAGCCTATGGCAATTTGCAAGGGTGACGACCAGTGCTTCTGAAATTAAGGTGTGTAATCTGTCAGGTGAATAGGCCGTCTCACGGATCGGCCAGTGCGTGTCGTGTATGTTGTGTAAGTGTCGCGGTCGAAAGTGTAAGGAGGTTGTGTCGAAGGAGACATTGCAATGGAGTTGGTAAGAGCGTCTTGGTTTAGCGTGTCGAGACTTAATTGGGCAGACTTTAAGCGATCAATAGTGACTTTGTCTGTGTGCGTGCGGAAATCGATAATGAAGTACTTTTCTCTTTTGTCCAGCACTTTGAACGGCCCCTTGTAAACAGGATGCAACGGGAGTTTATGACTGTCTATTCTTAAATATACGTGGGTTGTTTCCGGCAGAAAAAGCGCTTTTTCAACGTACGAAGGACGGTTGTGTTGACGTGGGGAGTTATAACGCACGGACGCGATATATTTGGCAAGATTATTTGCAAATAGTGTGTGTTCAAGGTGTTCATCTTTCGATTCAAAAAACTCACCAGGTAGTCGCATAGATTCTCCAAATACCACCTCACAAGGAGAAGCGTGGCATAGGTCTTCTTTTGGAGTGTTCCGCAGGGCGAGTAATACCCAAGGTAGATGATCGTACCATAAAGACGGATTGCCTGTACAACGTAAACTTGATTTTAAGGTTCGGTTAAAGCGTTCCACCATGCCTTGCGCTTGAGGATGGTAAGCAGTGGAATGATGTAACTGGCACCCGAGGTACTCACACATTGACTCCATGTCGATGACGTAAACTGGGTTTCTCTGTCTGTGAAGAGATGCTGTGGGCAGCCTACCCACGCGACCCAATGTCGAATAAATGCATCGGTACATTCCTGAGCTGAGATCCCGACCATGGGTATTGCATTCATAAAGCGTGAAAAACGGTCTACGATGACGAGCAAGTAATTGTAATCATGACTCAACCCCAGAGGCCCAGTAATGTCTACATAAACATGAGTGAATCGTCCCTGAGGGGGGGGAATAACCGTTTCCAATGGAGCAACATTATGGCGAACAATCTTTGCTCGGGCACACTGTTGGCATTCTCGAGCCCATTTGGTAATATCTCGCCGCATGTCAGGCCATACAAAAGACCGTTGAATTAACTTCCTGCTGGCCATAATTCCGGGGTGTGATAAGGAGTGGTAAAACTGAAAAATCTTATGGCGCCAACTTTGAGGCACCAGAGGTCGCAGTCTACCAGCGGACTGGTCACATAAAATGGTGGTGTGATGTTCGGCAAGGGGAACTTGTTTCAAAACTAGCGACGTTGTGTTGTTTGACAACAGCTCCATTAAATCAGAGTCGTTTGCTTGAGCTTCTGCAAGCTCCAAAAAGTTAATGGTGGCTGACGTAGTGGGTAGAATAGCATTTAGTTTTGGCTGCACAATCGGACGGCTTGGTAAGTCAGCCACGTTGGATTCTCCCTTGACATATTCGACTTGGTTAGTCATTTGGGCAATATAATCGAAATGCCGGTGGTGCCTAGGTGTTAAGGAACTCGAGGTGTTATGGAAATGACGCACAATTGGCTTGTGGTCGGTGCGCAAAACAAAATCCTTGGCATCAAGAAAATGACGGAAGTGGCGAATCGAAGAATAGCATGCTAGCAATTCACGATCAAATGTTGACCACTGGCGCTGGTTTCGAGTAAAAGCTTTTGACCAGAAGGCAAGAGGCTCACGATTTCCATTTCGAACCTGTTCCAATACGCCTCCCATAAAATCTCCGCTGGCGTCGGTGACCAGTTCGAGTTTGGCGGTGGGATCCGGAAAAGCTAGCAAGGTTCTTTTCACCAACGCGGCCTTACTCAATTCAAAATAATGTTTTTGGTTTTTACTCCACAACAACGGTCGATTATTCGGAGATTGAGCTACTAAGTCGTGCAGTGGCTGCAGCCATTTAGCGCAGTTTTTGACAAACTGACTATAAAATTGATACATTCCTAAATACCGTCGTAATTGCCGTTTGGTACGAGGCAAGTCCACATTTTGAATCGCAGCCACTTTAGCTTCTGATGGAGAACACCCGTACTAGAAACACGGTAACCCAGAAAAAGCAGGCTGTGAACAGCAATGACACACTTACGGGAGTTGAGAATCAATCCGTGATCTCGCAGGCGACTCAAAAGGGTGCGCAGAACCCGTTTATGTTCCTTAAGGTCACGCGTCATCACTATGATATCATCGAGATAACAAAAAACATTACTCATTCCAGTCACAACTTCGTTCATTAAGCGCTGATAATATGCGGAACTAGAAGCGAGGCCCATCGGCAAATATTTATAAGAAAAGTTCCCGAGGGGGCACGTAATTGTCAATTTATGGCGATCGGATTCCTTTACAGGGATATTATAATACGCGTCTTTTACATCAAGAGAAGAAAACCAATTACAGCCGTGTGCCAACGACACGAAATCATTGATGTTGGGCAAGGAATGCTTTTGAACTTTGAGGATTTTGTTCAGTGCCACTAGATCCGCGCAGAGTCGGAATGAACCATCTTGTTTTGACACCATGACAATTGGGCAAGACCATGCGCTTTGGCTTCTTTCTAGTATCCCTTGGTCAAGTAATCGTTTTATCTCGGCCTGAAGCCCACGAAACTTTTCTGGGCTTAATTTGCGCGAACGGGCAGTGACGGGTATTTCGGTAGTAGTCTCTACTGAGGCAATAATCGAATGTCTAATAATGCGTGAGCGGCGGGAAGGGTCGAATACCTCTGGAAATTCAGATTGGAGAGTTTGTAAAAGGTTGGCATCAGGCGGGGTGTCACTAGAAGTTAAGAAGCCATCTTCGCTCTCCACGGAGTCATGAAAAGTGGCACGCTCCACTTCTAAACATTCAATCAACTGTCTAGCTGTTAAATTTACGGTTAAGCCATGTCTTGTCAGGAAATCTGCGCCTATGATGCCATAAGCTAAATCTACAACATAAAAATTAAAAGGTAATAAACGTGACAACCCCAAGTTTAAGGTGGCTTTCAAAGTGCCAGTGATTTGGATGTTGCCGCCAATGGTAGGAAGGGTTTTTGAGGGACTGGGTTGAATAGAGGCTGTGTTTGTGTGTGACAATGGAAAAATGCTGCATGATGCGCCTGTGTCAATTAGAAAACGGACACCAGAAGACTTGTCTATTACAAAAAGTAGGGGATCATTAAACGCTGCCCCGTTACTCCACTCCCCTATGCCGTGAAGTTGGGGCGATCGTTTTTTGACATGGACAAACGTCCGGGATGATATTTGGCACAACCATGGCCAGTACAGCGGTATGCTCTGTCTCCATAGGTGCTATGGAAATAACAAAGGCTTTTGGCTGCTTGTGTGTTTGTTTGTGAACTGGTGTCGCAACTATGTAGGTTGGGTCTTTCTGAAGGGGAACCAGTGCCGCCGGGAGGAAATGAGTTTGAATCCAATGGAGGCATGTTATGTAAACGATGCCGAATCGTGCTATCTGCCAGATTATTTACACACTCTTGTATACTTTTTAAACGACTTTCCAAGAGCTCGTTGATGACGTGTTGATTGTGAGGGGGCGGGGAAACAGGGGTACTTGACAGTGTGTGCGCAGAGCTAAAGGTATGGAGTCCCTGTTTACATTGCAAAAGTTGGTCAGCATGCTTGACAAACTCGTCAAGGGGTAAATGTTCATAATGATACAAGTTCATTCGTACGTCTACGTCAACGGAATTCAACAAGCAATGGCGAAGCAGCTCTGTTTGGAAGTTTGATTTGGGCTCAAAAGCGTCGCCTAGGGTCGTTTTAAGTCGCTGGAAATAATCGAGCACTGAATCGTCACCACGTCGGCGAGTGTGCAAAAGAGCAGAGACACTGTCACTTGTGGTACTGGAATATTTTTTCAACAGGAAAGCTTTTAAACTGGAGTAGGGGCGGTCATTTGGGATATTTTGCAAAATGTCTGTTATTTTAGGAAACACAGCATGGTTCTTTTGCAATGAATCGAGAAGCTTAGCGTACTTGGTAACTTCGTCTGAGACATTTGCGTGGTCGAACAATATTTCAGCGGTTTGAAAATATCCACGTACATTACTATGCCAGAAATCAGGTAATCGAAACGGTTCTACGTCAACCAAGCTATTCAGAGAGTTAGTAGCGCTTGCTAGTCTGGGTCTAGGCAAGGGAATGGGGGTCGATTGATGACGTGAAGTACATGACGAAAACTGCTTGCCTGAAATGCTAGTGTCGCCACTGGAAGATGAAGCGTGCCTACTGGAACTAGCTGATAAGCCTAATGTATCGGGTCGATGCCTTTGTAAATCGCGAAACATAAAATAATATAGGCCTAGCATGCATGCAATTGTTATTAGGCTTACAATCACAGAACTGCTGTAAAGCAGGAGCACATATTCAAAGTCCATTGTATTGTTCATTTGAACTCACTTACTGCTCTTTAAGTTTCCAGTTTGATTCCAGTTTTGAATTCCAAAAGGCGTCGGGGTCACCAATGTAGCGCAACGGTCTTTCCTTTAGCTGGCAATACAGCACACAGTAGGTGTTTCTTGAACAGCACGTGTTGTCGGAAAAGAGAGCGAATAATACTGTACAGCGCTTATATAGTTAGTCGGCGTTATGACGTCACAATCCAAATATGGGGAGCGAAGGCATGGCGTTCGCTACAAGCTCATTCGCTGAAACACAGTCGGGCGATCCCGCAGGCTCCGCCGGCATTCATATGGTGACGTGGTGATGCATAATCCTAAGTTTCTGGCATACGCCAGGAGCGTCGCGAAATAAACTGATCAACTGGAAATTCGTTTTGGGCCATCACACCATACTGCGGACGAAGTCAAACGGTGGGACATTCTGCTGCCCACTGATTGCATCATTTATATTGTCAAACTAGACTGAACAATATCACTTTAATTTGTCCTATATTATGGGTAGAAGGGTTGGCAGCCAAAACCTGCAGGAAAGGCAAATTATTTTTATGCCAAATGAATTTTTGGTAGACGTAATTGATTTTTTTAGACCAAACAGTGCTTGTTTAGAATCAGGTTATTTGGCAACCTCAAGCGGGTTTGTTTTGGTAAAAGGATCAGTTTTCTTGCAGCACATTTAAAAATTCAGTCAAATATAAGACTTTGATAAATCGTTCCGAGGAGGCGCCCATGATTGCAGGCCAAAGATCACGAAATCACATCGCGAGGAGACGCTTTCCGAATCATAAGCGCGATCAGACAATTTTCTGTCTCCCAGTCAAAGGCCCTGCGTGGCAGTGTTATGTTGTCAATGCATTATTAGTTCGTTTTTATTTGTATGTACAGTAGAGTCGAACCAGCGTTTTGTAATCTCTGTTTGTTACCTTTGTTAATGTGTTATCGGCCCACTGTAATGTGATTGACCAGCTTTAAGCAGCCTGTGGCTACCTTCGTTGGAGTTGCGAGGTAATAAAAAAATTTGAGATTCTGGTGTTGTTTTTCTGGTTGTTACAATTTTTTAAATGTAATAGGGTGAGATAGTGTATACCGTCTGTAAAGAAACTCTTTGTAAAACCGAATAAACTGAAAAAAGGGATAATATCTTCATATCGAAGAGAGTATGGTGTTTTACGAAACTTATGTTAAGTGGTGAGCAGTGGTGAGTGGTGAGCAGGCGCACCGAAAAGAATTAACAGCAGAGCCAGATGCTACCTTTCCGAGCTCCGCCGAGCCACTTGCTCTAAAAAGTCTCACTCGCCCTTTTGCTCCCCCTTCTCGCCCGCTAAATTTTTGCGGCTGCCTTTAACCTCTCCTCGTCCACTGCCACTGGCCCAGATAAAGTTGCTTATTTCATGCTACAGCATCTTCCTCGCTCTGGCATGGATTTTCTTTTTCACATTTTCAATCTTTCCTGGTCTATGCATTCCTTTCCTTCCATCTGGAAGACATCTTCTATTATTCCCATACACAAGATGGGAAAGCCTCTCGACTCTCCTGCTTCCTTCCGGCCTATCTCTATCACCTCCTGCATCTCAAAATTTTTGAATGCATGATTCTATCGCGTCTACTCTTCTTTCTGGAGTCTAATTCCATTCTCTCTCCCCGCCAGGCCGATTTCTGCCCTGGACGGTCTACTGTAGATCAAATTCTTTATCTTTCTCAATCGATTTTGGATGGGTTTAACAGGTCCAGGCCCCGCTCCCGGACGGTTCTCTCTACTATTGATTTCTCGAAAGCTTTCTTCTCTGTCTGGCATACCGCCCTTTTCGATAAACTTATTTCGGCTGGCCTCCCTCCTTGTTTTGCTCGTTGGAATCAATCTTTCCTTTCTGATAGGCGCGCTTGCGTGGTTTATTAAAATCACAAAAGTCGTTCTTTTTCATTCCGTCGAGGTGTTCCGCAAGGATCCGTTCTTTTCTCTCTTTTTATCAATGATCTCCTTACTTCTCTGCCTTCTTCCGTCAGGTGCTCTCTTTACGCTGACGCTCTGGCCATTTGGTCCTCCCCCCCTCGGTCCCCACTGCGGTGGAGGCCACACAAGTAGCTATAATTTGATCGGAGCACTGGTATGAGTACTAGCGTCTTTTTCTCAATCCAAGTAAATGTGAGCCCTTCTTTTTCTCGGTGGATCCCCACCAAGCTAACCTCTCGCCCAATCTCCGCTTATTCAACTCCTTTTCCGTTTCAATCCCACTCCAACTTTTCTTGAGATCACCTTCGACCGCATTGTTTCCTTTTCTAAACATGTATCCGGGCTGAAGGCCAAGTTTCTCCCTCGTCTCAAGGCCTTATGCTGAATCTTTGCTTCCTCATAGGGCCCCCCTAAGGAGTCCCTCTCTCTTCTGTATAAAGCTTTTCTCCGGCCCCTTTTCACCTGGATAGTTTTCTTTTCTTAGAGTTACCAATATTACCAAATTATAACGCCTTCGCCAAGCGGCTAGTTGTGCCATCTCCAGCTGCTTCTCGTATCCCACTCCTCCTATCTGAGGCGTCTTTATTTCCCATACGAGTCACTCTGACTCATTTCGCTCTGTCATCTTGTGAGTAGGCTTTTCGTTTCTCATTCTCTTTCCCATTTCAGGTTTAGCCGGACTTGGAGTAAAACCAAGACTCTCCAGATCTTCCTGGAGAGCTTTTGCGTCCACTCATTCGCTCATGTTTCCTTCTATCTCTTCTAGGGAGGCTCTTTTTGCTTGCCCTCCCTCTACTTCTTGGGACCTGCCTTCCTTCACTGCGGAATTCACTCTTTTCTCGCCAAGGTGCGGCTCTCGCTCACCTTGATTCTCTCCTATATTACGATCTGGTACTCTGAACAAACGGCTCTGTTCCTTTCCCTTTTGGCAAAGGCGGCTCTGGGGTACTTGCCAACTGCTTTCTTTGTGACACGGAGGCCACTCTTTCCTTTTTAGCAGGCCCAGTATACTCTAGTTTTTCTGCGGAAGCCTGCGCCACTCTGCACGCTCTTTGCTGGTCTCGGCAGCACCAACAAGCCTGCTCATTCTCTTCTCTGACTCTCGGCACCCTGTCCTCTCCTCTATCTTTCTTTTTACCTCACCCTCTAGCAGGAGCTGTCTTCTCTCTCCTCTTGTTCTATCAGGCTACAATGGGTCCCCGGACACTCGTTTCTCCTTGGAAACGACGCGGCTGATGAGCTGGCCAGACGGTGAGCGCTACTCGTGCTTTTTGCAATCCCTTGTGCCTCTTTTCCCGGACTGGAGGCGTACTGTCTCACCGAAATTCTTAGACACACAGGTTCCCTCGATTTCCACTTAGAAACTTGTGGTCCCTATTGTTACCCAAACCCTTTCGAGGGATGGCGAAAGACCATGGAGCTGGGCAACTCTCCAGGGCCTAGACCAGAGGTCGTAGCTGGACAGTGCAGAATGAGATGAGAAGTGTCCTGGTACGAGAGTCCGCAGGCGCTGCAAGAAGAATTCTTGATTCTGCTAATCTTATAGAGATAAAAGCTTAACAGAAGGCGTCTACGTAAGTGTGTCCGTTGCAGCGAAGAAGAGAGAGAGAACGCAGCAAGCGTGACGAGTTCCTCGGTGGAGACAGAGAAAACTTGTGTGTCGAAGAATTTAGATAAGACAGTACGCCTCCACTCCGAGAAAAGAGAATACGAGACTACAAGTGATTGAGGAGGGCACGACCAGGGCCCTCGTCACGCCCACTGTGTTCTCTCTCTTGTCCACGCTGTAACGGACACAGCCTTCTGTTAAGTTTCTATCTCTCTAAGATCGGCAGCGCGTGTGGACACTCGTCCAAAGATACCGCTCTTCATTCCGCACTATCCAGTAAAAGACTTAGCGCCGCTCGCTCTTTACGATCTCTGGTCCAGACCCTGGAGAGTTGCGCGGCTTCTGGAGCTCCATGGTCTTCCGCCATGCCCCCATCCCTCGGGAGGGGTCGGGTAACAACATTAGACGGTTTTCTCAAGAAACTGATTGGCGGTTTTGTTTGTAATCACCTGATTCGACGACAGGCATTGAAGTGACAAAATTTAGTGTTTGCGTTGCCAAGGCACTGCAGACAAAACGCAATCTTTACTTTTTCTTATTTTTGCAAGAGCAAAGTTTGGAGAGGTTGTGCTATCGTGTATACCGCAGTACAATTACATTCATATGATAAACACGACTAGGACGTGATACATTTTTGTAAAAAGTCGATTTACGTGCTTTTTTCCCACGTTTTGCAGGCTCAAACGAGCTGATTCTACGTATGTCCACCAATACACACTTGCTTTTAAAGCAGATTTTTCGCTGCAGCACCGTAGCTTTTACTCTGGATGCCCTTCCAGACGAATACAAATGGTGCTTTGGACTTGGAACAATCTTACAGCAAGAAAAAATACGCAATTAATATGGCACAGTTCATTGGTAAAATATAAAAACACGAGAACGCCTAATTCAACGCCATCAAAAAAATAACTTATCACAGAGACAGATCAATCTTTTTACGCTCTTACATAAGCAAACAATTATTACAAGAAGCTGAAAAGCACAGCAATCAAAGGAGGCCTGTGGAATTGTAGAAAACGCAATCGAAAATCGAATCAAAACATTTTCGCACCATGCAGCAAAAAATGCAAAAAGTTCAAGTGATTCTCATCACTTTATTGCAGGTAACGCAAAACTGCACCTAACTTAGGTTAACACTTTTAGGTATTGCCTGGTTTACCAAAAAAATGTAAAGGCAGTGCATATAAATCAAAATATTTTGGGGCAGTACAACGGAATGTCACAGTGCCGGAGCCTTTCGACGCCTAAAGACCTAATTTTCTTCTTTCTTTAGTCTCCAAACATCAAAACCAAACTACTTCCCCCGCCCCCTTTACAATATCATGAATAATTATTTTGCCCCGAAGTGAGCCGGTGGCCAGTTGAACGTGAGTTGGTGAGAAACAAGTCGACAGTACTGGGCTGCTGTGTCCGAAGCAATGACGAATCACAGTGAAGCTGGCTGGCTTTAATGTCAAGTGGCTGCCGCCGTCTGAGCGATGCAGTACGTTGTGCTTAGCGGACGAAATATAAGACTGATAATCAGAGGTTTGCTCATCGTAGCCCAGCAGCATCACCCCGTAACATGAAGGTGAAGCGATGACTCGACCGCAAGGCGAAAAAGAATCAACCCGGATGTAACCGCGGTCCACTTCATCGGTTATTAGCAAGTGGGTCGGCTGACCGCGCAGTAAGGGAGGGTTGGCACGCAGATCATTGCGGGGTGGCCAGGAGTTGTTACCATGGTGGGGGCCGTCAAAATAAGACCACGTGTTATGGACCGAAATGCACTGAAAATATGAAATTAAATTGTTTCGCGCGAAAAATTAACTATCTTCAAAACTTCGTGTTCAGGCCTGCTTCAAAACTACCAGAGTTACGAATTTTGAGACGGAATTCTTCAGTTTGGCTCCATCAAGACGATTAACTCTTTTGCTCCCGCGTGAAAAGCGAAAAAAATGTCCTTAAGGTGGTAGCGCGAAAAACTGTCATAATCAATCATAATTAATCATAATTATGTACCTCAAGTTTGTTTGTAAATCATTACTCAGCTGTCTACTTCTACATTAAGTGTGATATATCGTTGAAATCTACATTTCTTGAGGATTTTAAACAGAAAAAAAATTTTTTTTGAATATGCAAATTTTATGCAAATGAACCCTTCCAACTGGGGGGTAGTTGTCTTCAAAATTAAAGAGGTACCCTCACCTCAAAGATCACTACAGATTTAATTTTCTACCAATTTTTTTGAAATGGTCGCAAAATGATGCTAAGGAAATAAGCTTTCAAGGTACATCACTCAAAACTTACCTAAAAGCCTAGGTTTTCTGCAATTTGCGATTTTCTGAGACAAATGATCTTTTTTTTGACCGGTACCGACCGGTACCAAATTTTGGTAGTTAAATTCAGTACCTAAAATATGATCAGTCATTATCTGCTACAGGTTAGCCTAAACCATGTAACATTATGTATTTTTGAACAGGAAATTTTTTCAAGATTCAGAAAATATCAAGTTTAAATAGAATACGCTGTCACTGACAATGAAACAGCAGCTTGTTTACACCCTTCCCAGGTGTTGAGAAACAAGGGGGATTCAACAAACTTTGATTTACGAAAGCCAAACTTCTGCTAGCTTTTAAACTTGTATTTCGCTTCTTGTCTCCTTGGAAACTTGATACAAAATGACGACTTTAATGGTGAAACATTTGCAATTTATTTTGTTATTTTATAGGGTGTAGTTTTTCTAAAAATCATAATTTAGTGAAGGTAAGTCAAACAATTTTGGGGGGTTTTGAACTGACATGATGTACAGTACTCATTTTTGATCAGTAAATATCATATACCACTTAGTCTAAACTATTTAAAGTTATATATTGCTGGAAAGCAAATTTCCTAAGCTTTCAAATGAGACCGATATTTAGCAACATATCATGTTATTTACGCACTAAATTTACTTTTATCTGCTTATCATTCAAATTTGTTTGGGGGGTTTTAAGACCCCTAAAAATTTGGAAATTCATAAACGTAAAATTTATTATTATCGCTTGAAATTTTGTCAAATGATGCTCCAAAAGAGCAGTTTTCAGACTGTGTCAATGATAAAGGGTTTGGTTTTGTGGTAAAGATGTAATCTCAATTTGATTTTAGTGTAGTTGGCACGTGCTGAGAATTTGGCCGATTTTGTCGTCTGCAACGGGGTTCTTGGTATTTTTAACCGTTTTTAGGTATAAAAATCCACGAATTAGGGCACAAATTGTACATCTTCCGATGCGTGAGAAAATAAGCGTGATCTTTTGAAAATTTTATGAAAATCGGATGAAAAATAAAGTCACAAATGGATTTTTTAGTAAACTAATTTTGTAACTCAATTTAACTCAAAAGATCACGCTTATTTCTTCATGCATTGAAAGACGTATAATTTGTGCCCTAATTCGTGGATTTTTATACCTAAAAACGGTTAAAAACACCAAGAACCCCGTTGCAGACGACAAAATCGGCCAAATTCTCAGCACGTGCCAACTACACTAAAATCAAATTGAGATTACATCTTTACCACAAAACCAAACCCTTTATCATTGACACAGTCTGAAAACTACTCTTTTGGAGCATCATTTGACAAAATTTCAAGCGATAATAATAAATTTTACGTTTATGAATTTCCAAATTTTTTAGGGGTCTCAAAAACCCCCCAAACAAATTTGAATGGTAAGCAGATAAAAGTAAATTTAGTGCGTAAATAATATGATATGTTGCTAAATACCGGTCTCATTTGAAAGCTTAGGAAATTTGCTTTCCAGCAATATATAACTTTAAATAGTTTAGACTAAGTGGTATATGATATTTACTGATCAAAAATGAGTACTGTACATCATGTCAGTTCAAAACCCCCCAAAATTGTTTGACTTACCTTCACTAAATTATGATTTTTAGAAAAACTACACCCTATAAAATAACAAAATAAATTGCAAATGTTTCACCATTAAAGTCGTCATTTTGTATCAAGTTTCCAAGGAGACAAGAAGCGAAATACAAGTTTAAAAGCTAGCAGAAGTTTGGCTTTCGTAAATCAAAGTTTGTTGAATCCCCCTTGTTTCTCAACACCTGGGAAGGGTGTAAACAAGCTGCTGTTTCATTGTCAGTGACAGCGTATTCTATTTAAACTTGATATTTTCTGAATCTTGAAAAAATTTCCTGTTCAAAAATACATAATGTTACATGGTTTAGGCTAACCTGTAGCAGATAATGACTGATCATATTTTAGGTACTGAATTTAACTACCAAAATTTGGTACCGGTCAAAAAAAGGTCATGTGCCTCAGAAAATTGCAAATTGTAGAAAACCTAGGCTTTTAGGTAAGTTTTGAGTGATGTACCTTGAAAGCTTATTTCCTTAGCATCATTTTGCGACCATTTCAAAAAAATTGGTAGAAAATTAAATCTGTAGTGATCTTTGAGGTGAGGGTACCTCTTTAATTTTGAAGACAACTACCCCCCAGTTGGAAGGGTTCATTTGCATAAAATTTGCATATTCAAAAAAATTTTTTTTTCTGTTTAAAATCCTCAAGAAATGTAGATTTCAACGATATATCACACTTAATGTAGAAGTAGACAGCTGAATAATGATTTACAAACAAACTTGAGGTACATAATTATGATTAATTATGATTGATTATGACAGTTTTTCGCGCTACCACCTTAAGGACATTTTTTTCGCTTTTCACGCGGGAGCAAAAGAGTTAAAAAATATTGCAGAATTTCTTGAGAATTTCTCTCGGTGGAGCCAAGGTCTAATGGTTTAAAACCAGACTGCCTCTTCCCCTATCCTCATCAGCATGTCTCTACTTGGTTAACGCAGTGAGGAGCCAATAGTGTCAAGTGGTGAAAAAAGGTTTTATTTCAACATTAGAGTGGCGAGTGAGTCAAGAGCAATGCTAATGACGTCATTACCTGCTGGTCACGTCGCAACCCGTCATACCGCACTACGACGGCACAGTTGAGCGGATGAACATCCAACGATGAACACACCACCCCGTCAGGATCCTCATCATCAGGAAGTTGAAAACGACAATATACCTCCACATAGTTGCGCCTGGAATACAATACAGTTCGTTAGTGGTCAATGCTTATATGATTAATAATTGCTTGTTTGCCTAAACCATCAAGAGAACAGAAGTCGATTTCTACTGATGCTTCGTTGTGTCGTTGTCTTCATAGAGATTAAGCAAAATAACGCTTTAACATAATCTATAGTTATTTAAGAATAAATCACCGCGAATCAAGTGTTGCAGGGTCTAAACTAATCACTATCAATCCCAAGCGAGGACCAGAAGCCTATTAGGACAACCTGCCAATCAAAAATGATGCTTTTAGGATCAGCGTCACGGGCAGACTATATTACCAAGAATAAGCACCTTGCAACTAAACGTCTCCACGGCTTCAGAAGTTTTAATATTTTATTTCGCAAACATAAATTCAACTCAAATAAAATGCATGCACGCGCATGAGCTCATGCTTTCTGAGCCAGTTTTTAATCAGATTGAACCTCCGCTACCAGTAGACTGCTCGGTATAAAGGCGGAGGGACTCGCGAATCGCTCTTCGCGGAAGTGATTGGCGAATACAGATTTTCCCGAAAATAGGTTCAAGTGAACCGCCACAAAAAAGGTTGACAAACATTGATTCGATGATAATAATGGCCCTTCCTGGGCGAAGATGGCCATATCATCTGGAATTAGTGCTCTTTGCTCTCGTGTGCTCTACGTGGATGACGAAACCAACACGCCCAGAGAAACCGCTTTCATGAGATAGACACGGATGTCAGTCTTTAAAAGCTCGTGGCTTAAGCTGGTCGCGTTTTCGTAATAGCTGACAGGGTACGCGGAGACCCATCTCATTCAGTGCCTCTAGAGAAGAGACCACGCCTGGTTTGTCTGTCTTCAGCCAAGGTTTCCATGCTCAACGTTGATCAAAAATTCTTCCAAGGGGATTTCAAGCAATCTTTGGAAGGCCCCAAACAGATCGCTTGCGTAAAGAAGCTAATTGGGTATAACAGGAGAAACAAGAATGCGTCCATGAGGTAGGGTAGGAATATAAACATGTTTGCTTTATAAAAGACTGCAATATCAGCATTTTGTCTTGCCATCAAATTTTGAGCAGTTTACGGAGGTACTTTAAATTGCATCTCGTATCTCGTATAGGTTGTCCGGTATCACAAGCATACGAGGTGCATTCAATAAGTTTCCAGACTTTTTTGGTATGGACACTTTTATCAACCGTACACACAAAAAACTCTAGTCCCCTTCAAAGTATTCTCCTCCGACATTAATGCACTTGTTGTACCGTTCCAACAACTTCTGGAAAGCCCCCTGGAAGTCTTCTTGTGTGTGAGCGTGTTTAGGACCCTCGTCACAGCCTCTTTCATGTCCTCAATTGTGGAATAACGATTGCCTCTGAGGTTCTTCTTGAGCTTTGGGAATAGCCAAAAGTCGCAGGGAGCAAGGTCCGGGCTGTAGGGAAGATGGGGAACCGTCTTGATGCCCATCTGGGTCAAATAGTCTGTGACGAGGATGGAGTTGTGGACTGGGGCATTGTCCTGATGGAAATGCCACTGACCTGATTCGAAGAGTTCTGGCCTCTTCCGACGGAATCTCTTCCTGAACTCCCTTAAAACTTCAATATAGTACTCCTTGTTGACTGTGATTCCAGTGGGAACCCAGTAAATGTAGATTATGCCCATGCTGTCAAAAAAAGGGATCATCATGAGTGAGTTTCTGGGTGGACTTGCTCTGTCTGGCCTTTTTGGGTCTGGGAGATCCAGCATGCTTCCACTGGGAACTCTGTCTCTAGGTCTCTGGGTCATAACAATAGATCCAGCTTTCATCGCAGGTTACCAGGGCATCAAGAACTTGGGGATCTGAATTAATGAGCTCGACCATCTCCTTGCTGTTATTGCAACGTCTTTCTCTCTGATCTTCCCGGAGCACTCTTGGGACAAACTTCGCGCAAATCTTCCGCATCTTCAGTTCCTCACGAATGATTATGTGTACAGCTCCCACACTGACATTAAACTGTGCACTTAGTGTCTCTATAGAAACACGACGGTCCCTATTCATGAAATCGTTTATTTGGCCAATTATCTCTGATGTTCTGACTTCCCTACTCCTCCCACATCTCTCATCATCCCTCACGGACTCCCTGCTTTCCTTGAATCTCTTGTGCCACTGAAAAACTGATGATCGATTTATGCAAGATGGTCCATAAGCAGTCTGAAGCATACCATACGTTTCCGTGGCAGTTTTTTTAAGTTTAAAACAGAACTTGATCGCATATCGTTCTTCTAATGTGTCCTCACGTCCAAATTGCATTTTTGAAATTCACCAGCTGTGACAATCAGGATTTAGTAAGGTGTACTCTAATTCCTACTGTAGCTATAAATTTGCACCTAAACAAGAAAAAATTGGTCAATCATCTCATAAGGAGTATAGTAACAACATACTGAAATATCTCGAGTTTACGGCAATTATAAATGCCTGTACAAAAAAAGTCTGGAAACTTATTGAATGCACCTCGTAAACCACAAAGGTAAGAACCACAGCGCTATAAACCGTAAGCTTTGTTGTTAGCTTAATGCCTCGTCTCCCCCTTACATTTTGGCTCAATCTACGAAAGGCAAAACAAACCTTTAAGATTCTGTTAACTTCTAAATCGATGGTGGCTGCGCGGAAGAGAGCACAAAGTAAAGCTGTCAACAGCTTGGCGGATCCGAATGTTTAGAGCGACGTTAGGTTCATGGTATGGCTGCTCAAAGACAGGTTGAAACAATGCTTTCATAGTGCTAATAGTTGGGCCAAAGTCATTGCAAGCCTCTGAAAACTTTTCCATTTGCGACTGAATGACTTCATTATTGCAGCATTGAGAGCATAGTCATCAGCCTGATAATTTTCTCAAGACTGTTTCAGTTGCCTTGGTACTGGCTAGGGTTTAAAACCGGCCAAAAATAATCGGTTATGAAAATTGCAATTCGTAACCGGTCACGAAGTAAAATAATAGGTTACCTTAATAAAAGATCCCATAATTTCTTTGTTTGTGCAGTTATACACGTAGTAACTTGCTCAATTGCTCAAGAATTGAGTAAATCGCGACTGAATTTAGCCAAACAGACGATAGTAAGTTTGATTCTCACCCAAACCTATTTTTGTGCGAACGAGAAGTTGAGAACTTATGATTTGTTGTTTCAACGAACAGAAAAGCTTTAAAAATTGAAGATTTTTAAAAAACTTTATTTGGTTTGAATTGGCCGTTTGTTAGCTTGTAACTCATTAGTGAATTTCAGACTTCATATACAGACGAACTCGGTTAATTGCCTATCGGATAATCGCATAATATGTTTTATTGCATAAGAATTGTAAATCTCAAACCATAGCCTATCTTTTTCTAACAAAACCGTCCGGTCAATCGCATATCGGCTTATTGCATAATCCGTTTAATTGCATAGAAATAAAAGCTGCTTTTCGATTAACCAATTAAAAAATCCGTCTCGGTAAAAAGTTTTGGCATTCTTAGAAGACAGACGCCAATTACGGGCAACGTGGGAGCACTGTAAAAAATGCTGCAAGATTTCTTTGATCAATTTCAGGCGGCATCTTTCATGTTTGCAGAATTTGATCGGGCAGCAGATTTTTTTTACAGTGTGCGAGCACAAATTCGCCCGTGTACGTCACAATTGTCGCACATGCAAATTCGCACAAGCAAATTTGCATTAATAACATTAAACAAACTAACTATTGCGTATTTTACGTCATTAAAACGATGCGGTATATGATTAAACAATACATGTACTTTGTCTTCTGCAGTGCTTTACTCGTGTGCTTATACTAATTTCGGATAAACGCATAATCTCCTTAATTGCATAACTTGGCAAATTGACTGTGCAATTATTCGGATTTGTCTGTAAAAGCAATTATTGCTAAAAAATAATAAGCGGTTGGAGTGAAAAAACACGTGTTAAAGTACCGCTTCTTCTGCTTCAAATCTATTACAAAAACACATAACTTTACAACGCTGCCTAAATGCGCTTGCGAAAAAACGATTTTTAACTTTTACATTGCTACATAATATTGTGTTAAACAAGTAAATATTTTCAAATTGCAAATTTTTCCGCGAGGCAAGAGTATTGTCAGAAATCAAGGAAACTTAATCGGTGAATGAAAACCACTGGTCTTAGGAAATTGTAAAACTTTTGCTACATGGTACTTAACAAGTGCTTGTAAGTTCTTAAATTGGCGGAACTCTTCATATAAAGTAAATGGCTAAAAATAAATGCAATGTTTGGAAATATTTTCCAAAAAAATAAAAATGAAGCCGAATGCGCATTCTGGTCTTAAGCACTAAAATGTGCGGGTGGCTCTACATCAACTTTGTCGCATCACTTAAAAGTTGTGCATGCAGGAACAGAGACTTCCAATGAGCCAAACATGAAAACAAAAAACTTTGTACGAATTTGTCAAAAATAAATCTATAGAAAACGTTGTTGCTGTTGTGGTTACCCCTCCTCTTCCTCGGAATGGAGGTACGGCATGAACGGCGATTCAGGTTCATGAAGTCAACCTAATTAAAATTAGGCTAGGGGAAAAATGGCAGTCTATTTCGAACCAGTCATGAGTGACTGGTAGCCCCACCACCAGCTACGCGGACTGCCATTGGTGGGTACCCAAGAGTCGCCTCTTACGACATGCTGGGTGAACATTACTCTAGATACAGATATCAAATAGTAATCAGCAGTCGCGTGGTGACTACACATGCAACTAGTTCCGCTATGAGCTTGTGGGATCAAGCGGGTAAGCCACAAAAAATTATGCAAGCCATTAGTGTGCCTGTTGCTCGTCATGATGAGGTTACCATCTCGTAACAACTCAAGTAAGTTAGCAAAGGAAAAGTTGCAAAACTAGGTAGTGTTGATGGTTTAAGTTTTAATAGAATGCCTAAGTTTTTTTATTCTCGAGAGCTTTAAAAATACAACTACGATAAGGCTCCTCCTAGCAATCCAGTTAGCGCAAGGAATATGGTTCTTACGTACGCAGCAAAAAAGAAAGAGGATTTGCGTTCTTATTTCAAAATTAAAGTTACAACTGGAATCAGAATTTTTTTAACACTCGATAAATACAAGTACTGCAATGCGTCCATGGAAAAACGTAACATTGGTCTCTAGGCCATGATAAATTGAGTGGGTCAATTAATGGTATTCAAACTGCTGAAATAGTTGGTAAGTAATTGGAAGAGTTTGGTCTCGATCTTTATCAGCACGGAGTAGACTGTACTACAGATGGAGCTTCAGTAATGGTAAAATTTAGAAGAGAAATTGAACTCTTTTATCTATTCATCGCTGTTTGTGACGTATTATATTCAAAAAACGGTGTTGTGGTTGAAGATGCCGACAAACAAACAGACAACGCTAAAGAATTGGTTCACGAGGAAGAAGAACTTGACAAATAGTCTTTTTTAGTTTTGAAAACAACGGCGAAAACTAATCAACGACTGAGCTTCACAAAAACTAGAAACGTTTAATTGAAATAGTAAGAAAAATTTGCTGAGTTTTTTGTATGTCTGCTGTAAAAAACGATAAGTTGCAAGATTTTATTAAGGGTATACATGGAACAGAAATGATGCTTTGAGTTGATTGCAAAACTCAATGGAACAGTCTATTGAAAGCGATAAAAAAATTTCTCAAGCTAAGAAGATGCACTGAGAAAGCTCTGCGCATCGTTGGATCTACAGAAACATTGTCACAAAATGGAATGGAATACTTCAAAATACCTTGTGAACTGTCTCCATCCTATTAAAATAGTTCTTAAAAGACTGTGCTCTGAGGATGCATCTTTACTCAAGGCTGATCCATCAACTCACTTCTTGCTCTCAACGCTTAAAAGTGACCACTCTGTCGCTGCTCAATTACATCAGCATCTTTTGTTTTTGTTTTCGTTGTGTTTCGCGAAGACAAAATAAAGTTGTTGCAATTAACCATTTTTCCATGATCAAAAATTTTTGCAAAGCAACTATTATCCCGAAATTCAAAAGCACACGTTTGAAGACGTGGAAAGAAAGTACTTCAAAGATTATACAGGGCGTCCATCAACTCCTGAACACATTTAAAATTTTTATATCTCAGAAACCGCATAAGGTAGAAATTTTAAATTTCCGACGGTGTGTTACATCATCATAAGGTTCTTCTGTTATTTTCTACAGGTTATTTTATTGTCAAACCTAGCAAGAATAAGGGATTTTTAATTAGGGCGTAAGTGTGCAACAAAGTAAGAAAAATGATGACGATTCAACGAAATCACCATCTGCAGTACAACGCAAATTCAAATATGAGCTTGGACAAGACCATCCTCACATTAACAGCATTAAGAGATGGCTGAAAAATTTTATAGAGACCGGGAGCATTTTCGATGGCAAAAGATTGGGGAGGTCAAGCATTGACGAAGAGACTGTTGATGCTGTGCGTGTAGTGTTTCATCGCAGGCCAAGGAAATCAATTCGTGTCGCATCAAATGTACTTGCTATCCCTCGAAGCACAGTTCATAAAGTTTTACATGAACGACTTCGGCTCCATGCTTACAAATTGTTCAAGCTCTTAAGCAGGATGATCGCCCTCACCGAGCAGCTTTTGCAGAAGAAATTTTTCAGCGCATTGATGATGACAGTGACTACCTTAAATGCGTGGTTTTCTCAGACCAATCACCTTTTCATGTATCCGGGAAAGTCAACAAGCATAACGTCGAATATGGGGATCACAAAATCTTTATGAAGTTGCAGAAAAAGAAAGAGACAGTCCCAAACTCAATGTTTGGTGGGCTTAATGCACAACCAGATTATTGGACCGTTCATTTTTGCTGAATCCACCATTACAGCAGACATTTATCTAGATATGCTGAAACATCACGTTGTTCCTCGATTGGGTTGTGTTGTCCCATCCGTGGATTGATGTGACTGACGATGTTTGTCTGCAGATGCTTCAGCACTAGCTGATGAATGAGCTTATTGCAAATTAAAATGAAGATTTCAATTATGAACAGGACAGTACTTTACCTCACTGAGCAGGCTTATCACAACAACAATCTGCCAGGAAGATGGGTAGGGCATGCTGGGGGTGAAGACAATGTGCTGGCCTGACTTTCTGCGATTTTTTTCTTTAGGGGTTTATTAAGGGCTTAATCGATGTCTCCCCTTTTTTCTGTAAATGAAGAGAAACTCAAACAAAAAATTATTACTGCAGTGGAGAATGTATCAAAGACATGCTGCAGCATGTTTGGGAGGAGCAAGAATACCGACTTGACATGCGCCACATCACAGGCAGAGCGCATATTGAACATTTGTGAAATCTTTCATAGAACTCTTATACCTTTGAACTTCTTATTCAAATTTAGAGAAATAAATCTTATATTGCTCAACATTAAGCCAATTTAATTTCATTTGATCTGACTTTGTAGTACTGTGATATTTACAAGTCAAATGATATTAAATCTTATGAAACACCAAGTATTTTAGTCTCCAAAAACGTTAGCATTACTAAGGCTAGCAAATATTTGTTTTGATAGCTTGGGGGTGCATGGCCCGCTAAGTATATAAAGCCTGGTATCCATGTGGCTGAATGGATATTCAATGCCACAACCATATTTTGGAAGAAAAGTTGCTTTTTGGTCAAAGGTCAGCTTTTCAAAAAGATTCTTTTGAGTCAAAAAGTTGTCAGCTCATCTTAGTGTTGGCTACATTGTGAGTAACACAGGCCCTTTAGCAGGAGACCACAGCTGTCATGCTTCCTCACATCATATTTGCTGATAAAACTGTTCCAGGTTTGTTGGTCAGAGTTGGCATGAGTATTGAAGCCAGACACGATGAAGAGTCTCCCTGCTGTGATACAGCTTAGATGATAGAATTACGTTTTTCAAAAAATATGTCCCTTGGTTGATCAGAGTTGGTTATGGCGCAAGTGTAAGCACTGATCAATATTGTTCCGGTTGCCCAATAAAAATTGCAATAAATTCAAGGAATCGCTTACACCCTCAGATAATTTGGTCAGCCGCTTCACCTAATTATGTCAAATGGCAAACCCGACGCCTGCTTCGCACTGATCATTACAACAGCGGCCAGTCCAAAAAGACTAAAGCCCCCCCCCAGGTTTAGTTAACCGGTCTTTGCCACCACGACATGTCACACTAAGAGCAACGATGTCTATGTTGTAGCACACTCGATGCAGTTTTATGTCCTACCTAGGACAAGGTTAGAGGTATTTAATATGACCGTACAGAGGCCTGAACCAGCAACTAATCGTATTCAATGCAGGCACCCAAGGTAGTTAGTCGAGATCACATGCTTTTTTGGCCTTTACTTCGCAGTAAAAGCCAACTGTGAACAGAACACTCACAAACTGTTTGAATGCATTTAATCAAATTGTAAACATACCGTTGAAAGAGTGAAGGTTGATCATTAAGCATGTCACTACATTCCAGCATCCTGTTATGGATGAGCACCTGCCTGCCAACACATTGATTAGAACGATTAAATCGGATGTCTCCAACATCTGATTCCAAATCAAAGATCTGAAAGAAAACGCACATACATTCCTTGAAACACAACAAAAACCATGCCACAAATAACTAAATTGTTGTGAAGATACTTGTTCCTGATGCAGCGCTTCACTCTCTGCTTGCAGTCTTGGAAAAAGAACCTTACTGCAATTTCCTTAGCTTATGATAGAAGTACGGAGTAGCACCATTAAGAGCACAATATGCTCCATGCCAGTGTTTCCCAAACTGTGTGGCGCGGCACACCGGTGCGCTGTGGACGATTTGCAGGTGGGCCGCGAGTCTTTCTAAAGTGCTTTATGTTGATACAAATTTTCTGCCAAAATCGAGAAAATGCTGCCATGAAGTAATGGTCAACAACTGCTGTAAGTCGCGGGTGGCATTGCAGATTACGGCCAGAGAGATAATGACTTCATTTTGGTGATCAGCATCATTTGGGGCTGCATCAAGCGATTTCCAAAGACTTTTGCCCAGACAAGTGGTGATCTCCAAAAAAAGGTCATCACCATTCTCGCTGTCGCCTGCGATTCCACTTGACATCAATTGGAATAGATTTGCGTCGCCGGTGTGCCGCGAAGTTTGTTCAACCAATTTCCAGCGCCGGAAAAAAGTTTGGGAAACACTGCTCTATGCACTGTACAAATGTAGACATTTTCTGCGATTTAATTAAATAAAAAAAGATGGAGATCAGCACAAAGAAAGTGAGGCTTGCTGTGGTGCGTAATTTAGAAAAACATGATTTCTTTACTTCAAGGTTGTGGATGGCGAGTAGATCAAAAGCCCGGACTGATGTTAAATACATCGTGTTGCCATCAGTCGAAATTCGCATTCGAACCAGATTGTCGCAGTTTAATATCAGCTTCGGATTGCACCCACTGGAAGTTTTAACGCTGACGAATTAAAAACTTTGGTTTAAAAATTTATGTAGCGCTTTTTGAACCATATTCTAAGAACACAAACGAAGTAAGAAAATTAGCATTATTGCTTTACTACCAAGCAGCAATGAACAATTCACTGCGACCTTACAGCCACTGCATACAGCTCGAATGCAACAGTTACAAATGGACAAGATGAGGTATGGACTTGTGGATGGTGAACAGCAATGCAAATTTATGATCTTTCAAATGTGTTTTTAGGTTTACTTTTTTATAGTTCTGCCTTAATGTTCATTCTTTGTGGTTTCTGAAAATCTGCTTTTTTGGTTATTTCAGAAGTAACGAAAAAAGAAAATGAAGCCAAGAAAAAAACAAAAAAAAGCAAACTTTAAAGCACATCTGGAGGACAAGTCAATCCTTATTTCCATCATTGTTGTCTGTTTCCACCAACAGCTACTGCAAAATGACTTGAGATCTAAATCATTTTCACGCGTCTGATGAGTTTCCACGCGGTCTTTTTCCATTAGGAGTTGCATTCTTGCAATAAACCATATAGCCCAGGGGTGTGCAGCCTTTTTCACTGGGGGGCCACTTTCGAAAATTTTAACAACGTCGAGGGCCAGTCACCGCCAAATATGTATAAAATTATAAAATGCAAAACACAACCCGTGTATTATGTTATAAATTATTATATAGCATCACATACAGTTAATGTTGGTTTTGAGGCTAGAAAGTTACAACACAACGTCCTTGACCTCTTGTGTGGTCGATTCGGCTATGAAAAGAATCGGATTTTCGCGTAAAGTCATAGACGGTACAAATAGCTAAATAAATCGATTTAAAAAAAAAATTTTTTTGTCCTGCCATCATCGAGGGCCACATTGACTGGCCTGGAGGGCCGGATTGTGGCCCGCGGGCCGTGGGTTGCACACTCCTGATATAGCCTATTACTTAATTATTTCGTTGAAATCAATTATGATGTATCAAATGTGAACAATCAGCTATTGTCAAGGCAATATAAAATTGCTTTAAGGATTTTATTACAATAAAATAGTGACGAGAATTTGGAGTAAGTTTTGGACGAATTCATTACGAGTTTGAAAGTTTTAGAGAGGGCAAAATAAGTTTTTAGTGTAATTGACTATATTTGAAACTCTTTAGTTGTGCCTGGAAAGTACACCAGTGATGAAGAGAAGGCCCGGATTCTTGCATGGAGGCAGCAAAACGTGCCAATAAAAGTCATATGCGAGCAGGGTTTTTTTTTCGGACATTTTTCAGACATTGACCGATTTTTTTTGGGCAATGTCCGAAAGTTTTTGAGCTATTTCAATCAACATGACCGAAAAATATTTAAACGCTATCAAGAGATAGCGAACAAATTTCGCAAGTCGTTTTGTCTGAATTTGTTTAAAAGAGTTGTACAAAAAAGCACCAGGTAATTTTCACAATCGATTTCAGGCAACATGAATCGTTTAAAGTCTTTCCAAAAAACTTGCGCGCTTGTCGGACCGACGCTTTTTCGCAGCATGGTCGAATTTTAAAAGTGCCAGCGTGGAGAAGTGCGCCACAGTATATTGAGAAAAATCCAATCGCCGGAATATGTAACTAATCTCTACATTTCTTTTGAAGTTTCATTGCGACTGCTTCTTTTATCGCTGGACTCCCGCTGCATCGCAAATAATAATCGCACTAACGTAACTTGAATTTTTAGAAAACTTATTGGCGGCTAAAAATCAAAGATAGATAGGAAGAAGTCATCAAAAAGCAACTAATCAAAAAAGCAATCGGCTGATAATGAAATATATTTCCACAAGTTGCGCTTCTTTAAAATTGCTGTGATACCTTTTCTTCTAACGCTCGACTTCCGTTTAATTGCAAGCAATAAATAAAAACAAAATTGTTGGAATTTTTTTTCCTTTCAACTCACAGTTAAAAATGAAAGGCAGATGAAAGGGAATCATTAAAAGGCAGCAACCGATTTCATCAAAATCATAAAAAGAAATCAAAGAATAATTTGAAATAAAAACAGTCTAGTTTTAATCGCGATATGATAGGAAGCAAAAATGGAGAGCGAGGGACTAGCTCGAAAAAAAGCAACAAGTGTGACAGGTACCGACCAACCAACATTGTTTGGTCATTTCTCGCGGCAACGCAAATGCTCTGACGAGGATTGTTGGACTAAATAGGCCTACTACACCTGCGGATAATTCATTTCCGAACAGAATGAGTGCTGAAGATAAAGCACACCCGACCGTGAAAGCGATATTGTGATTATACAAGATCCACAAACTAGCAATGCCGCTCAAGAAAACATACAATCAACAACTAATATGTAAGTAGGCCTACGTTTTGATTAAAAGGAAAAAAAATCAACGTCAAAGCTTATCGGACCAGGACTAACAATCACTTAGATTCAACCACAATAAAACTCCTTTTGAAAAAATTTGTGAAAGAGATAGTAAACAATTTAAGCGAACGCTTTCCTGATTACAGTAATTAGTCTGTGTTTGGACAAGCCCAAGTTTTTATACCTGAAAATTTTCCAACTGTTAATGCAGGAGTTATCGATTATGGGAAGGAAACGTGAGCAAATTGGCTGACTTTTACACGGTGGATAGGGGGAGTGCTTGTGACGAATGGCACAAAATATAACTATCGCGGCGAAACGTAATAGAGAGTGGCCGACGCTATCCCAACTTGCAAACGTGCTACTCACGTTCAATGCGGAAAATGCAACAGTCTGCTGTCCAGACTGCGAACTCCTACAAGAAATCGCTTGCTTTCATCCACTGCCGACAAGTTGATGCGCTTAAAACTTAATGCTGCATCATACAAAACATTTAATCAATATCGAGTATACGCGTTATGGTACAAAGTTCTACGTGCTCTCGCTACAATGTTAGTGGCACTGTCAACACAGAGACTGAAGTCAACGAAACAAATACTTAGATAATAATCGATAGAGCCTAGCGTTTTCTAACGAAATAAAAAAGCGCTTCAAATATATTGTCAAATCGAGCATTTAATTTTAACCCTTTCGCTCATTTCGTATCAGATAAGTCACATTTTCAAAACGCGTGCCATTGCATTTAAAAGCGACTTTACAATGATTTAGTCACAATGTAGCGCATCAGCACAAACACGTGAAACTTGAAACTACTCATGCATGAACGATTTGTCTTATTCCTGAATGTACGGGTGTGTTGAATATTGACCTTTCCCAAGGTTTGCTCTCTGAGTGGAGTGCATGGTAAAAAGTTGTGTGTATCTAAACAAAACGAAAGAGAAACGAATGATTTCACTTTTTGGGATAAAGCATGTGATGTAAGTGTATGTTTAGTGGCAGAACCAAGAATTTTTGTTTTGGGTGCACACACTTTGGTGGAAAAATTTTTTTCATGTATCAGATATGACTCACTGTGAGTATGTGACCATATGTGTGAACCTTACTGAAACAGTGCAGAAATGTAAATAATCAAGTATTAGCTTTGGTAATTACGGAGCATTTGTCAGGTAAATAGCTAATTTCTCAGTCTGTTTGCCAAATAGCATCTTGGAAAACTAGATTAGCTTTTTTGTGGACACAGGCTAAAGTTACGGCAGTCAGTTTTGAAAGTCTAGCTCCAGAATTAGCCTTAACTCTTTGGCAGCTGGTTGTAGTCTACGTTAGTGCAGGCCACTGCCATAACACTAACCCTTGCTCTCACCCAAGTTCTAATATTAAACCTAGTGCTAACACTGGCCCAAGCTCTAACTCAGTGGTTCTCAACCGGGGTCCACAAGGACCCCTAGGGTCCATGTAATATTAGTCACTAAGGGTCCACCCATCAGTCAGTGGCAAGAACAAGCGAAGGTGATTGTTCTTATCTCCAATAGCTATGAAGGAGTCCACCAAGAAAAAAAGAAGGGAAAAGGGGTCCATGGGTAAAAAAAGGTTGAGAACCACTGCTTTAACTCTAACCCCTGGCAACCGGACACACGGTATATCATACATCGGCACATCACTGGCATACACTTGACACTTCCGTTTCTATGTCAAACCAAAATATTCATCAATTGATATTTTTTATTGATACTTCTGTTTGCTGATATTCTTGTATTATTGCAGTTTTGAACCTTTTTGCAGAATTTTTTACGTTCTGGTGTGTTTACAAATTTTTAGCCTCTAGTTAAGAAACATGCCGAAACGAACTCCCGAAGAAATTGCGCAAATGATTTTAGACAATGCTTTTGGTAACGAGTCAGAAATCGATGGCTTGTCTGATGAAGAAGATGGCATACCTGAAGTCATGGCAGTGCTTGAAGCGCCATCTGAGGAAATTGAATTAGAACCTCAAGATGAAGAACCTGAGCCTCCATCTAAGAAGCTGAAAAAGAAACTGGAAAAAATTTCTTGGAAAAAAATGAAGTTTACTCCTGCTGCCCCTGTAGAAGAAATAGGTGATAATTTTCCAACAGAACCTGCTTCAGCGTACTCTTACTTCACCAAATTTATCACTGATTCTTTGATCAAAGATGTTTGTGAAAAAACAAATATGTACTATCTTCAAACGCAAGGAAAAGATTTGAGGGCCACACCACAGGAGATAAAGGCTCTTATTGGTATTCATATTGAAATGGGCTCCATTTCATTTCCGAACATGAGATTGTACTGGAGCAAAGCAAGAAGGCACAAGCTGATTGCTGACGCAATGACGTTAAATCGCTTTAACATGCTGAGAAATAATCTTCATTTGGTCGACAACCTGCAAGAAAACGAAAGGGTGGAGGACAAATTTTGGAAAATCAGGCCAATACTGAATCAGTTCTCGAACGTTTTAGTACAAGAACTGCCTGATCCTGAGAAAAGGCTGTGTATAGACGAGCAAATGATTCCCTTCAAAGGAAGACTAGGCTTGAAGCAATATATGAAAGGCAAGCCTAATCCTTGGGGTATAAAAGTGTTTTTCCTTTGTGGGGAATCTGGCATGCCTTATAATTTCCTTGCTTATCAAGGTAAGATCACCAAACTTCCCGAGAAATACAACCACTTTGGTCTTTCTGGGAGTGTGGTAATGTCACTTATCGAGGACAGAGTCAAGGCTCACGGCAACTACCGCCTGTTTTTTGACAATTATTTTACTTCTCCAAGTTTGATTCAAGAACTGTACACCAAAGGAATATACTGCACTGGCACTGTAAGAGCAAATAGAATCGGGTCATTGCCGATCAAACCGAATTCGGAGCTGGTGAAGCAAGGCATAGGGGCAATGGATGGATGCACCTCAAGTGATGAAAAGTTATGCCTGGTTAGGTGGAATGATAATTCCCTGGTTACTGTTTTGTCTTCTGCATATGACTGGGAAACAAATCAAGGCCAAGTAAGACGTTATAATAAATCCTTCAAGGCGTATGTAGATGTTGTCTGCCCATCAGCCGTACTGGAGTACAATAAAAGTATGGGTGGAGTGGACAAGCTGGATTTCCTACTTTCTTTGTATAGAATCCACATAAAGTCAAAAAAATGGACTCTTCGTGTAATTTTCCACTTCGTTGATTTGGCGGTTGTTACATCATGGCTCCAGTATGGCAACCATTGTAAGTCGGTTGGTTATCCAAAATCGCAACAGATGACGTTGTTGCAATTCCGACTCAACATTGCTGAGTGCTTGATAAAGCACAACACAAATCCTCTTGATAAGGCAACTGTTGGCAAACCAAGAAGATCACTGCAAAATGCTCCTCCAGCAGATATACGATTTGATGGTGTCGGACACTTTCCTGTGTGGAAGGATAAGCGACAGCGCTGTAAATTCTCTGGATGTGCTGAATGTTTTTCGTAGGTGTTTTGCGAAAAATGTGAAGTCTCTCTTTGCTTGAACAAACAAAGAAACTGCTTTCGCAGATATCACTTTGCATGTTAGCTTATCGCATACCTGTAAAATCTTAACAAGAGACTGCTGATGGATTTTGTAGGAACTATGCCTTGTTTTGCGTCGTAATTTTTATTTCAATTTTGCTTATTTTACTTTACTTTGATTTTCTAGATTTGCTCCATGTAATTATTTCATTCCAGGTGGCTTATCTTTCCATACCTTGCTTTCCGTTCTTTTAATTGCTTGTTTTGATGTTTACTGCTGTTATCTTCTGTTGTGTTGCTTTTTCAAACCGTAAAATTTCTTCAAATAATCCAAAAATGATGCCATATGCTCACAATGTATCATATATGACACATTAATTTTCTGCTAAAGTACAAACGTTTTCAGGCAAAAATTGTCATTTTACACTTTAAACATCTCTGCCCATTGCACCCATAACAAAAAATCACAAAAGTTTTAAAAAACCTTAATTCGTGAGTCAAAGGGTTAATTACCAGCGCTGTTGTTTGATTGCTTTTCATTAAACCGTATTTTGCGATTTATTTCTTGATAAGTACAACGAGATTGCAAGAGATCGTCAGTTGGCGATTGTATTGTTAAAGTAAACTGCCCTAAACTTTACAACGTTAGAGACGTTAAGTCACTTTAGCTTACATTTAGTTTAGTTTATTAGTCGCGCAGCTAGGAAATACTATTTGTAAAGACTGACCGAAATTTATTTAAAATGTCCGAAATTTTTTAAGGCTTTTCGGACAAATGTCTGAAACATTGTGGCGAAAAAAAAACCCTGTATGCGAGCGTAGTGGAAGAGGAAAAGCGAACATCATGAGGATCTTGGCGGCAGCTAAAGTGCTCCCACGCAACACAGTTACCAAGCATAAATTTGGTGGTGGGAGAAGAAGAAAAACCTCGCGAATTACTGACACCCTTATGAAACGAGAACTTCAAAAAATCCTTATGGCATTGGATCTGCAGACTCTTCATCCAAATTTGTTGAAAAATGTCACAATCAGTACTGTGCAGGACCGCCTCCAAAAGGACTTGGATTTGCCTGGCCGTAAAGCTGTAAAAAACCCCCTTCTTACTGAGCGAATGAAAAAACAATGCCTGGCATTCACCAACATGTATGCTTATTGGACCACTGAAGAGTGGAAAAAAGTAATGTTTTCAAATGAGAGCAATTGTTAAGTTTTTAGGATGGGGTCTACCACAGTGTGACGTCCAAGGTCATCTGATCATTTTGACCCTCGGTATACGGTTCCACCTGTGAAACACCCGGAGTCAGTCATGTTGTGGGGTGACAGTTTTTGTGGTGACAGAGGAAGGGGAGGGCTTTACTTCCGAAAAACAAAAAAATGAATGCTGATCTTTATGTGAAAGTTTTGGAGGAATATATGCTCAACTTCTTCCGTATTCATGGCTCTGAGGTGTTTATGCACGATAGTGCATCCTGCCACAAGGCCAAAAAGGTGACAAGGTTTCTTGAGCAGCAACAGATCAATGTTCTAGAATGACAAGGGAATAGCCTTGATTTAAATCCCATTGAAAATTGTTGGCAGAAAATGAAAAAAACTATGTCAGAAAAGTAAATCTCTAACTTGGATACTCTCAAGAAAGTGTGGTGCAGAAGAAAGTGGTGCAAAAGAGCTGAAGAAAGTGTGGTGCCTGCAGATGACGTCAAGTTATTTTCGAAAATTAAGTGACTCTATGCCCAAACGCTTACAATTAGTTATTAAAAACAAGGGCAATATGACAAAATATTAATAAAAGTGTTTATTTTCAAAAATGCTTTTACAACAAATAAAAGCTTTGTTTTTCTTGGAAAATGGGATGGTCTCAAGTCATTTTGTGGTAGCTGTATCAATATTATCCTATTTATAAACTACTGACAATTTATGTTTTTTAAAATATTTTCTGCCTGATTAGGCAACATCCGGTGCTATGACAGAGAAAAAACAAAAAAATTATTGCTATCAGGCAACTGCTTTTCTTTAAGATTAGATCCAATGCTGTAATTCATCTGCAAACAAACCCAATGATAAAATGCAGTGTATACTGGCAGTGATTTGTGGTTCAAAAATAAGATTTATTTATAAACATAATACGAACTTGTTGAAATCCCAGGCAAGAATTTGATCATCAAATCCAGCTGAAACAATGTGCTTTGAAGGTTTATGGTATTCAACATTTTTCACCCAGTTTTTATGGCCTTTTAGAAGCATCACGTTCTGTTATCAAAATATTGACCTATTATAGCTTTGTATGGGTGTGAGGCAAAAACACTAAGATCAAAATCAAAGACTTTACACAACTTAGGAACACATAAATAGATCATAATGATTTTAAAGTCAAGCAAACACTAATCTAGCATACACTAATTCAAGTATTGAAGAATAATTTCATATCAAATACTGTAACCGATTCTTCAGCTACACAGGCAATTTCAAAATATTAGCTACATAATATAATAATAAACTGCTAGTACAACACGTCTCAAACTTAACAGTAGAAACTAGCAGTTGAAGAGCTCGGTTACCATTTTACTTGTGGAAGATCAAAATCTGAGATTCTGCCAGAACTCACAAATTTATAATTTAACCTTTAACAAGTCGAAATATTTTTCTCACACTAAAAGTCGAAATGGGTCATTTTGACCCATAGCTTTCTATCTTAACCCTGCATCAAATAGCATTCGTTAAAACAGCAATATTGTATTGAAGAGAAAGTTTTTATGAAATACACAAGAAAAAAAAAAACTTATCATGACAATTTTCATGATAGTTTATGGTATGACGTACTTTACTCAATGCAGTTCTTGCAAGTTGGTGGTCCCATGTGTTGCTTGCAGACTGGCTTTGAACATTGGGAGCAGTAGGTGTTTGTCTTTCTGTCTTTGCAGAATGCACATCGAACCCTTCGTGCACGTTTAGGAGCACTTTCCTCAGAACAATCAGGCTCAGTGATCATCGCAACATTGATTCCCAAGCTCGCTCCACAGGTCGCAATAGTGTTTTGCAAACCCCTCTGTATTCCAGTTCTGTTTTGAAAGCGTATTTCAAGTTGTTTTCGCAAAAGCTCTTTTCCAAGGGATCTCAAAAATTCTCGCCGTAATCGTAGGCCATCCGTTTCGTTATTCCAAACGTATATCACCAACGAATTCAAGCAAACTTTGTTGATGAGAGAATAGAATAAAGACATCGGCCAGCGGTTTGTGCGTCTGGAGCAAGATGTAGCCGCGCATTTTTTGTCTGCGGTGTCCACACCACCTTTAGTGGAATTGTAAAATGTCACAACTGAAGGCTTTTGCTTGTCTCCAGTCGTTTCGTCGATGCTTGCATCCGAATGCATTGTGGATAGCATAATAACTGCCTTTTTTTGTTTCGGTACATAGGAAGCTATCATCATATCTTTTCGGAATCCAAATTTAGAGGTGAAAACTTCCCGATCTTTCTGCGGTCTCATTTCTGGTGGAATATCCGGTTTGTTTTTCTTCATTGTTCCAACGAGAGTTATTTTATTTTTCAAGAGATCTTCAGCCAGTGGGACACTTGTATACCAATTGTCTGTTGTCAAGTTGCGGCCGGTACCAAAGATGGGTGCAGTCAGACGCATTGTGATGTCATGCGGTTTATTTGAAAGCTGGAAGGGACCATCTGGTTGTTTTCCAGCATACACTTCCATGTTGCATGTGTAATTCGTATTGGCGTCACATAAACACTGTAGCTTTAAACCATATTTAGCTGGTTTCTTTGGCATGTATTGAACAAATCCACACCTGCCTCTAAAGGGTTCCAGAGCTTCATCAAGGGTCACAAACTCTGTAGGACTGTACATTTGACGGAAAGAGGCTACCACGCTTTCAAAAATATCTCGAATTGGAGCCAGACGATCGGTAGAGCGCCTCTCTTCTCTTTTAGTGCTATCATCAAAACGCATTTGACACAACAGAAATTTGAAGCGCTTATAAGACATTACAGATCGCAACAAGTCCATTCCAGTTCCATCGGATTTCCAGAGGTCTTGAATGTCATGACGAGAGGCTTGCTGTGCTCCAGAAATAATTAAAATTCCCAAAACAGCCAAAAGTTCTGAATTAGTTGTTTTAGCAGCATCATAACTGGACCTATACCGTTCCCTGATCTTCTCAATTTTTTGATTTGTATGATCAGTAATTTTAGTTATTAAAGATGGGGGCATAAAGAGGCTGAATATGTCTAAAGGAGTTTTACAGTTTTTTGCAGCACCAAGTGGACCAGATTTTTCTGTTACAATGTTTCTGGAGCTACGCCGCACATTGGCCCGAAAGGGAGTTTCTTTCCATTCAATTCCTGACTTCGCAAGTAAAATGCGTTCTTCCAAATCTTCATCAGCATCACTTTCGTTATTTTCATTGGAAAGCGATCCCTCTTGCTCGGATTTAAAATCATGCTCACTTTCCTCAACCACTTCTTCCTCGCATTGAGAATCACTATATTCGATTTCGACATCAGATTCATCTGAATCATGCTCCAAAGCCTCCAACACATTTGTTATACGTTTAGTAGCCATTTTAAAGCATAAAATCTAAAAACACTGAAAAACGATTAATGTAACATTAAGTGTCGAATTGGGTCAAAATGATTCAATTGACAAACAAATCCCTGCTCACCAGGCAACCACTAACCCAAAAAGCTTACCAACCCTACCACAACTTTATCCCTCCAAAAAAGTCAGCTACCAGAAAGAATAGGCAATTTCCAGCAACAGCAACATAATTACAGCAAAAAGTGTACCTTCATGGGTCAAAATGACCCATTTCGACTTGTTAAAGGTTAAATGTGAAAAATGCCATTACAAAATAAATTAAATTACCTCTTTCATGTACCGGATGTCCCAAATTGAAATGTTATGATCATCAGAACAAGTTACAAAAAGATTATCATCAATAAATGTCACAGTGTTGCATCGCTTGCGGTGGGCATTTTCTCGTTTGCAAATTGTTTTATGTGTGAGAGGATCAATGATAACTAGTGCATTCTTCTGGCAAGCCGCAATTAAAACTTTTCTGAAAAAAGCTACAATCAATATGCAAATAGCAATTAACACACGCCACTGAATTACAAACGTCACTGTAAATGTTTTCCGCAAAAAAAGCCAAGCAAGTTCAAAAGTGCAACTACTTGAACTTCCAAAAAGTTGCTAACACTTTACTGCTGCTTTTAAAAAACAAGGCATTTATTAGTAGCAAATTAGGTATAAACATAAGTAGCTTAATTCCAATGCAAATATGACAAAAACTACCCATTATGTGAGTAAGTTAAACCAAAGATTCCTTTGTATTCAGGATAAGAGATAGGTTGAAATTGATTATCGGTCCAAGGATTAAGGTTTTTCCAAAACTCTTTTCTGATATCTAAAGCTTCTAATGGTGAGTACTTTTTGATTGAAGATGATTGGCCAGTCTCTCTTCGTATAACATGGGAATATAGGCTTACTGGCATTATAGTTAAACTGTGCCTGCCTAGTCTTATAGTTAAATTAAACTGCAACAAAACTTGGTTAGATCTGCAATGGTAATGCCCTAAGAAGTTGTAAATAGAAAAAAACACTAACAACTTGTTATCAGTAATATCTGTTAGGAAATAAGAAAAGTCTCACAATGATAATATCAAGTAAGACAACTGCTTTACTCCAATGCAAGAAGTGATAAGTCTCTTATAACTGATTATATTCTTTAACAAAATTGACTTTATGGGCCAACAAAGTTGTGACTGATTTTTTAACACTTTTTTCTAACTCTTTTTGAAAACATTCCATTGTCAGCAAATATTATGAATTAATTTTGGTCTTTTTTACAATTTTTCAACTAGCAATAAACTGGTTTATTTTGATACATAACCTAGGGAAAATATTTGGTCACTTATACATAGGACTTCACCTTCAAACTTGTTTTAAGGTTACCAGTAGTGCTGATACAGCCCGTTTTTACTGCAAGTATGTTAAACTGTTGCTGAGTTTTGTTTTGTCATGGATACAGCAATGTTATGACTGTGACATCTGCAAACATATCTATGCAATCATTGTTATGACAAATCAAAAAAACAACCAACTTGACCATAAGGCAGATAAGATAAAAGGTATGCCTTCAAAAAGACTGAGATGACTGAAGTAGATTCTGCAATCCGCTTGAAGACTAGCATTTACTAGTAGTTCATTTTGGCCAACAACACAATGCAATATCAGCAGTACATGGAAGCAGACTGAATAAAGCATTATGCACTTTTCTTATGCTTTCTTCCAGCAGCATCTTTAGTAACCTATTAATATAATGCCTACAAATATTCTACATCTGACTCCATAAATTTTATCACAGTTTTTCAGTATTTTTGCTAAAGATGAAAGCCTAAAGCCAAGTTAAATCAAGGAACATTTCATCATTATATTAGAACCAGATCAGGTCGTTCTTTCAACAAATTTCTTGTTCAAACTTGACGTTTTGCTCCCCTTAGTTACCAGGGAGCTTCTTCAGGAAACAATAGATGTTGCCAGTGTAACATATAAGCTGTGCAACATAAAAATATAAAGACAACATGTATTACTAAACACTAAAAATTATTTACCAACTGGGCAGGCAATCACATAATAATGAAAACATTGTTACATCACAGATCCAGGAGTGGGCAAAAGTAAAGTGTTGCAAAATACATAAGACATTATTTATTGGTGACAAGCATATTAATACCTTATTTTCTTTGTTTATTGGTGACAAACACACTATAAACAGCAGGAAAAAAGCTTGCTTGTGTCCTTGGGCAAGGCACTTAACGGGATGCCTGCGTCTTTATGTGGCAGACAGATGGTGGGGCCAAGCAGTCTACCCGTTGTGGTGGCCCAATCTGACAAAAGATATGCAAACCGAGCATGAGCTCATACACGTAAATGAATGAGGCATAGTGATTAGAGCATTTACTTTGCAGTTGGTAGACCTGAGGTTTATTTCCCCAAGTTGAGTCTAGGATGGGCAATTCAGAATAATATACTATTCTACAATAGTTAAACCGAATCCAGAATCAGAATCCAAATCCTTTTTTTGCAATTAGCACATTCAACATGAAAGCATTTATTACAAGTTTACAACAAAAGCACAATCAGAGAACGAGTGTATTGCAGTGTAATACAATTAAGCTATCTACATGTTTGCTTGTGTGGGCAAGTTAGTTTTTGAATCATTGAATGCAATTGATGCTTTTATAAAAAGAAAATCTCTGACCAAGCAAAGTGATAAAGGTGTAAGCAGGATATAAACCGAAACCTACTATTTGGTTTAAATTGGCATTTTGGATTCAGAGTTTGGGATTCGATATTCTGAATTGCCCATCCGTAGTTGAGTTATCCAAAAGACTATAAAAAATGGGGTTCACAGCTTCCCTGCTTGGCGCTCAGCACAAAAGGGACTGTGTGGAGAATAAACCAGCAAGTTTGCTTTTTGTGTCCTCGGGCAAGGCACTTCATGGGATGCCTCCATCTTATGTGGCAGACAGGTGGTGGGACCAAGCAGTCTACCCATCGTAATGACCCAGTCTAACTGAAAACTCACAAACAAGAGCATGAGCTCTTGTGAAGATTGTGAATGAACATACTGCAGGTATGTTACCATAATTTACTGATTTGAATACTGTTGAAGCAACATTTTTTGAATTCTTTTTAAACTAAATTTGAGATTAATTTCTTATAGCACTGGGTTTCTCATACCATAATATGAGTTACTGCAAAGTCAGATTAGGGTTTAATTAAATCAGATTTCTAAGAATATAAAAAATGATTTAGCTGACAATCTACAATTCTACAGTAGTATGCTAATAGTGTAAATTATTTAAGTGGGTTATTGCATTTAGATTGACCATTTTGTAATTGATATTATGAATACCAGCAAACAGCTCATAAATATTCGAGTATAAGTTGCATTTTTTTGTACTAAACATTTACCCAAAAAGTCAGGTGCGATTTATACAGAGTTTTGTACAATTTGATCAGGTCAAATATGGGGGTGCAACTTATACTCCAATATTTATGGTATTTTAAATTGACTAAAGTTTTTTAACAACAGAATTGATGACAATTGAAAGAGATTACCATGGCTGTTGGTGATAATTTAATTATTTTTTTGCAGTTTAAAAAGTGATTTTCAAGTAGATTGTAGAGTCCTGCCCAAAGAAGAAATGTGACAATGCAGATGAGATTGCACAAGAAAAAAGTGTAAAGATTATGGAGCAATACAGGAGTTTTTTGTAAATCGTCTTTTGGTGATTAGACAATACAGTCAACTTCGGATATAAGAGATCCGCCAGGACCAGCTTAATTAGTCTCTTATAACCGACTGCCGCAAAGTTCAATCCGATACCCTAAGGACCTTTTGCATAGTCCCTTGTAAGCGAAAATCCCTTATATCTAAATCTCTTATATCTGAAGTTGACTGTATAACCAAACCTTTCAAAATTATAAAAAAAGACATTTGCAAGAGTATAAAAATTATGAAGCTTGCACTACTGCATGAATTTTCAATTAGTGAGGCCAGCATTACATTTCTCATGTAAAATTTTTACTTTTTTAGTCTGTAGTAAAACAGTTGTGCTTTGCATCAAAATTCTTGTCTCACTAATTTTTAAATAATCAAACAGATTTACGACCAAAGTATAATTTTGTGCATCCCTTAACAGACTAAACAAAACCTCATTGTACATGTTGCACAAAAGCAAAATTCAAATCTTTGTGCAATCATTCAACAAGGCATTTGAAGAGGTTGCTGGTCAAGGACAAGATTATGCATAGAGCAGATGTGCTGTCATCATCAAAATTTGAAGCTTGGGTTTGACACTGTGCTATTCCATGCACCCCCCCTCTCACTTGATGAAAAAACAAAAAGTTAAACTACAACACAACAATAACACTAAACCATGACAGTAACAGTGCATGAAATTACTATTTCCAAACTAACAGAAAATCACAACTACAAGGGAAAATACATGAACATCCTTGAACAGTGCTGAAACACAGAAAATAGCTATTGAAATGTGCTGACCTTCATGCAATCTTACTCTTGGAGACTAGAGGCTCATTGGGGATTGCAACCACCTTGAGCATTATTCACCAATAATTTACTATTGTAAAGATTTAGGTGATCAGTGTGCATCTGAAAAAAGGCCATGCCAAAGGTTATTACCAACCAGGCCAGTAAAATTTATATGAGCAACCTTCTCTTGGTCAACACACTCTTTGTCAATCCTTTTTCACAAGTTTAAAACAAGACACTTGGGGTTCCTGTTTAAATTTTATATGGGCTTTTATAAAGCGGGTAATGGGGAGATTTATAACCATCTCTGATGTATTGATGGGTAGTGGTTGGGAACAGCAAATGATCAACTCAAGTTTTGTGTGGATGGGTCATGCAATAGCTTAAAGCAGATATTGTCTGAGATATTCTAAGCTTGGGGTTGCTTTCTTAAGCAAACTGTCCTGGGTTATGTGCTTCTGAAAATTCTCCAGGTTATTGTTTCCTTTGAACACATAAAAGTGCAAATTTGTGAAAACATTATACCAGTTGGTAGAATTGATCTCCACATACTTTTTATCAGCAATAAGGAGATGGCATATTTCAAAATCACTTTCATCTTCATTTTCAGGTTTTTGTAAACCTTGCACTTAATTGGCTAAGCAGCATATGGGCAAAAGGGGCATTAACAATTTATTAAAATAAATATGCAAGAAACAATAATGAGTATACCACCCAACCAATTTAGACAGGACCATCCCTGGACTTGTTTCATCCTTTTGAATTCATCAGCAGGGCCCATCCCGTCACAAGCAAAAGCAACCCACTCATTAACGTTATCCTTAAAAAAAACAAGCAATGAACATGCAGAAGCACTGAGACTTCAACCGATGACATATAGTGTTGCTTAGCAGGTTGACAAATTGGTTGGCTTTGGCTGCATATCCACTGGGAGATTCAGTTGGCTGCATATCCACTGATCTGAAAAAGCAGATTAAATTCTGCATATATAGCCTAGCAACTGGTCTTTGCAATGCCATAATGCTTGCCGCGAGTGCATTGACAAGGTTTCAAAAAATTTTGTTGAGATATTCATCATTTAAGTTAGATTGTGCTACCAAGGCTAATTCAGGCAAAAATCCCTCATCAGCTAAGTTTTAAAATGGGAAAAGACTAGTTTTACATAATTTACAAATGAAGTGCTTGGTAGAATTAATAGATATTTTTCTTGTCCATTTTGCACTTTTGTTGTGAAAAGCTAAAAACAGCTACAGCAATTAACCAGTTTAGCATTTTTTCCAACTGCAACTTTGCAGTGCTGGCATTAACTTTTTCATAAGACATCAACTAAATAATAACAACACATTAAGCAAAGTAACAAGGTAAAAAGAATGTAGTGTATGCAAAAGCAGATTTTGTACTGGACTGGATAAGATTTGATTCCGGTTGAACTAATGTCATGGAGGAGGGTTATAGTACATCTAACAAATACCAGTGGCATAATACAGTAATACATGGAAAACATGATATTGTAAGCTCTTGAAACATGGCATAGCTGGCTTAATGTGGAGAGTTCCAAATTTTATCAATGTCATCAACATCATATTTATTGTCTTTCAAAGTTGCAGTAACTGGCATCTTTAAGAGACCACACATTTTAAAATTTGAATACTTTTCTGGCCTTTTCCAAAATCCTAAGATGTCTTTTAGTCAAGGACTCAGTGATTGAATATTTAGGCCCAGAGGTTGATCTGAGATATGCTTTGTGATTAAATATGGTATTTCTCACAGTTCTGTGTACAAACTTGATAATAATAAGATTTTTTCTTTTCTTGGATGGCAATGTGTGCCAGATGTCGATGTCTGAATGAGTGACTGCAGCTGGAAGATTTAGTTTGGAGTTAAGAAAACCTGTAACAAAAAACCTGATTGCTGACATCAGCACCAGGAGCATGATGGCAGCCATGAAGAATAAGGCAGCTACCAGTATTTCTGCTGTATTGCTCTAATCCATTAATTTTCTTTTACTTTTTTTGAGTTGTTCTCCATAGTTACCTTGACGAGAGATATCATCTGTGATAGATCTACAAGGAATGTGCCCTGGGCATGCACTGAATCTGAAACACATTCAGCAGCAGAATTTTGGTTTTGGTTTGCTTCATACATTTTCCTGTCTGTCTCTTGCCTGTTTTAGAGCATCCAAAATCTGGAGTATTGTTCAGTTGACATCATTTTTCTTTCAGTTACTTTTATTTTTGTTTTGCAATATGAACTTGCACCACTTTATTATTGAACGATAAAATTAAATAACACAGTAACCAAAAATTTACTAACTACCAGCTCATCTGAAATTTTATTCAAATAGATTGTCCTGTGAATTTTCGAAGGAGGACGATGACCCAGATGAGTGACGATAGAAAAATTTCGAAATATTTTAAAAACAAAATAGGTGTCGTTTTTTTCGAACTGTATTTTTTCTGTAGTAAAATTTCGTTTCGTTGCAAACCGCCTTTCATGAAGTAAAATCACGCTGCGTTTCACTCCAGTAAAATTCATTCCGAACACTCCTACTTTTGGAAGGATCATACATATAAAATAAAGCTTAACCCCAATTATGAGCCACCCTAATCAGTGGTGAATATTGGGTGAGCCAAGTGAGGCAGCTGCCTCTGGCTCCCCCTTTTTAAGACCCCAATAAAGAATTAGGATCTCCCTTCCCAGACATGTCCGAAATTTGGGTGTAAAATTGTTTTATGGAGAAAAATCTGGTCGCGGTTATGTTGATATCCAAAAAAAGATCATTAAACTCACTTGGCATGACGACAGCTCTACAGTGGACATCGGAGGGTGTGATCTCCAAAAAAAAGTCGTTACCTGTGTTTTACTAAAAAAAGAGCTTTCGCGGCCCTTTCGACCAAAAACTATCCGAGGAATCTTTATTTAGAATCGGGCAGCTGGAGGCCCCTCATAAATTCTTGCCTCAGGCCCCTGAAATCTTCAATCTACCACTGACCCGAATGTCTAACGTCAGGTATTCTAAAATTTAAACGAAGCAGAAGTTTCGTTGAATAGTTTCAACTTTTGCAAATACAAAAACACAAAACGTTTTTAAGCAACAAACTTTTAGCCAATGTACGGTACTGTTTTTTTAACCGAGCTTTGTCGTATCCCTAAGACAATTTGAAAAGAGCATTATCTTAAGTTGCGGGTGCTTCCTTTGGTTTTTGCCAAGGCAGTGATGGGAAAATATTAACAGCAAATCCTGCGCAAAGTGGGGTTCGATTAAATTTCTACCACAGGAGAGTCAGATGATAAATTTTTTTCTCAACTTGACTAAAAATTGAACTGAATTTGCAAGCAAACACATTCAGCAAAAAAGTTTTTAAGTTTAGATCAAGTTTTCGAGGTAAGCTTATTGTGCAGAACGTAGGTTGGCATATCTTCAAAAACGTACACCACCAAATATAGCTCACAATTGCTAAACCAAAAACCTATTTCATCTTTTTTGGGAGCCTTGGCTTTGAAGACTTCTGTAGCTCCATGGTCTCTGCTATAACCTCATGACAAAAAAGTAATCATTTAACATTAACAAAAATGGGGTCTCCCTGGTCAACTCAAATCTAGCTACAAACAAATCACTCTTAATCACGTCCACACTTTGATCCTCATTTTTCGATTTTTTTTTGCAAGAAATAAAATTGAAAGCAATACCAACCAATATCACAAAATTTTGAATGTTCTGAATTCGGTTTGGACGATCTTTTGTGTTGTAGCGTGTCGCGCCTCGCACCTCATCGAGCTGTCATGCCAAACATCTTTTTGTTCTTTTTTTTATATTTTTTTGTTAGTTTGTTTTCGGCGGCTTAGCAGCTTGCTCCCGCTGATGTGTGCGTGATTCTAGTTGTTTACTGTAAGAGCTGTGTTTGCTAGTTTGCAACTTCGTGCGTCCCCAGTTTGACGCCCAGCTCGCGCACTGTTGCTGCTTTAACTTACGATTTTACTGATGAAGTAATATTAACTGACGAAGTATCTACCGTCAGGTTTATAGCCACTCGGCTATCTCCGTTTCAAGTATATCGTGCTCCTATAGTCCGCACGCCTGGCGATGTAACCTCACGCCAGGAATCTAGCCTGCATGGCTTTCCGACAACCTAGCCGTGATATTGCAACTTGTATTCGTTTATCATTATCGCTTGTGTCTAAAATCACATACATTTATTTTTCTTTATTTATTATGGCTAGCCCGTTCACTGCGTAAGACGTGTATATCCGTCAAAGCATGTCGCTCTCTCACTGCGTAAGACGTGTATAGCCGTCCGAGTCGCCACCGCTTTTAACTACGCGTTTTTATTTCGCTTTCGCATGGCGTTTGTCGCGCGCCAGGGTGAGAAAATCTTGAGTAAGCATTTTGCACTAATAGAAAAGTTTTATTGCGTAAAACACTTTTATTGCTAGATCTATTCATTGAGTTCAGACCAATTTATCAAATGCTCTAAAAGTACAATCCTGTAATAGCATTTAGACAACTTCTAACGTGATGATCACTGCGAGAGTCTTGTCGGATAAATATTTACGATATTTTATTTTATTTTTGGTTTTAGTTTTCCGAATATATTTATAAGAGTATTTTAGCTGATACAAATGGCGACGCCAAGCAAAGTTTTTTAAGTCTCAGACGATGATTTTTTGTTGCATATACGTAATGCTAGTGATGATTTGTCTTCTCTAGACGACTCCTCATAAAGTAACAGTGCTGACATAGGGTATTTGCAAAATGCCGACGTACTTGATAGCGACACTGATCAAGCTAGCAGCAGTGTTCCTAACAACGATAATCTGCAGTAGACCGTTAACGGCCGGGTACGAAGCAGGTTTTCATTTACCGGCAACCCAGGCATACCAGTAGCCTGAACGGTGTAACTGACCCACAGGAATTTTTTTAAATTTTTGACAACGAAATTGTAAACCTAATTGTTACAGATACCAATCGATACGCCAGGCAATTCTTGGAGGAACGCTTGGCCAACTTGATGGCGCGTTTACGTTCGGAAGGGTAGATTGACACCGACAGCAATGAAATTAGGGTTTTCTAGCATTGCTGCTTATCCAAGGTGTTAATCACCAGCCCGAAATGCAGCACTACTTTAGCAAAAAAGCATCATTATACAGCCCATTTTTTGCTGAGGTCATGGATAAAAACCGCCTTTTTCTGTTTAGCAAATTTTTTCATTTCAACAGTAATCAGCAGTTTGACCCAAACGTTTATATCCTTAAATTATTGTTCAAATCGTGGCCTATTCTGACACACATGAAAGCGAAATTTTCTAGCATTTACCAGCCGGAAAGAGACATGTAGTAGTAATATACCTTTCCTGCCGGTTATCAGTGATGCTTTCAAGCAGGATCGAACTTGATCTCAAAATAAGCGAGATTCAATGTCATGCGCCTTAATCTTAATCTTAACCATTTTAACACAGCGGGTACAGAAACTGCAACAATTATATACTTCGTCAAAGACTTCTACGCAAAATTTCGCTCTCGCGAATTGAAAGTTTGAAACTGCCCGTCAGGGACTTTCCCGCAAAACTTCGCTGTTGCGAAAATAATCGAGACAGAAAAAAAAGCGAAACGCGCGATTAAATACGCACTGTAACTCGAAAAGAGAAAAATTAATTCCGCACTTAACGGGCTAGACAATGTTTATTTTTATCTTCTCAGGTAGCTCGTTGATCGGCTTGCCTTTCCCGCCATCATGTTGTTTGTCCGTTGGTTTTGTTTATGTGACGTGTGCAGTGTCCTGGTTACATAGACATGTGCAGCGACCGAATTCGTGGTGTCGCGTGCAGATTTTGTTACCAACCATGTGGTCGGAGACAGGGTTGCCAGGTGGCATCCTAGGATACCAAATAGACCTCAATTTGGTATCCAAGCTGCTTATTTGGTATCCACTTTTCTTATTTGGTATCCTGCAAAAATTTGGTATCCGCTGCCAGCAGATTTGGTATCGCACTACAGATTTGGTATCCTTGGGTGAACAGCCACTTTTATCGAAAAAATTAATGGTTTGGATTTGTTGTTAAACAAAGATCCTAATGGGTGTCCGATTTGTGTTTTTCGCATTATTACGCACTGACTACTTTGGCTTTACCAATTATATGGTACCGGTACCTACCGTGCATATCGGGTTTTCAGTCCATATCTCTACTATTTATGGTAGGAAATGCAGGAATACCAGCATAGGCCTAATTATGAACACTACTGGTGTGTTGCTAGCAGCACATAGCTACAGAAGCGGTAGTTGCTGATGCAGGGCAATGTCTAATCTGAATTGCAGATTTGTACCGGTATCTATCTATGGAGGTGATTTGTGTAGCCTAGGCCAGTAAAAATATCCTTGTAGTTGTACATTCATTCGGTAACATGATAAAATATAGGTCATTCCTAAATGGAAAGAATCATACACAGCAGGTAGGAAGTACCGCCTTGAATGCAAAAAGATGTATCCAATAATTGGTGATCCTGTGCTTTCTTTTTTGGCAGTGGCTATTTCGCCGTCGACGGCAATTTGCCCTTGGAATCTATTTTGCCGTGATCATTCACGTGTGTTTATATAGCCAAATTTGCTATTATGCACCAGTGACTCTGTGGTGTAGTGGATAGAGTGCTGGTCTTGAGATACCAAGGTATCGGGTTCGAATCTCAGCTGGCCAGGGCTTAAATAGAAAGGCAGTGTACACTGAAGGGGCAGGCCCGGTATGTAAATGTACGGGGCAGTGTACACTGTAAGGGAGTGTGCAGGGTGGGGGATAGAATCCTAAGGGTGCAAAATTTTTTTTTTTGGTTTTTAAAATTGACCAATCAGAGACGACCAAAAGTCACATGTTTAGTACGTCATTAAGATTGACCAATCACAAACAACTCACGGCAAAATAGTCTCTGAGCGTAAATTGCCGTCGACGGCAAAATAGCCACTGCCTTCTTTTTCAGGTTTTTAAGGGTAAAATATATTGACACTGATGCTCAATTTATTCCGTATGGCGAAAAGAGACCACAAAAAATTTGGTATCCCGTTCTTTATTTTGGCATCCAACTGCTGAAAATTTGGTATCCGGCAACAGAAAAAACCTGGCAACCCTGGTCGGAGATATTGTGCTCTCTTTCTTCGTCGATCGCCGTGGCGGACGGACGTGTTCTGGTTGTCTGTCGTTTTCTGGTTGATTGTTGATCGTCGTGGCAGAAGGACGTGATTTTTGATTATCTGCCACAGCTGCGCAAATTGATGGAATAAAATATTACTGTCGTGCTTTCTTCCTTGTGACTGCCAGAGTTCCCCGCAATTGGGGTTCAGTCAGCGCGCTCTTGATCAAGGAACTTATTTCCTACAGTGTGTTTAGCGTTGTTATGACTGTAATCAGAGTTCCCTATTAGCAGTAGAATTGTAAAGTAAGTTTGGAGAAAGCAAAAATACAAAAGCAAGCATTGAGAAGGCTCGACGTAGACCACGATTTTTGAGTGCAGAGTTTGATAAACCTTTTTACTTTGGGCTCATTAAGATTTAGATCAAAATGTTGGTCTAAATTGAGATTGAAAAAACAAAATTAATGTTTATAATTATTTGCTTGCGTACACTATGCTGATACATAAAATCTCCTTTTTGTAGCGTTGTAAATAAATTTTCAAGGTGAACTTTGACCAATTTTGCTGCGTTTGTGTCATATGATGCTGCGAAAATGTTCAATTGCCGATTTGTTGGCAACGAGATGCTCGCGCTCACCAGATCTACTTTTATGAGCGATGACCAGCGGCCTGGGCGACGGCATTCCACCAATCTTGCAATAACCTTGAGAGAGTTAGTTTCCGAGGCAGAATACTAAAAATATGATGTCAAATACCGACAAAAAGGTGGGGTGTGGTAAAGTGGATACTTACCAATGAAAACACAATAAACTATCAAGCTTTTCATCAGTCAATTTCTAAAATATAAGTGGATTTATGATGCCACGGCCAAATATGTCATAGCTTCCCAAAGAAGCCAGAAAAAGCTTTGAGTTGGCAGCTTTCGATTCGTAAAAATCGTAAAATCGTGCTATGTTTAATATTGCAGCGCCAGAGGCGTGGCGTACTGTACCGAGAGCCTACTGACCGACACTTAATTACTTAAGTTCACGGGAGTTCTTTCACATCAAATTATTTCCTTACGTTTTCAGTTGACACGAATTTCCTCTGTTTTGTTTTTTAAATCTTTTACCAAAAATCATGTACAATTTCAAAATTTAGCAGCATCTTCAGTCCAAAAGTTAATTCTGTCTTCTGTTTTATGATGTTTTATCCAAAGACCAAGAGATATTTATATCTCAAAAAAAAAAATGAAAATAGGCACAAGGAATAATTTTTCATGGGGTGAAGACCAGGCAATGCATGAGTCACGTTTCTATGAAAAATAAAACGAAGCACGAGGATTAATGTTCGGAAACACGAAGGAATGCATGACTCACATACGAGCATGACTCGTATCTACGAAAACATAACGAAACGCGAGACAATATTTGAAACAGTTGCGCAAAGGTGAGGAGAGGGCAAAGGTTACATAATCACCACATATAGAAAGACGAAGGAATGCATGACTCACATTTCTACGAAAACGAAAAAAACACGAGGTGGCAATATACGAAAACAAACACGCGCTGGGTAGGCCTAAGGGCAAAGGTTGCACGATAGCTACAATATCAACGACTGACACAAGATCCAAAGTTGTGACTGTCAAATAGTGCTTAAAGCGTCCACTTCGCACTCTGTAGTCTTGAGTTCAATTCTTGAGTCGAGTCATTGCGAAGACTTCAAAAACGGTGCCTACAGTTTCAATGCTTGGCGCTAAACAGGAAAGGGATCCAACCAGCTGAGCTTTGCCGCCAAGGAGTGACACGTTCCTTGGCTAATCGCAGTTCTCTGGACCCTGACCACATTCTTCATGGTCAGCTGACTGAGTTGCAGGCTGCTAGCAAGGAAAGACTGAAATCTAGACATCTGTTTGCTCCTGCCGCGTGGAAAATATTGCCCAACATATCTTAGTTGGGCATCCGCGCTGCACAATGGACGAACGAAACGGAGTACGGTACTTTAAGAGTATGTCAGCGCTCCATGTGTACATTCCTAAGGTCAGCACAAGGCCTATGGGATTGAGTTTGACCAGAACAGCCTGGCCAAACTCAATCGCCTGCGTACTGGCTTTGAGCGCTTAGGTTTGTCCATGCACAGATGAGATCTCGATTCTTCAGCAAATTGCGACTGTTGCGCTAGTGAGCAAACCGCAGACCACATTATTTTAACATGTTCCGCACATGGGTACCTCGAGGAACTATGGGCCTGACAGTTTTGGATGACGAAACAGGTGCTGGCTCAACCCCATCACTGTCAGTATTTCACCTGGGAATCACAGCAGACTGGAGTGGTAAAAAGATAATCTTCGGTCCCAGTCTTTTTCTTCTGTCTGATATGGATCATGGATATCCTGCCATACGACGACGACGACAAACAGGAAAGCAACGGCGCGAAGAAAGAACCTAAAAATTTTCTTGCCATGCCTTTAGCAGTCACGTTTTTAAAAAGGGGAAAGAGATAAAGGCCCGTTACCTCCTGCTGACAATTGGACCGTCCATCTTCAAAACAAAAAAAGAATTTAAATTTTGTTTCAAGGGCAAAATGAACAAAGCAACCACTGTCAAAAAAAAGCATTGATTTCCATAAAGAAGTTTTGAAGTAATGCAAACACAATCGCACAATTTCAATAGGCAATCTACAAAAAATTTCTGGGTGTTGTTTATGGAGGTACATGTCCATAAATCTTGCGGCCAGTTAAGCTCTGGTTCCTTCTCCCCAGGTAAACATGTTTTAGTATGCCAGTAGCCCTTGGGTAAGACTCTTACCAGGATACTTCTATCATTATGTGGCAGACAGGTAGCTGTGTCAAGCAATTCACTCGTCACGAGCCTTGCTTGTTTCGCTGTCAAAAAGACCATCTGTTCTTCAACGTATTTCAGATCTTTCACTCTCAGACATCCCCGACGATCCAATACATCTCATTAAAAAATCAGTTGGTGGCACAATTTTCCACGCCGTCTATGCAATGTCTCTCCACATTGCTTAATGAATGTAACCGTGTGTTCCGCCAATCGCCATGTAGTTTTTTACAGCGATTTGACTTCATAAAGCGTAGTCTCTTGAGAATGCGACGCAAAGACTTCATAAGCAATTTTTCACAAAATTGATTGATATTGTGGTAAACTAAGTGATCTCGTGTTGTTTTGTTAGGAGTTTAAGTAAATATAGCTTCAAATTAGACCCCTACAACGAACCGAACAATTAGCCCCTACTGAGAAGTAGTAGACGTTATAACCGGGCTTCCTACGGACTACTTCTAAAAGCCTTCCTTTGTTGCATTGTCTTTCTTTGGTCTTTGCCCTGTGGTTAAATAAGGCCACATGTTTGACTCATATATATAAAAGGTGCATCTGCTTGTATATATATAGTGACCACGTGTATTTTCGCTATTCTTGTCAAAACGTCAACGTGGCGAAACGAGTAGTAAATTTTCGTTTCGATCTGATTACGCTTCGGATTTCTGTTTGGGCCTGAGTGTTGATCCCCCTGCTTAATTGTTATTAAGGCTGTGTGGTAGCCTTTATCGCCGTGAATTTTCGTTCTGCACACGCTGGGAGGAGCTGCGCATATTTGTGAATAAAACACTGCAAGAAAGCTTCAACCGCTTCCTGTTTTTTGTTTGACGAAGCAGAAAGGATCCGTAGAGCTAATATTACTAGCTCTACAAAGCAACTCTACTGGTTCAGTGCTAATCAACGACGGTACGCTTGGCGCGGGAATCAAAGAGTTGAAACCTGGTGCTGCCGCACCACCGTGGCACACTTACCGTTTGTAAATTCTGACAAAAGCTTAGATCTACCTTGAATAGTCACTATAACCCTTCGTCACAACTGCATGACGACTTATTACGACATTCCATCTTAAACTCGTTTAAACTATCTACCCAAAAATTTTTACGCCTCAACGATAGTATGTCACTCGACAATTTAGCCAAACAGGCTAATAAATTAAGCAATCATGTTGACAATTAGGCTACCACTTTTCCATTACAATCTTTGTCACATCACAATTTGTCACCGCAACATTTAATTAACAAAATGCTTGAAAAACGCATCACAGCCCTTCAACAAAGTTTATTACATAGCCCTTCCACACACAACACAACAGAGCATGCGTTAAATAGACATACCAATGCCAAGCCCAACTTTTCAAGACTAACCCACTCTAGGAATCCACATCTATTCCCCAGCTCTAATCCTAATCAAGCGTGCTACTACCACCAACGTTTCGGAGCCCAAGCATTTAAGTGCGAAGATGGTTCTCACCCGTTTTCCCATAATTAGCCAAATATTTCGGCTCCTGAAATCTAGTAAGCGGGCTACGTCTAGTTAAGGGATAAAGTAGCTCGCAATTTCAAGGTCCATTCCTCTTTTTTGTTTCGGATAGCATCAGTGGGTGTAAATTTTTGATCGATACTGGTGCTATTTACAATGTTTTTCCCAAGGAAAGTATTTACCCCTCTCTGCTCCTCCCCGCGCCTACTCCACTACTGACCACTGTTGACGGGGGTATTTTGCACTTGCTACAGTATTATCAAGCGTGACATTGACATTGGATTTTCACATCTATTTCACCATGAATTTTTTGTCGCTGATATTGACTATGGAATACTCGGAATTGATTTTTTACGAAAATATCACCTCACAGTTGACGTGTCAAACAACAAGATTACTGCTTTCATCGACCCTGAGCGTTGCAAACGGGACTTAGTAAAAGACCATGCTGATCTTGAAGTTGGCTTTGTTTTGTGTTCTAATCAACCAACTGATAATTCTCTGCTGCAATATTACAGAAACCGATTTCCTGAGATTTTTGACGCAACACTACGTTTCTAAAACTATTCTTCATTCAGTGGCGGCTGCTGTTGAAGTAAAAAACAACAAAATCGCTCACTCAGAATCAAGTCGCTTAGGTCCCGACAAATTCGTTGCCCTGAAAATCGAGATCAATCGTTTATTGGAAGCAGGCATTATCGAACCAAGTCATTTAGAATTCAGCTCTCCTATTGTTTAAGTCGCCAAGAAAAATGGATCTTTTCGGATGTGTACCGATTTCACAAGCCTCAACTAAACCTTGAGAACACATAAGTACACATTTCCATATGTACAAGATTTTGCCAATTTAGTTCATGATTGCAAGTACTTCACAACATTAGACATAAAAGACGCCTATTATTCCATTCCTGTTCGACATTCAGATTAACACATGCTTACAATCGCCACACCACTGGGTATTTTTCAGTGAAATTTTCTACCTATGGGTCTTGCCACTAGATCATGTTATTATCAAAGGCTGATGAACGAAGTTGTTGCCAGATTACCCAACGTCTTTGCGTACCTTGATGACATCATCGTAATGTCCCAGACTAAAGCACAGCATGCTTAGCTCCTTCACAAATTGTTTGATTGCCTCAAGGTACACGGCTTCGTTGTAAATGAAACCAGATGCGTGTTTTGCGTAAGCAGCTTGAATTTATTAGGCCATATAGTTTCGGAGGATGGCATAGCCCCTAGCGAAGAAAAGTACGGACAATTACAGAATTTCAACAGCCATCAACAGTTAAAGAAGTACGGGGATACTTAAGGATTTATCAATATTGCGCCAAGTTTGTGAGACGCTCATCCCAGTGGTTACAATCCTTGCATGCTTTGATGAACTCAACACCGAGAAATCAATCCTTGCGCTGGATTACAGAATTGACCAATTGCTTTATTCAAAGCAAAACTACCTTATCACAAGCAACACAATTGGCTTTCCCTAACATAACCGCTGCAACAGAGTTGGTCGTCGATGCGAGTGGCACACACATAGGCGCCGTTTTTCATTCATGTGCGCCTATCGCATTTTGGTCGAAAGCCCTGACCCCTGCTCAACGTGCGTGGTCAATATTTGACCGGGAACTTTTTGCATGTTTCGCAGCCATCAGGTATTTCCAATATTATCTTGATGCAAAAGACTTCACTCATCGTTCTGATCACAAACCTTTAGTTCATAAATTTTCCATTTCAACCCTCTCTTCCTCAACACGACAACAACGCTATCTTGACTATACAGCACAATTCACAAACAAATTTGAACACGTAAAAGGCGAGCAAAACATTGCCGATGCTATATCGCGCCCCACTTGAATGATGTCTTGCCGACAACGAAAGGCTTTGATCAGGGCTTCTTAAACTTTTTTTGTTCACGACCCCATTTATAATTGCGAGTTTTTTCGCGACCCCAGACAAATATTAAATAAAGATATGTAACTATTTTGAGATGATTTGTAGTTTAGATTGCAACATACATTACATATGAAAAAATATAGTTTTAGAATTTGTTTAGAAAGATTCAAAAATGTAAAATCAAAAATTGCACAAAGAGTTGTAAAATTGTTTTTATTACAGCTACAAAAAGCGCAGTTGTTAACTGGTTATAGTTACAAATCGTTTGTTAACGAGACGGAAGTGCTTGTTTTTTTTTACAGTATAACAAATTAAATCTTTGTGCAGTATTTGACACTGTTGGACATAAAATTTCTTCAACATTTTTTAGCAATGAATGATATTGGGATTTAATATGTGTTAAAGCTTAAAAAGTTATTTCGCATAAATACATGGTGTTGAATGGCAGAACATATAACGCCATATCAAAAATTGTGGGAAATTCAGCTCTAGTTCCGATACAGAATTCAGTCAAGAATTTTTTTGGAAAATCCTATTTTTAAGTTTGAACCATCAGAAAGCTCAGCAATTTCCTTTTGAGCCTCATATGGCAGGTGATAAATCTCATTCAAACCAATCAAAAACGGTTTTTTAATCCAACAGAACTTCTAGAAATCAATATTTGATATGAAAAATTTGTGAAACTGTATTTGTAGCCCTTTTTTAGTGACCTAAAATAATTTTTGCGATTAAAGTTTTACAATGATTTTTCTTGATTACAACATTACCAATACTAGAAAACATTTTGTACAAATTCTTTTCTACCATACTTTTCCAAATGTTGATCTTTTTAATAGAACTATCCATTTTATCATTCCAAGTAAATGTATTGCAACTTCTTCCTTAAAGAGACAAGTTGGGATCGTTTAAGTTCTCAAAAATATCCGACAGATAGCACAGCTTGGATAGCCATTGGTCATTTTGAAAAAAAGCAGCAAGATCACATTTTTGTTTGGTTAAAAATATTTCGATTTCATTCTTCAATAACAATAATCTTCTTAAACTTTGTCATCTTGATATCCATCTTACTTCTGCAGGTAATAATAAATTTGTATAGTGGTAATTCGTATCCTTACAAAGATTTGAAAATAAGCGGCTGTTAAGAGTATGGCTCTAAATAAAATTTGTAATCTTAACTGCATTCTGATGCACATGGTTTAATTCTGGTGCTAATTTTTTGCTACGAGGGCCTTCCGGTGAATACGGCAGTGAGTAAAAGTTATATGATCATAATTAGCAGCTTAAAAAATGATTTAAGATCAATATTTTTGCCAGTCATCGCTTTTGCACCATCTGTGCATACTTCGCAGCAATTTCTTCATTTTTAACTCTTCGCTCCCGCGAAAATAGCGAAAGAAAATGTCCGTAAGGTGGCAGTGCGAAAACTGTCATAATCAATCATAATTAATCATAATTATGTACCTCAAGTTTGTTTGTAAATCATTACTCAGCTATCTACTTCTACATTAAGTGTGATATATCGTTGAAATCTACATTTCTTGAGGATTTTAATCAGAAAAAAAAATTTTTTTGAATATGCAAATTAGCCCCCCCCAACTGGGGGTAGTTGTCTTCAAAATTAAAGAGGTACCCTCACCTCAAAGATCACTACAGATTTAATTTTCTACCAATTTTTTTAGAAATGGTCGCAAGATGATGCTAAGGAAATAAGCTTTCAAGGTACATCAATCAAAACTTACCTAAAAGCCTAGGTTTTCTACAATTTGCAATTTTCTGAGGCACATGACCTTTTTTTTGACCGGTACCGACCGGTACCAAATTTTGGTACTTAAATTCAGTACCTAAAATATGATCAGTTATTATCTGCTAGAGGTTAGCCTAAACCATGTAACATTATGTATTTTTGAACAGGAAATTTCTTCAAGATTCAGAAAATATCAAGTTTAAATAGAATACGCTGTCACTGACAATGAAACAGCAGCTTGTTTACACCCTTCTCAGGTGTTGAGAAACAAGGGGGATTCTGCAAACTTTGATTTAGAGAAGCCAAACTCTGCTAGCTTTTAAACTTGTATTTCGCTTCTTGTCTCCTTGGAAACTTGATACAAAATGACGACTTTATTGGTGAAATGTTTGCAATTTGTTTTATCTTTTTATAGGGTGTAGTTTTTCTAAAAATCATAATTTAGTGAAGGTAAGTCAAACAATTTTGGGGGTTTTTGAACTGACATGATGTACAGTACTCATTTTTGATCAGTAAATATCATATACCACTTAGTCTAAACTATTTGAAGTTATATATTGCTGGAAAGCAAATTTTCTAAGCTTTCTAATGAGATCTGTATTTAGCAACATATCATATTATTTACGCACTAAATTTACTTTTTTTACTTACCGTACAAATTTGTTTGGGGGGTTTTTGAGACCCCTAAAAAATTTGAAAATTTTAATAGCTAAATTTTATTAATATTGCTTAAAATTTTGTCAAATGATGCTCCAAAAGAGTAGTTTTCAGACTGTGTCAATGATGAAGGGTTTGGTTTTGTGGTAAACCAGGTATCTTGATTTGAATTCAAGGTGGTTGGCTCTTGCACGTGTCTGCTGAAAATTTTACAATTTTTGTCGTCTGCAACTGGGTTCTTGGTCTTTTTAACCGTTTTTGGGTGTGAAAATCCAAGAATTAGAACACAAATTATACATCTTCCGATGCGTGAGGAATTTAAAGATACAATTTTTGTTAAAAAAATATTATTAGGGTGGGGTAAATGAGATAATTTTTTAGAGCCCTGTGTTTTCTATGGCCATTTTGGATGCTGAGTTCGAATTCGTTGGAATTTTTGACCTATGACCTCATCTGACCCCTTAAAATGCTAATTTATTCAAAATGGCGGCCAAAATCGAGATTTTTGGAGTTTTTTCAGCATAACTTAGAAATATATCGTGTAATATGTTTACATATATGTTTTTTGGGTCGTAGATTACGAAAATGACACTTTCGTGGGGCTCCCGTGCATGTGTGCAGAGACGTAGCAGCCGCCCGCCAAACCCCCCAATTGGGGGGGGCCCAGGCCAACTTTGGGGGCCCAAGTTAGTCTGAAATTGCTTTTTGGCTACGTGACTATTTTCAGTTCAGCAGACTTGTTTACAATCGATTTAAACTGTAGGAAGAAATTGGCTTGTGACATCATAAGTGAATGCAAAGTCATTTTATCTCACAGAATCTAGAATATTTCGATTGATTTTCTGGTAGAATCTTGAATATTCGATTGACGTAACAATGCCGTTGTTACGCAACAATCATAGAATGGTCTGGAATTCTGTTTGGCTATAAATACCGGGACAATATATATACACTGCAGAGTGCAGATAAAGTATTTTATTGACATTGTATAGAATGAAACGTTCAAAAAGTGGTGCTCAAAAGAGAAAAGAAGCAGCCACTGCTCGAGATGCTGTAGCGAAATTGCCCAAGATGACAGATTTTTTCAAGATTACTGAGCAGAGTAGACCTGGCACTAGTACCGAGAGGGATGAAGAAAACTATAGTGTACAAGAAAAAGAAGACTATGACGATCAGCATCAAAGTGATTGTGAATTTCCAGAAAATGTAAGTTGTGATTTACCTGCCAATACGCAACCTTCAATATCAAAAATAACTGAATCTCAATTTACCCCTATCCCTGATGACCCATGTAAATGGCCTGAAAGTATTTCTGATGCTCAACGATGTGATATAGTAAAGCGTGGACCACATCAACTAATAATGAATTTTCCATATAATAACACAACTCCAAGGCGACGTTTTTCCTCCAACCATTATAAACGTGTGTTACCTAATGGTGAAAGTGTTTCACGGTCGTGGCTAGTTTATTCTGGGGAAGCAGATCAAGTTTTTTGCTTTTGTTGTAAGCTATTTGGAAAAACACTAAGCCCCTTTTGTAGTGGTATAAATACATGGGAGGGTTTTTCGAAAAAACTGAAAGACCATGAAAACGGCATTTCCCACCAAGAATGCTGCAGTCAATGGATCTTGCTAGCTGAAGGGATAAGAAATTCATCCACTATCGACAAACGCGAGATGAATATTTTTTTCAATGAAAGACGTTTTTGGAGAAATGTTTTAGAGAGACTTATCGACATTGCCTTGTCTCTATCGGAAAGGAATCTTGCTTTTAGAGGATCTGAAGAAGTCTTAGGATCTCCTCACAATGGAAATTTTCTGGGTATATTTGAGCTTTTGGCAAGAAGAGATCCGATCCTAAAAGAGCTTCAAGACAGAATCAAGAATAAAAACACTAAAAATCACTATTTGAGTCCTACCATACAAAATGAACTAATTGAATTGCTAGCGACAGAAGTTGAAAAAGAAAATTTACAGCAATTGAAATTGGCAAAATATTTTTCTATAATTTTGGACTGCACTCCAGATATGTGACATCATGAACAAATGTCTGTCATTCTCCGTTATGTACTATGTAATGAAGAAGCTGTTGTTGTTAAAGAAACATTTTTTGGCTACTTGAGAATAAGTGACAATACTGGGAAAGGCTTGTTGGACGCTTTCTTAGAAAAAGCGACCGAACTGCAACTCGAATTGTCTGATTGTCGAGGTCAGTCATATGATAATGGTGCTAACATGAAAGGAAAACATTCTGGGGTCCAAGCAAGAATGCTAGACATCAATCCCAAAGCTGTTTACGTGCCCTGTGCAAACCATATCCTTAACTTAGTTGTTGTTGACAGTGCTAATTGATCGACGGAAGCATTGACATTTTTTGGAGTACTTACAAGGTTGTATGTGCTGTTTTCTTCCTCTGCTCAGCGTTGGGAAATTTTGAAGAAACATGTGGAGCTGTCCATAAAGTCACAATCTGATACTCGTTGGGAAAGCAGAATTAAATGCATCAAACCTCTTCGATACAATTTAAAAGAGGTGTTGCTGGCACTGAAAGACTTGGAAGTCATTTCCATAGAAAGAAAAGATGGAAGAGCTGCCTCAGAAACAAAATCGTTGATAGCTCATTTATCAAAATGGAGTTTTCTTTTGTCGGTGTTTATTTGGTATGATATCCTATTCCAAGTCAATAAAGCAAGCAAGATTCTTCAATCGTATGGAGTCTCCCTTCATACAATGGAAACGGAAATCCAGGCAACTGAAAAGTTTTTGCAAAACTATCGCACAACGGGTTATGACAGTGCCGCAACATCTGCTGTTGAAATAGCACAGGAATTGGATATTGATCCTTCTTTTCCTCCGTCAAGAAGTGGAAAGAAAAGAAGATTGTTTGATTACCAAGGTGAAGAGGAACAACGAGCTACTCCTGAACTGAAATTTAAAAGCAACTTTTTCTATCCATTAGTAGACCAGGCTATTATGTCAATAAAGGAGCGCTTTAATTTGTTACGTGAGGTTTCTTCCGCCTTTTCGTTTTTGTACACACGAGACAAACTTTTGCTTGTGCAACAAGAAAATGCTCTTCTTACTTGCTGTAAAGAGTTCCAAAAAAAGTTTGGTGACATTGATTCTGATGAAATGAGCGCTGAGCTACAGCGGTTTGTTTTAATTTTACAAAAAAAACGCAATCTCAATACGGCTCAAGACTTTCTGAACTATCTTCTAAAGACTCATTTATTTGAATTGTATCCGAATGTGTACATCGCACTTCGTATCTTACTAACTTGCCCCGTGACTGTTACCAGCGCTGAAAGAAGCTTCAGCAAATTGAAACTGATCAAAACTTTTAATAGAACGTCTATGACAGACAGTAGACTATCTTCATTAGCGATGTTGTCAATCGAAAATGACTGCGCCCGATCTCTTGATTATGACAATGTCATAACAGCATTTGCGAACAAAAAGGTTCGCTCCAGACTATTTAAATGATACTGTGTTTTTATAACTTTTTCATGTTTTTCAGTGTCATTGCTTTCGTTTCGCAGTGTCTGCATAAATGTCCTACTGAACTCTGGCATCGGTGCCGAATTTTTTATGACTTGCACCTTCGGTATCGGCATACTTTATTCTGACATTAGCCTGTTTACTTATGTACAAATTGTGGTGTATTTTCTTAATGCAGCTTTTCAATTTTACACCTCTAAAGTGATATGACCTGTGCGCAGGGGCTCTTGCGCTTACTTTGGGGGGGGCCCGAAGTTGGAGTGCTACGGGACTGCATGTGTGGCTTTCTATGTCGAATTCTTTCTGATTTTTGCTTGTTATGTAGCTATATTTGTGATATTTGATGCTTATATTGCCTTACTCTGATGCTACTTATTTCAGATACATTACTACTAGGCATGTTAAGTGGGCTAACTTGCTTTTAGACCTATTTGTTTTACAGGATTCGAGCTGAAAATTCGGTGTTGTGTTAGGTATTAATGTATCTAATGATTTGTGTGCTTTCAGATAGATAAATTTAAATATGGCTGAATCCAAAAAAGATACTCGAAGCAACATCACTACTGTAAAATTACAACTGAAAGAATACAAAGCGGTAGACACTTACGAAACTAAATCGAAACTATCATCTGGGCAGTACTTACTTGGGCGTATGATATATTTATGCCAATCTTTTTCTAAAGGAGAAAAACAAATCAGTAAGAATGATGCTAGTAAGACTGTCGCATTTGAAATACGCAATGATTGGATATCAAAGAACGTTTACCCATTGACTGAGCGTGCGGTGGCGAAAAAGATTAGGGACGATTATGAAAAGTTAATGGCGCTAGTAAGATACGAGCGCACAAGTCACAAAAAAGATGATAAGTGAACTGAGAAAGCTAGAAACTTCAATGATGCTATGTGTGCTCATGCGTATGATATTAGAACTAAGAATATAGATTTTCAGAGGAGCCTGGAAGCAGAGACTGGAGTGAAAATGACAAATGAAGATGAGAATTTTTATCTTGACAACTGCTATGGTGATTACATAGCAATATGCACACCTACTGTCCCGAAAGCCTGGACTAGAAAAAAGAAAAGAGAAGAAACTAGGAATCTGTTAGCTGAAAGAAAGAGAATGAAGATAGATGAGCTGAGAGATGCTGGAAGTCTTTCGTATGAGCCTGATGTTCAAGATACTATTGATCATGACCAAGACGATCATGATGTACATGACGAACCTTTTATAGCCACCAAGGTAATACCGACCACACCAACTAGTTCTAGACAGACAAGAAGCAATCCAGTGACTCCGTCTTCAGCCTCTCATGATGATAAAGCTGAACTCAAATACTTTCCTGACGTTAAAATCAGAACAGGAAGAAGGACTCTGAACGAAGCTTTGGTTAGGTGTATAGTGCAATGTGTGTAGGAATTTAAAGTTAGTCATGCAGATATTTCTGGCATTATAGTTCGCTCAGCAAATATGATATTTGGTCAGAACTGGCAGATATCATCTGATGAAAACGTTGATGAGGACGATGAGGTTAATCAAAGTGATGATGATTCTGGAGATGAAAACACATCTACTAGTAGTGCTATCCTGATACGAAAGCGAAATAGCGTTGGTGATTTAACATATATCTTTCCCAATAAGCGATGCATCTCAATGTATCTGCAAGATGCTTACCTTCTTAATATGAAACATGTTGCGTCCTACTTGACGAATAAAGGTGACAATGTCATAACAGTTGGGTTGGACGATACGACAAAAGCCGCCGGCCATAAAATGTACGACAAAAAAGCTGATCATATAACAGTTTATGGACCAGAAGGTAAAAAATCTCTCACTACTGGTTTTATGGAAAACATATCGCATTCTGGAGAAGATAGTGCTGCAACATATGAAGAGAAACCTAAAATCTTGGCAATTTTGGGTGACTCTACACTTGATGAAATAAAAAACGAAGTTGATTTTTGGATGAGTGACAGAGCGGGAGATAACGAAACGTTTAGAGAAAGTTTGGCTATTCCAGAATCTAAAAATCTTAAATGCTGTGCTCATATAACACTTATGGTTGATAACGCGTGGGATAAAATGTTCAGGAAGGCCGAACAGAGAACAGGCGTTCATAATCTAATAAGTGTGAAAGTCGGAGAAAAAGCTTTCACTTCATCCGGTTCTTCTATCCACACCCTAGGTGAGATACGAGGTGCATTCAATAAGTTTCCAGACTTTTTTGGTATGGACACTTTTATTAACCGTACACACAAAAAACTCTAGTACCCTTCAAAGTATTCTCCTCCGACATCAATGCACTTGTTGTACCGTTCCAACAACTTCTGGAAAGCCCCCTGGAAGTCTTCTTGTGTGAGCGTGTTTAGGACCCTCGTCACAGCCTCTTTCATGTCCTCAATTGTGGAATAACGATTGCCTCTGAGGTTTTTCTTGAGCTTTGGGAATAGCCAAAAGTCGCAGGGAGCAAGGTCCGGGCTGTAGGGAAGATGGGGAACCGTCTTGATGCCCATCTGGGTCAAATAGTCTGTGACGAGGATGGAGTTGTGGACTGGGGCATTGTCCTGATGGAAATGCCACTGACCTGATTCGAAGAGTTCTGGCCTCTTCCGACGGAATCTCTTCCTGAACTCCCTTAAAACTTCAATATAGTACTCCTTGTTGACTGTGATTCCAGTGGGAACCCAGTAAATGTAGATTATGCCCATGCTGTCAAAAAAAGGGATCATCATGAGTGAGTTTCTGGGTGGACTTGCTCTGTCTGGCCTTTTTGGGTCTGGGAGATCCAGCATGCTTCCACTGGGAACTCTGTCTCTAGGTCTCTGGGTCATAACAATAGATCCAGCTTTCATCGCAGGTTACCAGGGCATCAAGAACTTGGGGATCTGAATTAATGAGCTCGACCATCTCCTTGCTGTTATTGCAACGTCTTTCTCTCTGATCTTCCCGGAGCACTCTTGGGACAAACTTCGCGCAAATCTTCCGCATCTTCAGTTCCTCACGAATGATTATGTGTACAGCTCCCACACTGACATTAAACTGTGCACTTAGTGTCTCTATAGAAACACGACGGTCCCTATTCATGAAATCGTTTATTTGGCCAATTATCTCTGATGTTCTGACTTCCCTACTCCTCCCACATCTCTCATCATCCCTCACGGACTCCCTGCTTTCCTTGAATCTCTTGTGCCACTGAAAAACTGATGATCGATTTATGCAAGATGGTCCATAAGCAGTCTGAAGCATACCATACGTTTCCGTGGCAGTTTTTCCAAGTTTAAAACAGAACTTGATCGCATATCGTTCTTCTAATGTGTCCTCACGTCCAGATTGCATTTTTGAAATTCACCAGCTGTGACAATCAGGATTTAGTAAGGTGTACTCTAATTCCTACTGTAGCTATAAATTTGCACCTAAACAAGAAAAAATTGGTCAATCATCTCATAAGGAGTATAGTAACAACATACTGAAATATCTCGAGTTTACGGCAATTATAAATGCCTGTGCAAAAAAAGTCTGGAAACTTATTGAATGCACCTCGTAGCTATATCCAAGTTGTTGAGTCCAAGTCATGCAGCCCACAGTGTTTCGTTGTACTCTGAATTTGTTCAATGGATGGAGCAAGAAGGTATTGAGAGACAAGGTTTCAAGGGCTTTATAGCGAACAGGTTCGGTCGTATAGCTCAGATAGCAAATCAATTCCTAAAAATGAAAGATCAGGTTCTAAAATTCTTTGACTCTGTGGTAGACATTAACTCGAATAAATTGGTCTTGGCTGTGTCCGTTTATATTCACAGTGACTGGTTCAGTTTGTGCTGCGAATTTTATAGGAAAATCGCTGATCTAGTAATTTTTCCCCTAATGGACCTGCTAGGAATTGATGAGAGAGGGAAAAATCTCAAGAATGTCAGAAACTGGTATGATGTGCGAGATTTCTTTAAGCTGAAACTACCCAAAATTGATGGCCTATGTGAACAACTAAAATCTGGTATCGGTAAAGATCATCTGTACTCGGCCATGCTTAAAGAAACGTCAGAAACTTTAAGGCGCCAGCTGTCAGCCATGTCATTTTTCTACAACATTCTGGAACATGATGAAGGTCAAAACGACGAACTACCAGATCCGAATAAACTGACTTATGCTCCATTAACTAATCTAGGCTGCGAGAGCGAGTTTGCTTGGCTTGATAATCGCGTAAAAATTAGCGGTGGGACAGAATCGGTCCAATCAATATCCAGGAAAAGGGTGATCTGTACCAATGCACTCCTTGTAGATTCATCATTCGACAACTTAAGTGATAAAGAAAGATTGGATAGTTGGAAGTGGGCGAGAACCTCCGAAGAAAGCTCAGAAGTAAGGAAGCTAGAGAGAGATTTCGTTCCGTGACTTTCGTGTAAGCTTGTTGTTGCTATTTGTATGAGAGTTGTCGACCAGCAAAAAAATCAGACAACGAACCACGTGGCGAGGATCGACAGCACGCATACCATAAGAAGCGCTACAAACTCCTGTTTTTAACTGCCGTAGAATAGACGTATGGTGTAGCATTGGCTCTCAAGCTGGGGTTCGCGAAATACTAAAGGTCCGCGAGAAATGTTTTGTGGTCCGGGCTTCATTCTTTTGTTTTTGAGTTAGGGGCTGTCCGCAAAAAACATCCTAAATAATTGCCAAACATTAACCTCTCCTCTCTTTTCTGCAAAATGTTCTCACTGTTTCAACTCGCTCTTCTACCGCTTGTTTGTGCGGACAGTATTATTGATGCATCCGGGGAGTTGGGGGTCACGGTATTGTGATTTCGATCGATTAATCTAAGTAATCAAAAACATTTTTTTCATTCTCTGAGTCTTGGTAATTAACTCCAAAATAAATACCACCTTTTTTCAAAGTACAAAAAGTTAAGAAATAAAAGTGAATCTGGGCATGGATGACTATAGGCTATTGTCAACTACAATCTGAAATCACCAGAAAACTCCAATAAAGGCCAACCTAGTAAAAACCAAAAGAAGGAGCCGTGGTGGGGAGGGGTTTACATTCCTGCTCCTTGTCAGTGGTGCCACTGGAGGTATTGTGTACTTACCACCGTTGTTCAATATTGTTGCAAATGCAGACGTTGTTGATATTTGAATCCGTACATAAAAGTAAGGAAAATTATAATTAAAAGCTAAACCAATAGTTGGCAACAAAGTGTTGGGACGTCCACATGCCAAGAAGTACCTCTTCCCCCTTTTCCTCGCCCACTCTTGTCGGCAATTTACAAACCCTCTCCACCCCCACCCCCGACGTTCAGCTTCTTAAAGAATTTGCTTTTTTTGGTTGTAATTTCACATATTGATAAATTATATTATACAGTATGCGCCTTCCAATGGCTCATCGTCTTAATCGTCGCTCACGCATCTTCATTTGCTGCCGCACGATTTCATTTCTTATGTCATCAAAGCGAGTTATTACAAGAGACCTACAAAACGTTTTTATTTCCATGACATAAAAATGGAATGAAAAATTATTTATTTATTGAAAGACTTATTTGAATGTAGTGGTAATTATTGTACCGTGATTTCTTAAATTCCCCAAGTTTTAAAGGTTGATGGAGGTTTGCCATTTTTTAAGGAAGAACAAAAGCACACTGGGCCAGCAGAAAAATTTAGAAAAACTCTCGCGTCACAGCTTTTAGAAACGGGAGGAGACAAATAAGTTTCCTGCTCTATGACGCTTGCTGAATGTTGGTTAGATTGCTTTTGGTTTACATTGCAAGAATATTTGACGACGAGCGATTCACATTATTTTGTTTGATTTTACATTCATCAGCTACTTGGTGAATACTAAACCTTAGCATCAGGGGTTTGTCAACATCAAGTTCTATTTTCAAATCTATGCTTGATATGCGACTTCTACAGATTTCATTTTATGACAGACGAAATAATTATAATAGCATAAACAAACAGCCTGCTATGGAAATCTTGCCACCCTCAATTGTCGTGTCATATTGACCAATTAATTCTGCTTGTTTTTCGAAACAGCATATTTCCAAAAAACCTCGTCTGTCTGCTGAACTTTCTCAAGGGGAAATCATAAAAAAGGAAGCTTAAAGGAGCGGAGGACATTTCCGCAGCAAAAAACAGAATTGGCTTTTTCGGCATAAATTTGGATCAGATTTTTGACAAATATCGCTTTTCACGCGGGCAAATGAATGATGCAGGTCATTTGATCGCAATTACAAATCTTTTATCATCATAGTTTTGGGAGCCGATAAAATCTTAAAACATGTGACTGCTAACTGGTGAAACTCCCCTGCAACATTAAATCACTTCCTCCTTTCACTAAGAAACCTATCCCTGATGGATCTGAGAAAGGCTTGATTGATTTTTCCTCGCAATTTTTGACAAGTGCGACTCGCGAACCTACTGTTTCAGTAGCACACCAATTGATACATATGTGCATAAATTTAGTTGGCTCTAGGGCTGCACATACACAAAAGAGAGGGATTGAGGGGCTTTCTAAATTAGGCAGCTTACCTAAATGAAATGCCAAACTTGTTATCAAAAAATATTTCTACACAAAGAAAGTCTGCTGTTGGGCTTCAAAATAAGTCCATATGGGATCAGGTATAAGAAATGTGGAAAATCACACGGCTTTCAGTCTTGGTTTTCCATTCTTTTAAACAAAGACACTCTTCAATCAAAACACAATTTGGTGGATTTTCGGAGCAATATTTGACGTCACTACACATGCGTTCACTCAAAACTCGCTTTCTGTTGAGGGAGAGTATTGCTAAACACAATAAAAGTCCATTCAACCAAGTAGCAACCAAAATCAAGAAAGCAGCAGCTACAAACAACATATTTAATACGAATATCATGTGGCTTAGCTAGAAGCAGTATTCGTTCTTTTTTTGTGGGGAGGAGGTTAGCAAATGAAACTTGTTGGACCATCATTTTAGAGATCAATGTTTTCCGGCTCTCATTTTGTCAGTTTTTACCTCAAATTTGTTGGATGATATTTTTTTGGAGGTGATCTTTTTCTGACCCTTAGCTTTGTCAATTTTTACCTCAAATTTGCTGAAAGTCTTTTTCGGAACTCAACCTGTCGCAAAAATAACTAAAAACACTTTTATTCTTTGATCGCGTTCAAAATATTTGGAAGGGCATGGCTTCTGTAGCCCTCCTAGTGACATTTATGCGCACACCTACAACTTTTAAAGAAAAGCAATTATAGGTGGGTGCTACACATTCATATCGTTATGTCATAAGTAGGTCAAATTCAAATCGGGATAACTCGTTTCAAAATTGGGTAAGATGAGCTCCCGGCAGGCGACGTTGGATCATAAACATTAACCACAGTCTGCCTTGTTTGTGGTGAGATTATCATCAATGACGTAGCTAAAGACGATGCCCATCATAAAATATTTCGAAATCGAACGAAAAACAAATGTGTCTTTATGATATAACGGCTACAAAACGTCTATCTCAAAACAAGAAAAGCTCGTTCAAAAATTTCAGAAACAAGTTTTCAAAATTGGAGCTAAGAAATATCGGACACCAAAAAGATCTTCCAAAATGTTGAAGAATATCAAGAACGAATATTTTTGCACCCTTACCAGAGTTGCTTCCAACTAGTCTAAAGGCCATCAATCTGCTTTCGTGTTGATGACCGGTCCGAAATAAACGGTCACTTTTTTCCGGATCTATCCTTCATTAAGTTTGTGATAAAAGACTCGACATCCGCTTCATTCCGTACCATCATCTCCATCAAGTGAAATTGATCCACAACACAACGTGAAGTCATTTCAACAAACCTTTCCCACAAGCGGACCTCGAGCATCGCTATATGTAAATGGGGACAAGAGCGTAACCAGGAGAGAACAAAGAGGGAAGCCCACTTTATGACGTTTTGTCTTAACAATGACGAAAACCTGCTGTTTAGATGCACTCAACAACTTCATTATTACATCGTTTTTTTAGACTCTCTTTCCCGAAAATTTTGGTTGGGCGCCAGAAAAGATGCAACTCGCTCAAGCGGAATCAGCTGAAGTTATACAGCAAGCTTAAATTTCAGCAAAAGCTATCTCGTCTGAGGTGATAGATGCCATATTTTGGCAGCAAATAACAGAGCATGTAGAAGTGTTACAGCAAAATCGGAAAACTGATATGATGTTCGAATGCACCAGTCAAATTTCTGTTAAATGCATACCGGAATATACCAAAATATCGACACCAGGAAGCTACACTTCAGGAAATGCGTCAATTGACGCTTCGCAGATTATTATCATCCGAAAATTTAAGGTTACAATATTGCAAATGATTAAATATGTTGATCGAATGGTAACAACTGCCTAAAAATCATGAAAATTGCTTTCTTTAAAAATGAAAGCTCTCAATGAAGGAAGATCAAAATGAATAAAGCCAGAAGTAAAGCGACACCGAACGATGGGGAGAGCAGAGCAACGGAATTGCATGCTTCGAGATAATTTGCTAGAGACCATGGAAAATCCGTAAACAATCCGTCGACTCCTGCTTCCACAAATGCTTCATATTCCCGGTAGGGATCCGCTCCGTAATCCCAGGCAAGAAACATGTATTCGTTGCGAAACGTGTAAGGATGGACCTAAACCAATCAGAAACAAGATGATTGTTAAAATGTGGCTGGGCGGCTGTAGCGAGGCGTGCTGCGAATCTCTGTTTGTTTTATTACATGACGTCATTTGTAGGACATTTTAAATCAAGTCATATGATAAAATAAACAAAACAATTCGATAAATACTGGGTGTGTTAGCGCCATCTAAGCGCAGTTTTAATTCAATTTAGGAAACTTATCAGTCGATTGATGACAAAATTACGTCTAAACCAGCGCTTTTCAGGTCGCGGAACTTTACTGCGCCAGCGTAAATATTCGCAAACTCAAAGCACGCTGCGAAATAAAACAAACCAAAAACCAACTTATTACGTGAGCTTTCGCTTACTGTGTCAACAAGAATCTTGTTTTTAAACTTGTTCACAGGTTTGTCAAAATCGAAGCAATGGCAACCAATCCACAGCGAACAACCTGAGTAGCTAATGCTTCCTCAGTGCGAGGTATACCATCAGAAACCGTGATGGTCTCGTCACAATAGGCTTATACTTATATAGAGTCGTCACAATTCACAATTGTTAGCCTACTTGTCTCAACAACAAATTATGCTGGCGGACAAACAGACTATGCTGTTTTTTTACCATTAGTACGTCATCTTTATTTGCTTGAAAAATATTTAATACTTTTGTGCGATTTTTATTTTTCATAGAAACTGAGGATGCGTAAGCGAAATCGATTTTTCTCATAACAAATGAATGTCTCAGCTGACTTTGTCACTGTCTATTGATTGCAGATTTTTTTCAACACTTGCTGATATGGAGTCGCTTTGATAAACTATCCTACTAGGGTTTGATCACTGTTTCCCCGTTTAAATTTTGTCCAGCGGACTAACCAAATCCCTTCTGCGGATTGAATAAAGTCCATGACTTCGGAATTGAGAAACACTCCTCAAGGTCAGGATTATCAAAGTGGGTTCACGTAGTTGGAATGAGGGAGAATTCTACAGTTTAGTTTACTAAAATATAATAGTAACCCTACATAATAAAGTTGTCAGAGCTTGTTAAAAAGGTACGAGAAGGCCATTAAACCGTAATTGTTTTGGAACGAAACTGTTCGAATCCAATGTTTTTCAAGCTCGAACACCAGCTGGTTCACTCAAAGTCTATAAAATAGCAGCGGCAAAACAGTTATAATCTTTGGAAATGGCTTTTCGTTGGTTTGAGGCACAAATTCATTTGATGGAAACAAAATTTTAGGAGGAGAGGGGCGCTTGATGTTTCCAAAAGACCAGACTTACGAATTACTGTAAATTGTGTTTAAATACACAAGCAATCCATTTAGCATCCTCACCTTTAATCCATATTTGTGAGCGCGGTCTACAAAATCGGTTTTTCCCGCAGTTTTATTTGTCCTTGGATCAACTCGAATAATTGTATTTTTGGATGGACCAATGCCATAACAAAATTTTGCCAATTCTTCTAGTTTTTGATCCGGTAAAGCAACTTTTGTAAGGAAGACAAGCGGCAGTTCCGTACGGTTTGCCATATATTCCAGACTGGATTCTAAAAACGATTGTATGAAGCAAGGAGAAGATTTCATGTTGTAGCCATGCCTCTCTAGTGCTTCCAGCAGTATGTCCTCCATCGTGGTGTTGAAAGCTGCAAGATAATTGTTGAAGAATAGTGGGACTTTCGTCTCAGGGTAAATCCCAATCGTGCGCTCAGCGTTTTTCGCTACAGCGATGTATTCCTCAAAGCTCGCCATCGCGAACATGTAGTTGTAAGATTGATCGCGATAAGGACTCGTTTGAACCTGAAATATAGGTGTTCCATTAAATGAGTGATGATGGGGTCGCCCAAATCAAACGAAAAGAAGCAATTGGCGTATTAAGGAAAACACTGAGTTTTTACTTCATTTGCTTTTGATAACAAAGCAATACAATCAGTTTAATTCGCGTTTTTGAGTAACTTGCAAAACAATATTCACCTAAATTTTATCCCAAACAAAAAAATTTTTTCACACAATTCTGAGGAACCTCCAAAAAAAGGTATTCATTTGAAGTCTTTATTGGATATAGTTTATGTCTTCTCTTTTTTTCGAGAAACCTCGGCATGCTAGACAACAGAATCTACAATCTCCAGACAGCAAATCCAGTCACGCGAGTGAAAAGATGATAATCAGTTTGAGGTAAATGTCACGGCACCTCATACCAGTTATAAATATAGATAGGCAGCTCCACCATCGTCTACATCAGTGGTTCTCAATATCGTATCCCCCTCTTGCAGACCTCAGGTGCTGTTTTTCTAGCGCGTAGTAAATCACACAAAATATTTTAAAAAATTGCATTTTGTTGCAACGAAACCAAATTAAAAATTACCCATCGAAAAAGTTCGCTTTTTTTTCAATGTTTACTTTTTTTTAGGCATTTTAGTGATTTTTTAAAATGAGCAATTTTTAAAATTTAGCTCGAAATCCTATTTTAGGGCTTTCTTATCCAATTAACTTTAACAAATTAATAACCTCCCCTATAACGAGTAACTGTAATCAGCAAATTGTGTACAAATTGAATAAAAAATACTATAAACGCAACAATGGTTTATAAAACAGTGCTTTTCCTTTTTCTGGGCAAATGCTTTCAGTTACTATGGCAAAGTATTACTTGGACAAGTCTTTCTCTGGTTTGATTGTCACCATAACATTGCCTACTGCATCATTATGTATAGTAAAAAATTCAATGCTGGTTTGAAAATGTGTTCCAAGTCACAAATTAATTAAGCCTATGATGTCAATAGATAAATTTGAATAAATTTGCTTCATTCAAAATCTTCCCCAATCCTTGCCTTAACGATCACTCTTTCCTTCAGATTACGAATTCCTCCATAGGATGCCAAGTGGCTCGCTTTGAGAAATACTGGTCCACATGGACTGCAGTTAGCAGATGGCCAACAGTCTCCTATTAAACGTGCTGAACGAGCAGCTACACTAACTCAACCCAGTAACGAGCGAAACGCATAGGCTCATAAGTTCGATTCTAATTCAGAACCCATAAACTTTTTATAGACTGTCGACCGGTTGGTTTTGGTCTTGGCAAGTTTAAAACTAGAAGTTTTTCGTTCTTAAAAAAAGTTGGAATCTTTCAAGCTACGTTAACTGCAATTGATTGTTGAGAAGATTTAGTCAGCGTGTTGCGAAAAGTCAATATCGATGCTTCTGACGTTTCGCCACAATCTTACCGCGTTATCAAAAAAGTGTTATCTATCAGCTTAAAACCAATAAAAATGTTTAGAAGCTTGTCAGCAATGGCATGAATGGGTTTGAGCTTCGTTCATGGCGATAGGGGTCGAAAGTTCAAATCTCACGGTGGTGGCGAAATTGTGCCTTTAAACAAAGCGCATCTCCGCGATTTTTTGCTTCAGTACACTTCTTGTCGTAAAAATTAAGTGTGCGAGCAACACCAGTAACTGCTCAGCGAATTTGAACACAAGTTGTTTTAATGTTAGCAATAAAATTTTTTCCTGACTGAGAGATTAAAATTGTTTCTATCGTTTTTGCATCAAACAAAAAAACTTGAAAAATTCAAATAATATTGTCTTGATTTTGGCAATCGGCTTTTATGAAGTGTTGCAACCGTATTCACCTTTCTGAGTCGTTTCAATTCTTCTAGTGTGAAATCGATGGTAAAATAATCTGTTATATTCTGTCCGCCGACCGTGTAGGTCTTTACTCGGTCTAGAAATTCCGGAAAACTGGCGACGTTAGTCGAAGCGTTCAGCCACGGATCGTGGGAGCACACAAGCTTGGCATCCTAAAACATGATTTCAAATTTTGAATTTGGTTTGTACTTCAAAATAATTGGAATTATGCGACCGGATGGTTTCAGCATTGATACACATGAAGGAAGCGTTATATAACAATTTTCCCTGGTTAGTGTAGTGGTCGTGATATAAATTCACTTTTCTGGTCGTGATAATAACTCCTAAGCAGGTCTGTACACAATCTGCTGCATGCAATAGTTTTTTCCGTGATTAGGGTAGACCCACGCTAGTACCCTTTCAGTTCCAGCCAGTGTGCCCTCCGAGATTTTAGTGAGTTGGTCACCACCGGTGTAAGTGCGGAATAGCTAGCAAATGCTTGAAAACCGCCTGGCAAATTGGCGGATATCGTTGAACAAACCGTTTCACCAGTGCAGGCAAATAATTTTGAAGTAACAAAAATGACATTTTTGATGCTACAATCCATTTAATGTATATAAGCTAAGCTAACAAAGATTTCACGATATTTATTTTGATTTGATTGATGGGCCCTTCGTCCAAAACTTTCTTATGGCAGTTGAACGTCTTACGTAATCATAACAGCGATTTAAACCATGAAGGAATCAAACTCCAAACTAATGAAAGCAACATCAAATCTCACTTTAGTGACCGCCAAATCGCATTCAATCACGTCCGCACCTTGTTCCACCGCCAAGCTGTAAGCCTCCACCGTGTGCTCCGGCCGCATTCCTGGTGGAAAAAATGATTGTTAAAAAAAAGAACAAGTGAAAATCATGAAGAGGATAAGGGTGTCATGTCTGAGGTTGCTCTAGGCGCTCCTTTACTTTAAAAAAGCTCTCATTGTTATTATAATGACCCTTTACCACTTCCTTTAAGGCTCGTTTCTAAACACTTCCTCGGTTATTTTCCTCTTTCACATAAATACTTGAAAAGATGGTATGTAAAGAAAGTCGAATTAACTTTGAATCAGCCTGCATGCAATTCCAAATCTGGTCAGTGACGTATTTAAAAACAATTTTTTTGGGAAGGTAAAGCAGTTTGAAAAAGTAAAGATCATGTTGTTGATGATCAACTTTTTGAAACCAATAATTTCGCCTGATTCGATCTGCAAACATACGTAAGGGCTTCTTTCAAGAATCGTTATGTTCATAGCTCGAATTTCACTCAGTTTTGTCTCCAAATAGACAAAAAAGCCTTTTTGCTGCTGTCTTACCGTTTGGGAGGGCATTGCTCTTTATCCCCTCCTTTAAGTATCCCACTAGATCAGGTCATACATCATTGAAAACTTCTTTGCAGTTTGGCATTGCTATGTTTGATTTCACGGCTCAAATGCTGTTTAATTACAAAGCAAAGCAATGTAATGAGACATTTGAGGAGTGGTTACTCGCATAATTAATTTCATCACACCAGCTAACGGTAGCGATTATTGTTTGTTGTTGCGAGGAAACCAATTGCATGACAATCACCAGCTGAATTGAGTGAAAACTGTCGTCCTGCAGCGATGTAGAAGCTTCCAACATTTATCAAAGATTGGAGTCTAAATTTAAACTAGGTTTCAATTGCTGAATGTAAAAAGTTCATGCAATTTAATAGAATGCCAAAACTTCAAATGTCTAACTATGGTGATGCCTCACCTGCATTCTCAATTTCCCTTAATCCATACCAGCATCTCACATGCCAGCTATTCATGATCTTTCCCACAAAACTAAATTTGTACTAGCCTATCGCAGGCTAGTGCATCCAACAGTGTTTCCGGCATAAAATGCAAATATGCCCCTCTGGGCAATTTCAGATCATGCCATCAATCCATTGCTGCATTACTGCATAGACCTTATACTCAAATGCTATCCCTGCATGTTGATTCTAGCGCAATGCGGTTGAAACATGTGAAGTGCCTATGTGATATAGGTAAAAATCATTGCCCTTGTATGAGGTCTATGCAGTAATGCAGCAATGGATCGATGGCATGATCTGAAATTGCCCAGAGGGGCATATTTGCATTTTATGCCGGAAACACTGTTGGATGCACTAGCCTGCGATAGGCTAGTACAAATTTAGTTTTGTGGGAAAGATCATGAATAGCTGGCATGTGAGATGCTGGTATGGATTAAGGGAAATTGAGAATGCAGGTGAGGCATCACCATAGTTAGACATTCGAATGTAAAAAGATTCTAGAATGAGGAGTTTGGATTTGTCAGTAGAGCTGGTGAGAATTTGTGGGTTGTTGAAGTCAACTCTGTGGTTTGGATGTGATTGTAAATGGTTACACACTTCAGAGTTGAGACTAGTCTGGTACTCATCCAGGCGTTTTACTAAATTCCGGCGACTTTGGCCAATATAGAAAAAAAAACACAAGAACAGTTAAACCGGTATAATACGTTGCTTGTTAATAACTGGGGTTGGGGGTCTTTGAAGTGTAGTTGTTGCTTGAGATTTTTGGTAACATGGACGAATCTAAACATGGTATCTGGTAAATGCTTGTGAATGAATTCTTTTAATTCTTTCTCAAAGTGATGGGAGATATTTCCTATATAAGGTAACTTGAATAAAAAATATTTGGAGGGATTCTTTTCAACCAAGGGAGTTCAAGGAGCAAACTTTTAGTTAAGAAATTGCCTGATGCATTTATCGATGAAGCTAGATGGATCTTCATTCCGAAAAAGTGTGTTTTTGATGAAACGAAATTCTGTATCTATTTGAAAATAGGAATTGCAGATAGAATAGGAACGATGAAGAAGGGAGTTCACTAGATTTCGCTTGTAACCATGAGGGAAAAAGCTAAAAAATTTTGTAAGGTGGCTAGTGCATGTGGGTTTGTGATAGGTGCTAGTTTTAATTCCTATGTCAGTTTTTTCGATGAGAACATCAAGAAAAGCCAGAGAGTAATGCGATTCTACTTCCTTGGTAAACTGAATTTGATTCTGCACACTGTTAAGATTACGAAGAAATACGTCAATAGAGAAGGTATTAGTAAAGATAGCAAAACAATCGTCAACATAGCGAAAAAATTAGTATGCACAATTTTGCTCTTCAATGAGAATAGATTTGCTTGATTTACGACGTTTTTTATGAAAGTAATTGGTCACAAAGCGACTGTACAATCTTATAAGTTTTCCTTTTAGCATTAGGCGTTGTGACGTTGATAATAGGTAACGTAATTTTGAATAAAGATTTCAAATTCAGCACGGATGTGTTGTACGTTTTGTCAACATAATCATTACGATTCAAAATAACTACGCCATTGCCTTTGTCAGGCTTAGTAATAACTATGTCACGATCTTTTCTTGAAGATTTTAACGCACAATTTTGCCCTTCGTTGAGAATAGATTTGCTTAATTTGCGACGTTTTTTATGAAAATAATTGGTCACAAAGCGACTGTACAATCTTATAAGTTTTTGTTTTGAGATCAAGCATTGTGACGTTGATAATAGGTTACATAATTTTGAATAAAGATTTTCAAATTCAGCACGGATGTGTTGTACGTCTAGCCTAGAAGAATAAAGGCTAAAATCCAATCCTTTGTTTAATAGCTTTGACTCTGCTTCAGTCAGTACCCTGCTGGAAAGATTGTGCAGTACATCAATAGGAGACGTTTCCACTAGTCCAAGGTTTTTGAGTTTCTTACTAAGATTTAATTGCACGGTATTTTCTTCGTCCTTTTTTACTTTTTGTAGTAACCTGACTGAAGCAGAGTCAAAGCTATTGAACAAAGGACTGGATCTTAGCCTTTATTCTTCTAGGCTAGACGTACAACACATCCGTGCTGAATTTGAAAATCTTTATTCAAAATTATGTAACCTATTATCAACGTCACAATGCTTGATCTCAAAACAAAAACTTATAAGATTGTACAGTCGCTTTGTGACCAATTATTTTCATAAAAAACGTCGCAAATTAAGCAAATCTATTCTCAACGAAGAGCAAAATTGTGCGTTAAAATCTTCAAGAAAAGATCGTGACATAGTTATTACTAAGCCTGACAAAGGCAATGGCGTAGTTATTTTGAATCGCAATGATTATGTTGACAAGATGCATAAAATTTTAGACGATTGTACTAAATTTATGCCTTGCAATCAAGACACAAACCTATCTAATCTCACTAAATTCCAACGATCTCTTTACTATCTTAATTCCAAAAAAGCATTGTGCAGTAAAATCTACTCTAGAATATCTCCCACTTCTACAACCACTCCTTCTCTATACGGATTACCAAAACTACACGAACCTGGAATTCCCCTGAGACCAATTCTTTCCTTTATTGGGTCCTTTGATCATGAATGTGCGCAGTGGTTTTCGCAAATCTCAGACAACATCCCAGACACCTTCACCTTTCTTTCCAAAATCTCCAAACACAATTTTGCCAACCAAACCATGGTGTCATTTGACGTCAAAAGCCTTTTTACCAACATTCCTCTCTCATTTACCTTAAACCTCCTACTTGAATCCATTTATGTTGACAACAGTACAGAGTGGAACGGCCTTAACAGAAGCAGATTACTGAAGCTATTAAGCTGGTCAACAAAAAACATGAGTTTTTAATTTAACAGTAAATTCAATAAACAACTAGATAGTGTGGCTATGGGTTTTCCCATGGGGCCCCTACTGGCTGACGTCATGATGAATTACGTAATTGATAAAGCGATTGAACGCACGCCCCTGGACCATCAACCAAAGTTCTTTTGTCACTATGTTGACGATTGTTTTGCTATCTTTACTAATACCTTCTCTATTGACGTATTTCTTCGTAATCTTAACAGTGTGCAGAATCAAATTCAGTTTACCAAGGAAGTAGAATCGCATTACTCTCTGGCTTTTCTTGATGTTCTCATCGAAAAAACTGACATAGGAATTAAAACTAGCACCTATCACAAACCCACATGCACTAGCCACCTTACAAAATTTTTTAGCTTTTTCCCTCATGGTTACAAGCGAAATCTAGTGAACTCCCTTCTTCATCGTTCCTATTCTATCTGCAATTCCTATTTTCAAATAGATACAGAATTTCGTTTCATCAAAAACACACTTTTTCGGAATGAAGATCCATCTAGCTTCATCGATAAATGCATCAGGCAATTTCTTAACTAAAAGTTTGCTCCTTGAACTCCCTTGGTTGAAAAGAATCCCTCCAAATATTTTTTATTCAAGTTACCTTATATAGGAAATATCTCCCATCACTTTGAGAAAGAATTAAAAGAATTCATTCACAAGCATTTACCAGATACCATGTTTAGATTCGTCCATGTTACCAAAAATCTCAAGCAACAACTACACTTCAAAGACCCCCAACCCCAGTTATTAACAAGCAACGTATTATACCGGTTTAACTGTTCTTGTGTTTTTTTTTCTATATTGGCCAAAGTCGCCGGAATTTAGTAAAACGCCTGGATGAGTACCAGACTAGTCTCAACTCTGAAGTGTGTAACCATTTACAATCACATCCAAACCACAGAGTTGACTTCAACAACCCACAAATTCTCACCAGCTCTACTGACAAATCCAAACTCCTCATTCTAGAATCTTTTTACATTCAGCAATTGAAACCTAGTTTAAATTTGGACTCTAAACTCTTTCCTCTCCATTTATGTAACACGTGATTATCGCTTCTTGTGTGTTCATTTTTGTGTCAGTATGGCGTAGTTGCTAGCCAACCTGTTTGAAGTACATTGTTTGCGTTGAAAATGGCACCAGTTGAGGGCTAAAACGTTCGCAGTATGTTTTTAACAAATTGTTTGGCTGTTATTTTTGGATTAAAGTTTCCCTCTCCTTCTCAAACAACCAGGTTGATTTTCTTTGTCGCTTTTGCCCGGCACCAACGCTTTCAAAAGAGAATTTGGCATTTTCATGCAAGCTGGTTTAACTCTAGCAATTGGGCTATTGATGTGAGTTAAAATCTGGCTTACATGTATTCGACAGCCGTGAATGTTCCATTTCTCGAACATTTGCTATGCTGTGTGAACTGTTGAGAGTTTGGGTAAAATCAGTCAACCCTGATTCAGATTTTCTAGAAAAGCTGTATCAAATTCGTCATTGTACTCATCTACAAATTCAACTACGGACAAAAAAATCGAAACTGAGTTCTAAATATCCAGCAAGAAAAACAATTTTATTTGTGATAGTGTCATTAGATGTAATTAGCTCTTCAGTGTGATCAATATCAAGTAAATCATCACCAAAACAAATGTTAGAACTGCATGCGACATCATCAGACAGTTGTGAGGTAGAATCGTATTTCAACAGTGTGAGTTGATTCTTGGTTTCAGCAGCTGCTTTAATGTCTACAGCATCACTATAGAAATTACCACCACGATGTTTTATGGTTCTGCACCAAACAACAGCGCCTCAACGTGGTGGTGCGGTACCCGACCCCGTTTGGATTGGATCGAAATGGCTGTTGGCCTTCCCGAGGGCCCCAGTTACCCCAATCACTCCCCTTCATTTTTTCGCCATGCTGCCCCCTAAACGATCGCAGAAGAGCAGCACACAGCTTTTTTAAAATCGGTCGCCTGTCTTCTATCCTCCCCTGCCTTTCTCTTGTCCGCCTTCGTCTTCTCATTCTTCTCCTTCCCTTGATGACCTACCTTCCTGTCCTCTCCTCCATCTTTTCTTCTATCTCAAACTATCGGGCAGATCTGGCAGGAACTGTCTTCTCTCTCCTCCTGTTCTATAAGGCTACAATGGATCCACGGACATGCGTTTCTCCCGGGGAACAACGCGGCTGATGAGCTGGCCAGACGGGGAGCGCTACTTGCACCCTCTGCAATCCCTTGTAGTCTCTCTCTCCTCTTATCTCTCGTATCCACTCTTCTCTTTTCTCGAACTGGAGGCGTACTGTCTCATCTAAATTCTTCGACACACAGATTCCCTTCGATTTCCACCGAGGAACTTGTGCTCCCTCGTCACGCTCGCTGTGTTCTCTCTCGTCTACGCTGCAACGGACACAGCCTATTGCTAAGTTCTTATCTAACTGTAAGAATACGCAATATGTATTTAGGGCCTCCAAAATGGCATACAATTTCAACCACCAGCGCGTGTGTAGCAAGAATTTCGTCATTAAAAACGTTTTCAGCAAAACCAAACACACAGCGTCCTGAGTATCTTAGTGTTTCTGTAAGCTTCACTTTATCAAATACAATGTTGAAAAGTTGCTGTTGTGGTCAGGGATGTGAAAGCGGTTATTTTTCAACCGCTTCCGCCAACAAAAAACGAGAAAACGACCGTTGAGAATTTTTAAACTTTTGTGGGTCTGTATCCTGCCTTCTCCTACACTTTATCATTTTGAGGAGACAAAAACCTATCCATGTATTGCTATTACTTTAGATACTTTGCTTAAGCTTATTGTTCCGAACTACTCTATGCTTCCTTTTTTCAGATATTAGAGCTCGTGTTGAATGTAGAAGTGCTCTTTAACCTTGTTGTCATCGCGGAAGTGATGTACTTTCGCGTTTGTCACGGAAACCCCACATACAAAAATTTAGAAATTCCGAATTGCTTGTAAGAAAATCTAATATTTTGTTGCTACACTTCAAAAAATAATTAATTAAACACTTCATTGAATAAACAGTTATTACAAGTTCCTTCACTACTTACAAGCATTTTAACAACAGTTAACTTAATGCTTCTTAGATTTAAACTGTGTGACCACTTATTACAGCTCTCGACAATAACCTGCGGTCACAATAAGAAATTACACCGTATAGCGCTGATTTTCCCTCTCTATCCTCAACTAACTTAACTTTGAGTTACCTTTAACTCTAGGCATCAATACCGACTTTCTATCCGTCCCCAAAACACGTATTGACTCTAATCTTTCTAAATAGTGAAGTGCAAAATTTCTGTCATATTTACATTATATAAAGCGAGCAAAATTGAACTGCACGAATCAATAACCGCCTCAAGGTGGTGGTGCTTTCCTCAACCCGTTTGGTTGGGTCGAAATGGATGTTGGCCTTCCCGAGGGTCCCAGTTACCCCGGGCATTCCCCTCACACAAACCATTTTTTCGCCGTGATGCCCCTGAACGACCGCAAAAGGGCAGCACGCAGCCTCTCTAAAATCGGTCTCTTGTCCTCTTTCTTCTCCTGCCTTTCTCTTGTCCATCTTCTCATTCTTCTCCTTGTCCTGATGAGCGGCAACGTTCATTCTAATCTTTGCCTCGTCTTTCCCTGCCTAGTGTGTGCTGGAAATGTTACCTGGAGGGGTAGGTCGGTGCAATGCGGCACATGCTCTAATTGGGTTCATTTAAAGTGCTCAGTACTCTATTTTTCTAGATTCAGAACACTTGTCAGCTCTCACTCCTGGAGCTTCCCTCCCTGTTGCATCTCTGCTACTTCTCGAGATCCCATACCTACCAACACTGTGACTTCTTCCTCAAACTTCTCCAGCTTCTATACCTCCACTGCTCAATCTGGGCCCCTCTGCTAATGCAGCACTCCCACCCCATTCTCGCCTTCAAACCTCTTATCCCCCTTCCGCCCACTTCGTATCTTCTCCCTCTGCACCCTCACCACCGCCTTATGCTTCTGGCTGTTTTTCTACACCTCCTGCTTCCTCTTCCCCCTAACTCCCTCAGGGTTCTTCAATGCAATGCTGGGGGTCTCCGAGCCAGGAACACCGAATTTCTACACTTTATTCGTCTCATCCCGTTGACCCTATTTGTATCCAGGAATCTAACCTAAATTTATCTTCCTCTTTCCGGATCCCTGGATCCTCTGCTCTGCGATCTAGTCGCAGCCACTCCCGGTCTGATATTTTTTCTACTGATGCCACACAAGCTAGCGGCGGTATCATCATTTTCGTCAAGCAGAGCTTATCCTTCTCTGAACTTTCTACCTCTTCTCTTTCTTCGCTTGACCTCTACTCTGATTATGTAGGGGTCAATATTTCTCTAAAGAACTCCTCCTCACTCTCATTCCTAAATGATTATGCTCCCCCCATTTGTTGTTCTCCGAGAGATAGCAGAACCGACTCCTTTTCTCCTTCCATTCTTCCGATTTTTAGAAATTTCTTCATTCTGGGGGATTGTAACTAACATTACCCCCACTGGGACTCAAAAGGTATTTCTAACCAGTGGGGAGCAATTGCTCCTCTCCTGACATCTCCTTTGCTCCCTCCTTTCTTGCTTCTGGGAGATGCTTCAGGACCTGGATTCCGATCACCTACCAATTCTCCAAACTGTCCCTCTTTCTCCGGTCTTTCGCTTCAACGAACGTCCATCTTTCTTCAGTATTCAGTAAGTCCGTTGGGATGACTTTGCTTTTTACTTTGACTCTCACTGTTCTTCTGCAAAAGAATACTCGTCTAAATAATCTAAATAATGCAGAAGAGGGGAAGACAGACCCTTTCAACGATCCAACATTCTCAACACAATTAATTGCGGACAATGTGAGTAACATGTTTCGCACTTCTTTTGCAAACGAAAAATACGCCGGTCCGTCAATTAATATTGTGCCTGCAAGCGTTAGCAGCTCAACAATTAATCGACCGGCAGAGTGTAGTAATAAGCTTAATACAATGCAAGACTCAGTATATAATGTTGCGCATGCGTGCAATGCGGACCCGCGAAGTAGCAGCTACCCGAAACAAAAATTCAACCCTTTACCACCCGTCTCCAATGGTGCCCAAACCTTCAAACCCTCTAATTTTTTAAGTTATAGCACTAAGAAGGAGGGATACCCTTTATCTCATTCATGCACCTCAGCTCAGATTTGTTAAGCACCCTTGCCTAATGAACATGTTTCTTCACAACCTCAAGCTCATATTAATCAATCATTCCGCACTGGGCCTGAAAACGACTTTGGTTCCACTAGATGGCGATCTGCTCCTGAAATCATCACCAGTGCTTCTAACGATATTCCAGCTTTTCGTAATATGAGATTTAATGCTAACTGCCCCGGAAACCTCTCTGGGAGAGGCCCAGATTGGCAGCCTGCAATGCCCGCGTTAGAACCAGCAATTTTCCGGGGCAATTCTGCCAATTATTGTAGCTTCGTGGATTCCTTTGATGCCTTAATATCTTATAACGTCCCAGAGCCCAAACGTAAACTTTTCTATCTCTTGCAGTACACATCTGGCCCGGCTAATGCTTTAGTGAAGGGATGCCAATACTTGCCGGCCGACCAAGGTTATGCTGAAGCACGCAAACTGCTTCAGCAAACATACGGTCAAAAATTTCAAATCGCTAAGGCATGCATCGATTCAATTGTTAATGGCGCGCCACTGCATTACCAAGACAAAGCTTCTCTAATCAAATTTGTCGCCGAGTTAAAATCCTGCGTCAACACTCTCAGCGGAATGAATTATCTCCATAAAATGGATAACATCGACGTATCAAACAAAATATCCAAGCGTCTGCCCAGCGCGTGGATTAACGGCTGGCAAGCAGAAGTCGATAATGTTATTCACGTTAGAACGGAAGAAGTCAGTATAAAACATTTAACCGATTACGTGTCGTTAGGCACTCGACAATGCACAAACTTCGCCAACGATTGGTCGCAGGTGATGAAATCTCGGCTAAACAACCCAACTTTAAACAAACGTGAAAAGATCTCATTTGCTACACAAGTTTACATCAAGAAAACAATGTGCAGAATGTGCGAAGGTCCACATTTCTCAAATCAATGCAAGCATTTTAGAAAGCTCGATTACGATGCTCGCAAGTCATTCGTGATCAAAGCCAAACTTTGCTGGTCATGTCTCGAACCTGATCATTTTTCAAAATCTTGTCCTCGTACTAATCCCTGCTCCAAATAAGATTGTAATGGGCGCCACACCACTCTTTTGCACCCGCCGAATTTAAGTAATCAAAGTACAACACATGCCGAAAGAGATAGGGTCAAAGATACCACTGCTATAGCCAAGGTGTCCAGCGCATTTGTTGGCTCAGATTTAAGAAGTGGCCTTTTACCAGTAGTAACCTGTCAAAATTCGCTGTAGTAATTCAAACAAATTGGTTACCACCCTTGCGCTGCTCGATAAAGGAAGCACAAGCTCGTTTATTTCGGGAAGCTTACTCGAAAACCTACAAGCAAAGAACTTTTCCGTAATCAACGTTTCTACTGCTACCATTAATCAAATTCAAACCTTACACAAAGCTGAAGTTATTGATGGCCTACAAATTAGCGATATTACCGAATCCAACCTTTTCCATTTGAATCCTACGCTTTCCATTAACTCTATACCAGTCGGGAAAGACAATATTCCAACTGAAGAAGACGTGAATCAATTTCTTGAATTTAGGGATATTTATATTCCTTTGATGAATGAAGAGGTCGGCCTTGTGATCGGTAACGACAATGCCCCGGTAATGCAACCACTTGAAGTCATAAATAGTGACGCCGGCTATTACGCGATTAAAACTCCGGTGGGGTGGACAATTAATTGTCCTAAGAAAAACGCGGTTTATCCAAAATTGAACAAAACGTTTTTGGTCAGATTAAATTATAATCATCCAATGTGCACCTTGTGTACCGACGTTGTTGACACCAGCATTAACAACAATCAATTATCAAGAGACCAAACTCGCTTTCTGAATTTCGTTTCGACCTCGATTCGCCATTTTGACAGCCAGCATCATGAAATCGCTTTGCCTGTGCGCAATTCTGAGATTCAATTGTCCTTGAAAAGAGCTATGGCAGAACAACGAGCTTGCTACCTGAAGCGTAAGTTTCTGAAAAACCCTTCCTTTTTCGAGCATTACAAAACCTTCATTAATGACATGCTCGTCAACAACTACGCCGAAAGGGTAGAAGGCGTAAAGAGCCCGCCTGGTAAAACGTGGTACATTCCGCACCATGGAGTGTATCATCCCAACAAACCACAAAAAATCAGAGTCGTGTTTGACTGTTCCGCCAAGTACAAGGGAATTTCCCTAAATGATACTTTATTACCTGGACCTGATATCACAAACAAACTGCTTGGCGTGCTTATTCGATTTCGCAGTGAAGTCATCGCAATCGAAGGAGATATTAAAAGTATGTTTTATCAAATCCAAATTCCCCCGCGTGACAGAGATAAACCCCAATTTCTGTGGTGGAGAATGGTGAGCTAAGTAACGCGCTAATCGAGTACCGAATGTGTGTGTATCTGTTCGGCATCGTATGCTCTCCGGGCTGTGCCAATTTTGCACTCAAACAAACAGCTGTAGACTTCAAAGACAATTTTGATCAAAACACTGTTGACGTAATTAACAACTGCTTTTACGTTACGAGTGCTTAGCATCCTCTCCTTCTGTCAAAGAAGCCGAAGATTGTAAAAAGAAGTCTCTGAACTCCTAATGAAAGGAGGCTTCAAAATGACCAAATGGGTAAGCAACAGTAGAGAGGTGATCAAAACCGTGCCAAAATCCGATAGATGCACTAAACTTCAAAACCCGGATCTATGCTCCGCAGACCTCCCAAAAAACGCGCTTTAGGGTTATGGTGGGATGCGGAAAAAGATACCTTATGCTTCAGGGTTCTAGTCAAAACTAAACCCCAGACACGTCGAGGCATTTTACCTGTCGTGAACTCAATTTATGACCCTCTTGGTTTTGGTGCACCAGTAATTCAACCGATGAAGTTACTTCCGCAATCCCTCTGCAAAATCAAACCAAAATGGGATGATCCAATTCCCTAACCTTACAACACACAGTACCTGCAATGGATCGATCAATTACCATTACTCGATGCTTTTCAAATTGCAAGATGTTACAAAACCTTCGGGTTTGGCAAGCTAAAACAAGCTGCTATACACCACTTTGCTGACGCATTTGAAAAATCGTATGGTTATGCTTCATATTTGCGGCTAGTTGACGAAGAAGATAATATCAACGTTTCCTTCTTACAGGGAAAAACAAGACTTGTCCCACTGAAAACAATAACTGTACCGAGATTAGAACTCTGTGCCGCTACAATTTCTGTCCGACTTGATCAATGTCCGAGAAGGGAACTTAATCCCGTTATACCACTTGAGCCTTCCCTGTTCTGGTCTAACAGCACTACTGTACTGCGGTACATCAGAAGTGGCAGTCAAATATTCCACACATTTGTAGCCAACAGATTTCAGCTTATACGAGACATCTCTCACCCGGATCAATGGCGATACGTTCCCTCACATCTCAATCCTGCTGATCACGCATCTCGTGGCTTATCAATAAAAAATTTCTTAAGATGCACACAATGGAAGGCTGGTCCAACATTCTTAATGTCTCCTGAAAGCTGTTGGCCAGAGCAACCGACATTTACTCTTCGTGTATGCTTTCCTGCGGACGACCCAGAGATTAAAAAACGTAACGTCTCTTGCTTTCTCTCACCTGTACATACACATTTCCTGGATGACCTTTTTGACAAATATTCGTCTTGGTTTAAAATCCTAAAAGTCTGCGCATGGATCTTACGTTTTGTAACAGCACTCAAATCTCGAGTTAACCAAACTACAAGGTCTAACATACGTAACAAAAAATTGAACCAAAACATATAACTTTACCATTTTTGTTTAGAGGTACAAGAAATTAAACAAGCCGAACACGTTGTTTTTGCTCACATGCAATCTCAATATTATAATGAAGAAATCAAGTGTCTCTCCAAAGGTAAACTAGTAAAAAGGGCAAGTAGTATTTCAAAACTCAATCCTTTCCTCAAAGGAAATCTCCTTTGTGTTGGTGGACGAATTAAATATGCGCCTACTCCGTACGACTCCAAACACCAAATAACAATCCCCAACAAATGCCCTGCTACCCACTTGATCACCAAGTATATTCATTGCAAACTTGGTCACGTGGGTCGGCAGCATGTACTATTTCAAACGATCAAAACTAGGTGGGTCATGTATTTGCATTTATTTGTACATATCAAGCAAGCAAATTGCTTATCTATGTACAATTCATGTGTGTTTATTTGAATCTATCAATCGTGTTTGTTTACGTTTTGTTGTCCTCCAATCAATCACAAATATTGTTATTTTATGCGGAATTATCTCCTGAAGCATTTACCACTGCTAAACGGGGCGCGGATGTTAATGGCGTGTAGCGACACTTGTTATTAGGCTTTAAATTCGAATAAATCAGTTCCCTTTGGTTCGATCAATCGTTGTTCGGTTTTAAGCGTAAATGATTTGCGGTACCTCATTTCTCAATTATTTCCGAAACCTCGCTAAACAGACAGTTGGATAGAGCTCGGTTGTTGGACAACATAAGTATTGTAAAGTCTACGGTGCTATTTAGTAATGAAGTTTTGTATTTTTATTGTGCAAAACCTTAAATTTATATACAGTAGATTCCGCTTAATTGGGCCGCCGGTTAATCGGGTCAGCCGTTTAATTGGGCCAAATTGTTACGAACAAAATCCAATCAAAGATAATGCACTACGTTAAATCCGCATAATCGGGCCACTATTCCGCTTAATTGGGCCACAACTGTAGTCACACATACACTGGTTTAATTGCAAAACCGCCTTTGTAATGTAATAGAACTCAATATCACAAAGCCAACTATATTATGTAACAATTGAAAAATACAGGCGCAAATTATTTTGTCATTTCATGCCCTTGGACATGGTAATTGTTGTGTTTTGTTGCAAATTTTGTGAAGTCCCAAGCAGAGATGCCACAAAAAGAATTAACAATTGCTGAAAAGGTTGTTGTCCTAAGAAAAATTAGAGAGCAACCTCCAAACATTGGTCATCGCCAGCTAGCTGAGATAACTGGTGTACCAAGGACAACCCTGGCACAGATACTGCAAGACTTCGGATAATCGGGTCAGCCGCTTAATCGGGCCAAATGGTGCTTATCCCGATGTGGCCCGATTAAGCGGAATCTACTGTATATCAAAATTTATGCTAACTTAATTGCCTTAAAAATGAAAACGAAGTGTCGCAATTGCCAGTAAGTTCGTGCTATTTGTTAATTTATGATTGTTCGTTTATGGTTTGCTTGTTTGTAGATAACGGTTTCTTCAATACAATTTCAAATTAATCAAGTACAGTAGATTCCGCTTAATCGGGCCACATCGGGATAAGCACCATTTGGTGTGTGACTACAGTTGTGGCCCGATTAAGCGGAATAGTGGCCCGATTATGCAGATTTAACGTAGTGCATTATCTTTGATTGGATTTTGTTCTTAACAGTTTGGCCCAACTAAACGGCTGACCCGATTAACCGGCGGCCCAATTAAGCGGAATCTACTGTATTGGGAAATCAGTGTTGAGGCTATGACACCTCAGTCAAAGTTCATGTGACGGCCGCCAGCCCAAAGCGCCGTCATAAACGCTGTTAGGAGGTTGGGACCCAAGTTACAAACTCTGAGATTGCGAGTTACCAGTCCTTCTATTCAAGGTATCTGTGATTGAAATACAGCAGGTTGCCTATTAGAACTACTCAGCCTAATTTTGAAATTTTTTGGCTACCTCTTTTCAGCAAACTTTATTTTGCTTGGCTTAAATCTCTCCATCCTGAATTAATTCGCCAATGCAACCTCCGCCCCAACGCCGAACTAATACTCACCAGAGCCTCCTCTATGCGCGACATTAAGCGGGCGATCTGAAGGCAATCCCTCGATTATGACGTCGTCCTGACAAAGAACACTTCCGAAGCAGATTGCTAGAAATAAGAGTTTAATTGGAAGCAAATTCATGTCGGCCACAGCAAACTTTGCGCTGTTGCAGCCACTGCAACTTTGATGCATACATGCGCAGCTATCGCACTAATGAGATCTAGCTACTAAGAGTCGTATGAGCACGAAGATGTGACCCCGACAAAGAAGCTACATCTCCCCTGATGTAGTTGAACGGCAGCGCCTACCCTTCAATCAAGCAACAGAAGCCATCGTTGAGTCGCCGAGCCCAAACCTCAAGACCGCCTTCCAAATGAAGTCTTGACGGAAATCTCATTCACTTCGGCCGGCAAGCTCATCTCTCTCTCATCGATGGCGGATGCAGCGCAACGGCAGGCATCTGGCTGAAGTCCGGCGTCAAAAGAGTGCACTCCGTACGGCGACTAGTCACTTCTATCACGATAGCTAGTAATTGCGGATTTCTTTCGGTTTATATATTAACATTGCTGTTGGTAACTTTCGGTTTGTGGTTTGTAACATCTTCGTGCTCATACGACTCTTAGTAGCTAGATCTCATTGCTGCGATAGCTGCGCATGTATGCATCAAAGTTGCAGTGGCTGCAACATGCCTTCCCCGCCATCGATGAGAGAGATGAGCTTGCCGGCCGAAGTGAATGAGATTTCCGTCAAGACTTCATTTAGAAGGCGGTCTTGAGGTTTGGGCGCGGCGACTCAACGATGGCTTCTGTTGCTTGATTGAAGGCGCTGCCGTCCAACTACATCGAGGAGATGTAGCTTCTTTGTCGGGGTCAGAGACGTAGCAGCCGCCCCCAAACCCCCCAATTGGGGGGGCCCAGGCCAACTTTGGGGGCCCAAGTTAGTCTGAAGTTGCTTTTTGGCTACGTGACTATTTTCAGTTCAGCAGACTTGTTTACAATCGATTTAAACTGTAGGAAGAAATTGGCTTGTGACATCATAAGTGAATGCTACGTCATTTTATCTCGCAGAATCTAGAATATTTCGATTGATTTTCTGGTAGAATCTTAAATATTCGATTGACGTAACAATGCCGTTGTTACGCAACAATCATAGAATGGTCTGGAATTCTGTTTGGTTATAAATACCGGGACAATATATATACACTGCAGAGTGCAGATAAAGTATTTTATTGACATTGTATAGAATGAAACGTTCAAAAAGTGGTGCTCAAAAGAGAAAAGAAGCAGCCACTGCTCGAGATGCTGTAGCGAAATTGCCCAAGATGACAGATTTTTTCAAGATTACTGAGCAGAGTAGACCTGGCACTAGTACCGAGAGGGATAAAGAAAACTATAGTGTACAAGAAAAAGAAGACTATGACGATCAGCATCAAAGTGATTGTGAATTTCCAGAAAATGTAAGTTGTGATTTACCTGCCAATACGCAACCTTCAATATCAAAAATAACTGAATCTCAATTTACCCCTATCCCTGATGACCCATGTAAATGGCCTGAAAGTATTTCTGATGCTCAACGATGTGATATAGTAAAGCGTGGACCACATCAACTAATAATGAATTTTCCATATAATAACACAACTCCAAGGCGACGTTTTTCCTCCAACCATTATAAACGTGTGTTACCTAATGGTGAAAGTGTTTCACGGTCGTGGCTAGTTTATTCTGGGGAATCAGATCAAGTTTTTTGCTTTTGTTGTAAGCTATTTGGAAAAACACTAAGCCCATTTTGTAGTGGTATAAATACATGGGAGGGTTTTTCGAAAAAACTGAAAGACCATGAAAACGGCATTTCCCACCAAGAATGCTGCAGTCAATGGATGTTGCTAGCTGAAGGGATAAGAAATTCATCCACTATCGACAAACGCGAGATGAATATTTTTTTCAATGAAAGACGTTTTTGGAGAAATGTTTTAGAGAGACTTATCGACATTGCCTTGTTTCTATCGGAAAGGAATCTTGCTTTTAGAGGATCTGAAGAAGTCTTAGGATCTCCTCACAATGGAAATTTTCTGGGTATGTTTGAGCTTTTGGCAAGAAGAGATCCGATCCTAAAAGAGCTTCAAGACAGAATCAAGAATAAAAACACTAAAGATCACTATTTGAGTCTTACCATACAAAATGAACTAATTGAATTGCTAGCGACAGAAGTTGAAAAAGAAAATTTACAGCAATTGAAATTGGCAAAATATTTTTCTATAATTTTGGACTGCACTCCAGATATGTCACATCATGAACAAATGTCTGTCATTCTCCGTTATGTACTATGTAATGAAGAAGCTGCTGTTGTTAAAGAAACATTTTTTGGCTACTTGAGAATAAGTGACAGTACTGGGAAAGGCTTGTTGGACGCTTTCTTAGAAAAAGCGACCGAACTGCAACTCGAATTGTCTGATTGTCGAGGTCAGTCATATGATAATGGTGCTAACATGAAAGGAAAACATTCTGGGGTCCAAGCAAGAATGCTAGACATCAATCCCAAAGCTGTTTACGTGCCCTGTGCAAACCATACTCTTAACTTAGTTGTTGTTGACAGTGCTAATTGATCGACGGAAGCATTGACATTTTTTGGAGTACTTACAAGGTTGTATGTGCTGTTTTCTTCCTCTGCTCAGCGTTGGGAAATTTTGAAGAAACATGTGGAGCTGTCCATAAAGTCACAATCTGATACTCGTTGGGAAAGCAGAATTAAATGCATCAAACCTCTTCGATACAATTTAAAAGAGGTGTTGCTGGCACTGAAAGATTTGGAAGCCATTTCCATAGAAAGAAAAGATGGAAGAGCTGCCTCAGAAACAAAATCGTTGATAGCTCATTTATCAAAATGGAGTTTTCTTTTGTCGGTGTTTATTTGGTATGATATCCTATTCCAAGTCAATAAAGCAAGCAAGATTCTTCAATCGTATGGAGTCTCCCTTCATACAATGGAAAAGGAAATCCAGGCAACTGAAAAGTTTTTGCAAAACTATCGCACAACGGGTTATGACAGACTGACAGTGCCGCAACATCTGCTGTTGAAATAGCACAGGAATTGGATATTGATCCTTCTTTTCCTCCGTCAAGAAGTGGAAAGAAAAGAAGATTGTTTGATTACCAAGGTGAAGAGGAACAACGAGCTACTCCTGAACTGAAATTTAAAAGCAACTTTTTCTATCCATTAGTAGACCAGGCTATTATGTCAATAAAGGAGCGCTTTAATTTCTTACGTGAGGTTTCTTCCGCCTTTTCGTTTTTGTACACACGAGACAAACTTTTGCTTGTGCAACAAGAAAATGCTCTTCTTACTTGCTGTAAAGAGTTCCAAAAAAAGTTCGGTGACATTGATTCTGATGAAACGAGCGCTGAGCTACAGCGGTTTGTTTTAATTTTACAAAAAAAACGCAATCTCAATACGGCTCAAGACTTTCTCAACTATCTTCTAAAGACTCATTTATTTGAATTGTATCCGAATGTGTACATCGCACTTCGAATCTTACTAACTTGCCCCGTGACTGTTGCCAGCGCTGAAAGAAGCTTCAGCAAATTGAAACTGATCAAAACTTTTAATAGAACGTCTATGACAGACAGTAGACTATCTTCATTAGCCATGTTGTCAATCGAAAATGACTGCGCCCGATCTCTTGATTATGACAATGTCATAACAGCATTTGCGAACAAAAAGGTTCGCTCCAGACTATTTAAATGATACTGTGTTTTTATAACTTTTTCATGTTTTTCAGTGTCATTGCTTTCGTTTCGCAGTGTCTGCATAAATGTCCTACTGAACTCTGGCATCGGTGCCGAATTTTTTATGACTTGCACCTTCGGTATCGGCATGCTTTATTCTGACATTAGCCTGTTTACTTATGTACAAATTGTGGTGTATTTTCTTAATGCAGCTTTTCAATTTTACACCTCTAAAGTGATATGACCTGTGCGCAGGGGCTCTTGCGCTTACTTCGGGGGGGGGGCCCGAAGTTGGAGTGCTACGGGACTGGTCGGGGTCACCATTGAAGCGCAACGGCAGGCATCTGGCTGTAGTTAGATGTCAAAAGAGTGCACTCCATATGGTGACAAGTCACTTCAATGACAGCTATTATTTGTAGATTTCGTTCGGTTTATATATTAACATTGCTGTTGGTACCGGCGCGATGGTGTAGTGGTTAGAGCGTCCGCTTCGCAGTCGGTAGACCTGGGGTTCATTTCCCTTGTCGAGTCATACCAAAAAGACTTTAAAAATTGGTATTCACAGCTTCCCTGCTTGGCGCTCAGCACATAAGGGATAGTGTGGAGAACAAGCCGGCAAGCTTGCTTGTTGTGTCCTTGGGCAAGGCACTTAACGGTACGCCTCCGTCTTTATGTGGCAGACAGATGGTGGGGCCAAGCAGTCTACCCGTCGCGGTGGCCCAGTATGACAAAAGACATGCAAACAGAGCATGAGCTCATACGCGTAAATATATTGCTGTTGGTAACTTTCGGTTTGTGGTTTGTAACATCTTCGTGCTCATACGACTCTTAGTAGCTAGATCTCATTAGTGCGATAGCTGCGCATGTATGCATCGAAGTTGCAGTGGCTGCAACAGCGCTTACACGCAGAATGGGTTCAGACCCACCAAAGAGTCGTCACCGCTAGAAAACGCGCATCGCATTTCGCAACAAATTCTGTGACTTAGCAGGAGGAGTCGATTAACAGCGGGACCACTGCTTTTCAATTGGGGGATAAGGTACACTCCAGGGTGTACCAGAATTTTTCATGGCTGTACCAGCTTAACGGAATGTACCAGCTTTCCAAAAGTAGCGCCTTTTCTAAAAAATGATTTTGACAGAACGGAGTCTTTTAACTTGAGCATTACAAAGTAGTGATCCCAAGCAGAAAGATGTCGCCCTTCAATTCATTGCCAAACGGATCCATCACTGGACAAAATTTTTCCGAATTTCAGGGAAAAATATTTCCATGTTTTCAGAGCGTGTACAAATTTTTTGAAAACTGATATAAGGTGTAGGCAAATCATTACAAAAAAGATTGAAGATCACTGGCCAAAGTGACGTTTTCAAAAGCAAAACACAGGAACCATGCGAGTAATGAACTCGCCATCTCACAATAATGAGCTATGCTTTAATGCTAACTCGTTGAGTTTCGATCACTGCGGAATAAATACGGAATTATTAGTAAAAAGCGGACGCTGGGTATTTACCTGTAAAACCGGTAAAAATTATCCAAGTTTTCATTCTTGATTCTTGCAACATTTATATTTCTCATCGAACAAGTCTGTATTACCTCAACCTATAAATTATTCACCCTGCAAGGTATAGACAAGAATTGCAATTGCAGCCTCGGGATTGCCACACCAGCACCCTGCTCAGTTATCGTCAGGTAAGCCACTTAACCAAACATTAATCAGCGTGGGGAGCGAATCATCAACTCCCAGCAGTAAAACGGCATTTTCGACGTCTTAGAAGTGATTAAAACAATTGGCCAGAAATCTAGCACCGGTACCACTAAAACCTGCAAACCACGCAATGCCAATTGACGAAAATGCGGGAAAAGTGTTCAAGAAAATTAGATTCTACTAAAACGTGGAAATTACAATTTGGGATGGAGTTATAGTTAGGGTTAGAATTAGGATTAGAATTAGAGTAAGTCAGAGGAACTGAAACGCTTTTCAGTTGGCGCGCGTGTCTTGTAGGTTTTAAACATATGTTGCACGCGTGTCTTGTAGACTTCAAACGTTTTTACTCTTGTGGCATGCGCTTGGCATGCGTGGGAAATGCGTGAGGCATGCGGCGCTTGTAGTTACACCCGTGGGCGACACTTAAATCTATTACGGTTTGTTGAAAGCTTTTGGCCAACTGTTTTCAACACGTCACCACAAAAAATCAAAACGTCAAAAGGGTATCGTGTATTGAATAAAAGCGTTGAACAATTTGTTTGACGGTTTTCAAACAAAATAGGCTCGCTGCTATTGTAAGTCTAGAAACAGCTGAACAATACTTATCAGAGCTGTTCGGATAAGCCAAGTGGAATTAGTACAAGAAATCATGCACAATCAGCAAAATGTGGGTGCAACGTAGAGCAATACGATAATCTATAAATTCAAGGAACTTCCCAAAAGGATACAATTGTAAACTAACCTGTAGCTTAAATAGAAAATCCAACTCAACGAGGTAAACCTAACTTAACGAGCGCACTAGCTTTACTGGTACACGCAAGACTGTCAACTTAGTAGCACGCCATGCGTTATCAGCTCGAAACAGAGAAATGAAGTTACGTTATCCAGCAGCTCGCGTGAGCAAAGTTGCCAACCAACAACTCACACTACGATGGAAAGGAATCATCTTATACAATGCTTTGTATTTTGTTGTACAAGTGTCTGAACCAATAAAAGAACAGGTAGTTTCAACAGTTAAGATTTTTTTGCTGTTTTTTAGAGTTTTTGCTATGAAGTCAGATACTTAAGAGCAAACGATTGGGATCTTTTTGCGATTCTCAGCAAAAAAAACAGAGCCAGTATACTGCTGTACATACCCGTAAAACCTCTATTTGAGCGCCACCTCTATTTGAACGCCACCTCTAATAGAACGCCGCTATAAAAGGAGGGTTGAAAAATAGAGCGCCACCCTCTAATTGAACGCCACCATTAATTAAACGCCACTTTAATAAATTCTTCTATTTATGTTGAAAATGACGAGGACGGCTACAACAGTGACGTGTCACTTGATTTTCGCAACTGAATTTGTGATTACTTACCAGCAATCACCCTGCATTTGTGTCTTTTGCTAATTGTATAAATGTATTAAATGTTTTTTCTTTTCATTCATAAAATTTATGTTCTCAAAATTCTAACCAGGTGGTCGAAAAATAGAGCGCCAGCCTCTAATTGAACGTCACCTCTAATAGAACACCACTATGGGGGAAGGGTTGAAAAATAGAGCGCAATGGCGGTGAAATAGAGGTTTTAGGGTATTTTAATTAGGACGTTTCGCTAAACACTGCTAGCATTGTCAACCAAAATAGTGCAACTGATTACTTTAAGATTTGATAAACTATGGTCAAGTGTAACATTTATGACGTGACAATTCAATTATGAAAAAAGAAAACAATAGCTACTACATACTTTAGGGTCAAAGTTGTTTTGTGTTAAATCAGTGAGATAATAACTGGAAACAAAATTTTACACATTAAAAAGGTATAGTGGGTGTGAAGCTTCATCTGAGTTCAATTGTGGCTGCAGCTTTTGAATGTATAACGTTTCCTTAATACGTAGTTTTCGCCAATTAGTTTCTTGAGCCAGTATAAGTGGATTGTGAAAGTCGATTGTATGGTCTGGATTTTCCCGTAAATGATCTGTAACATCGCTTTTTCCAAATATAATCGGGTCATGTTCTTCCAATCTTGTTTTAAAATTTCGTTTACTTTGTCCAATACAGATTTCCCACACGAGCATTGAAGTTTATACAGTGTCCCAGTGAGGTGTAGTAGAGCCTGTTTGTCCTTATTTCTGAATAGGTTTCTAATCGTTGATACGCTATGATTCATCCGAAGGCTAAAGCTTGCTTATATTTTATTTTCTAAAAAATATTTAATTTCTTTCTCAATTTGTTGCGATGCTTCTCCGATAAAAGATAAACAAAAAATAGCAAACTTGGATTTTCTAATTTCGCTTGCATTTTCATTTAAAGGTTTATGTTTTCTATTAAGATACGTTTTTATACGCCTGTCAATAATTCCTCGTGGATAACCATTATTTAATAAGAGAGTGGCTACTTTTTGAAATTCTTCGTGTATTTTTTGATAACTGTTACAAATTTTATAATTTCTGTCAATAAAGCATTTGATGATGTTTATCTTGTATGTGGAAGGAATAAAACTTTTCCAATTGGGGTACAGTCCAATGTTCGTTTTCTTTCTACATACAGAAGAAATGAATGATTGGTTTCTTTTTTCAATGAAAACATCCAAGAATGGTATTTTTCCGTTTTCTTCTAATTCATAAGTGAATTTGATGTTTGTGTGGATATTATTGATTTCTCGATAAAATTATTTTATTTCTTCATGATTTGAAAATATTGCTAGACAATCGTCTACATAGCGCAAAAAAAACGCTTTAGGCTGAACATGTGATTTTGAAGTTTTGTTTATTACCCAATTCATACAAATGTCTGCTAATCGAGGAGCAATAGGAGTTCCCATTGCCACCCCGTTAGTTTGTTCATAATAACTGCCGTTGAATTGTAATACCGTCTTTACTTAGATTTTCAAGGACTGCCTTTTCTTCATAAGACAAGCCTAAATCTTGGTGAGATCGTTTATAGAAAAAAAAAGATTTGTTCTTACTGTATAGATTTATCAATCTTGATTTAAATTCTATTCGTTCATTGTTATCCAAGTGTGGTCTTACTTGTTGATAAAGATCTTCAAATTCTGTCTGTACTTTTATGTGATTGAAGAAAGAAGGAAACACTCCAAATTTTAATCCATAGTTGAGACATTTGTATTCATTCAATTTCTGATAAAGAGCGGCTCGACAAATTTCTTACCACGTTCAATTGAGCAGAAGATTGAATCGGGCTTAATCCAAGATTTTCAAGTTTACCTTTATGAATAGATTTTACCAAGGTTTCATAGATTTTTACTTGATAATGTAGAAATTTCTTCACATATACCTTAGCAAGTAAGCCTAATGTTTCAAACAGCAATTTTTTTACTCTATCTGCTTCTTGTTTCACTTTTTTTTATATCTTTCCGCTTTTGTCTTATTTCCATAATGATTAAGTTCTGTCTTAAGCTTTTCACCTTCCGTTCATTGTATCTGTCCTTTTTATGCAGTTTAAAACGAACAAATTTCGGATAGAGGTGGTAAGTTGCACATGTTTGAAGGAACTCTACGTCTGCCTGGTGCTTAGCTACTTTCTTTGAAACTGCCTCAAGCTGACGGAGATTCTTTTTCACTGTCTTCCCGTAGTGGCTCTCAACAAACTTTACTTTTTATGTGTAAAATTTGTTTTATTTTTGTTCCAACCTGTGCGTTTAGATAGATAATAACTAGGAACAATTTTGTTTTATTTTTGTTCCCAGTTATTATCTCACTAATTTAACACAAAACAACTTTGACCCTAAAGTATGTAGTAGCTATTGTTTTCTTTTTTCATAATTGAATTGTCACGTCATAAATGTTACACTTGACCATAGTTTATCAAATTTTAAAGTAATCAGTTGCACTATTTTGGTTGACAATGCTAGCAGTGTTTAGCGAAACGTCCTAATTAAAATATGTACAGCAGTATACTGGCTCTGGTTTTTTTGCTGAGAAGTCAGATACTGTTGCAGAAGTAAGGTTAGCCCTAATTTATTGATTTTTTCTGCCCCTAGACGAAAAGAAAGAATATCTAAAGGAAGAGGATCACATATTCTGCAATTACATAGTTTTGAGTGAGAAACAATATCGTAGTAATGGGGAGGCCAAGGGCCGTGACCTCCTCACGGCAGCTTGTGCCCCTTGTTGTGGCTGCTCTAAATTACTTGTTTTATGTAGAGCACTGATGTGCAACTGGCCGTAACGAAAAATTTTGTGGCCAGACGTTGATGTGTGGCCTATCAATTCTCTTTTGGATAAATCGATCAGCAAAAAAAAGGTAGGAATGGTGAATTTGGATACAAAATGCGTGAATTCGCACTTCGAAAATATTATTCTCCAAAAAAAGGAAGGTAAACACCGTTTGTGTGGATCAAATGCGACCAACCAGCGCTTAAAATGCGTTCAGAAAGCCTGTCTGTCTCACATGCAGTACTCAGTCTTACGCCAGTGCTTGCTTGGTAATCTCTGAATGGCTTGTGAATTTTCAACTTGTTTCAAATTGGCCCGTCTTTAAAAATACCTGCACAACCCTGACCTACATCACTTGTCACATCATGCAAGCTCGCTATGCACGCAATTCAACAACGCAATCTGTAATCTATTGTCTTTTTTTTACAAAAATACAAAATTTCCAAAATTACACAAAATCGTAGCCGAAAAAAATTAGTTTTAATCGGTTGAATTCTCCTAATTCCAGTGCCATCTCACTTCGGGTTTGTGTCCCGCCGCTGCGTTTGCTCTGGCGATGGCACTGGTGAAGATGAAGAGCTGAATCTTGCTAAAAACAGCAGGCCACTAGCTCCTTATTAAATCTCTTCGTACTAATGATAGACTACATTGCTTCTTCAATAAGTGGAACCATGGCCACCAAACATGGAATGCCATATTAGAATGAACTTCGTAAAGAGCGATTCACGAATTTTGGTTTTGCTAACCTCATGCTTTTCCGCTGGGAATTATCATTGAACATAACCGCAATATTGACCGCTACAGCGCTGCTGATTGCTTAGCTTTTGCAAAACCACTAACATTTTGTTGCGTAACACACGGCCTACTGTAGATACCGCCTGATATGTCACATGCTGTTGTCCGTTTCTAAAAGGCCGATGGCTTTAAATGCGTTTTTGCAGTTAATTTTGCGCGACAAAGCTCTTGAATTCATCAATTAACTACGCCAGACGATATGCTAACAAAAATACATCCACTTCGAGTAAAAACAAATTTTGACAAATAAGAAAACTTGGAAAAACAAACGTAGAAAATTTCGTGAGCTAATCACACAGATCAAAGAGTAATGGTATGCACTTTTTGAGAAAGCCGCATTTGCACTATCAAATCATTCTAAATCACAGATACGACAGCAGTTTTACATAATGCAATGCTATGTAAATAATACAATAGTTACTACTATAATTTTATGTAATGCAATACTATGTAGGTAATCAATACAGTCGAGAGCAGTATAATACTTTCAAATAAATTGCACTATTAAAAGTTATTTACCGTCGTGTTTCACGACAGATAAACAGTTTGTAACATGCGCAAACACTCGATGTGAAAAGATATTACACACCGTAGGTTAAATGATGGTAAGTCCATTGCGAGCAACATTTCATGTGGCTTAGAAATAAATTATCTAGAGTTGTTTTAGAAAGCCATCTGGCGCCGTCAGTAACGTCGGAGTTAAAAATATCGCTTCAGCCGATTGCTTCATCCTATGGAACGTTGTGAAAACAGTAATCAAAACTTGATAGCTAGTCTGCATATCCAATTCTCGTTCCTAAATAAAAGTTCTTTAAAGAAGAATCGGGTCAAAAATATGATGGACAGAATTGTCATAGCTTGTATTACCATAATACCGCTCTCTCCACTCCTGTCACGAATAAGGAAATTTGCTTTATAAGAGTTGTTTTCATATTGTGTAAAGCGCTGCGTCATTTGTTCGCTCGACTGCTGACTGAGGGAAAGACCCTTTTTTTCTCGCAAGCCTATTGCTGTGTACGCCATTTATTACGTCAAAATCGTTATGACGACATAGTAAAATTCCAGATTGGTCTAGCGATTCTACCTTCTTCGAAGAATTTCGATAAACGATTAGCGTAACTCGTAATGCTTTTTTTTGTTGTTCACGTGATTTCGTTCGAGCGTTCTCCAGATTGTTTCGTCATTTATATATAAGGCGACGGGATTTTTTTTGCCCAGAGCCAGACAGAGCCCGAGTGAGAGAGGGCCAAAGAGAGAGCGAAAAATAGAAAAAAAAGTGGTTTGACGGGTTAAGGAAGACCCATTACGATGTTGTTTTTTTTTGCGATAAATTATTGTGGATTTTGTTGACGTGGAGAGTTATTGAACAGTTATTGTTGGACTCATTTTGCGGTCTTTCTTGATTGTGTGGTAAAGTGAATAATTTTGGAATCGCTGAGCGAAGAAGTTTTGAAGTCGTGAAGTACCATCTCTGTGAATATATTATTCTGTCATTAAAGTGGTTGGAAGTGTTTTAGCGGAAGCCAATATTTTCCAAGCTTTTATTAAGTTGTAGCCAGACCTAATTATCTGAGCGATTATCATACGTCGCCTCATTTTTAAAGGAATTTGAAATTGAGATAGAACCGAAAGTTCTATTAATAATATCCTATATATCAAAAACGCGACAACTCCTTTAAATGAAAAGCCCACAGGGACACAACTGAAGTTTAGCTGAAGAATGGCACGACCAAAGTAGCGATTGTTTGCAAAAACACAAAAATTGGATACTAAGCAGTTAGGCGCATTTCACAACTTTGTGCGCCCCTTTTCTTCATCAAATTAGCGACTTAAGGGTCCTGACTACGCCTTACATCCATGTGCTCTGTTCACTGCTTATATGTAGCCGAGGTGCTTATACGTTTCTCTTAGTTTGGAAGTATCTTCCGCTCAATGCGATTTCATACAGAGATGTTCTTTTCTTTTGATTTCCTCTTAAACTTGCTCACGACACAGCTGGCTACGCTTTATGTTTCCTGTTTCGACGTATCTAGGGGAGTTATAAGAAATATTGCTTTACCCTCAAATTTTTAGATTTGATCCCGGCATCTCTACGAAGCTATTACCAAGCAAAATAGCAAAGATGTTTCTCCTCAATGTAGTTCGAATTTACCCCGGCAAAGCTTGTCATCAGCTGTGCCCAGTTGAAAAGCATTAATTCCATCAGCTGGGCCTGCTTCGCCGCACAGTAACGAAAAGTTGAAGTAAATGGAGGCCATAGAACCAGTACCCGTTACAATGATTATCTCACTCTATTAAACAAGACTGTTAATGCCCACAAACGCAGAATGATTTTACAAGGTATTGTTTGTTCCTTTCAAAAAGTAGATAAAAAAACAAAGTCAAAAACAACGGTAGCGCCAAAATCGTGGCCGTTTTTACAATTACAAAAATGAATTATTTATTGATAAGCCTATTTCACGACTGGTGCGCACTTTTTCGTATTTGTATTTGTGATATTAAGTTTCGACGTATCAGGTCTCTTCAGTGCAGTTGGTCTAAGCTATGCTTTATTAAAAGCCTCTAGCTTCTTATTGGTCACCAACTGCACTGAAGAGACCTGATAGGTCGAAACAGTGTCACTGTCTGCAGTTTGCTAAGTGCATCGCTGGCCTCTTGCATTACTATACATGATATTAAGTTATTTGGCTGAGCTATTTTTCTTGGTTCCAGCATAGCGATAAAAGAGTCATGCTTTTTCCAAAAGTCACGCACCCTATTCCAGTAGACCTGTGAAGCTATTTTTAAGCAAAAATGTTCCCTCCAGGTTCAATTTGACAAAAAGTGACATTGCTGTTTTGTCGCCTGTTAAAATAGAATATTTGTAATTGATAAGCGTAAAGTTTATTTTATTTCCTAAACGTAAGATTTTATTACATTTCACTTTGCACCTAATATCGCATTTTTTTTTCTTTTTTCACGTGATTTCGTTCTAGCGTTTTCTGGATTGTTTTTTTGATTTGTATATAAGGCGACGGGATTTTTGAATGGTAGTAGAGAGTGTAGAAAAACGTTGTAGTGGAGAGAGAGATTGATTGACAGAGTAAAGAAGGGCTATTGTTTTTATGTGATAATTTGTTGTGGATTCTGTGGACGTGGTGAGTATTAAGCAGTTGTTCGTGAAATTAGTTTTGGCGGTTTTCTGATTGTGTAGTAAAGTGATTAATTCTGAGATCGTTGAGCGAAGAAGCTTGAAGTCGTGAAGTATTATTTCTGCGAATACATTATTCTGTTATTAAAGTGGTTTAAGGTGTTTTAGTGGAAGCCAATATTTTCCAAGTTTTATTTAGTTGCAGTCAGACCTAATTATCCGAGCGATTATTATACGTCGCCTCAATTTTAAAGGAAATTTAAGATTGAGATAGAACCGAAAAGTTCTACATTATATCAAAACGCGACATCTGGGGGCTCGTCCGGAATATAATTATCTTTATCGGTTGGTAATTTAAAATGGTTGCGGAAGAACTTAATATGGAGAAGTTGGAGGACTTGAAGAGACAAGTAAAGTCGTTGGGATTGGATGAGAAGCAGAGGAATAGACTTATAACGGAAGAATGGCACCGAATGAGAGAGGCCGAAGCTGAAGAGCGAAAATTAGCAGCCCCGGCTGAAGAACGGAGAATAGCGGCTGAAGCTGAAGAGCGAAGGTTAGCAGCCCAGGCAGAAGAACGGAGAATAGCGGCAGAAGAACAAAGAATAGCGGCAGAAGAAAGGAAGGCTGAGCTCGAAGTCGAAAAGCTGAGGTTGGAATTGGAAGCGAGGAGGCTCTCCCAATCTCAGAGTGGTGAGCAATTGAATCAAGGATCGGTTGAAAATGTTGTGAAAACGCCACCGCTACCATCTTATGTGGACGGGAAGGATAATTTGGACGAATATCTTTTGAGATTTGAAAGGTATGCTAGTGTGGCTAAGTGGAATAGAAGTACTTGGGCGACCCAGTTGAGCCCGCTGTTAATGGGCAAGGCGGTAGAAATATACAATAGACTGTCGCCAGAAGAAGCAATGGATTATGAGCGCCTTAAAGTGGCTTTATTGGAAAGGTATGATTTTACTGAGAGTGGATACCGCGAGAAATTTCGAGAAGCTAGACCGGAGGGACACGAAAGCCCGAGCCAATTTATATTTAGGTTAAAAAATTATTTCACTAAGTGGGTAGAGTTGGCCGAGGTGGAGCAAACCTTCATAGGCGTGGTTGATTTGATTGTACGCGAGCAGTTCACTAACTCCTGCTCCAAAGATCTATCGATATGGCTGAAGCAGAGCAACCCCAAAACTCTGGATGAATTGTCGCGGTTGGCTGACCGATATTTGGCAGCGCGCAATCAAAAGTTGTCGAGTAAGGAAGTAATCAAACGTGATAGCGCAAGAGCCGGTGTGAAGGACAACCATAGTGGATTCCCTCCTACGTGTACCCTGAAGTGTTTCTTGTGTAATCGCGTTGGTCACCGGGCGATTGACTATCGTGTTAAACCAGAAGGAGGACAAAATGAGTATAACCGACCAGCTAGACACGCAGTCACGTGCTACCAATGTGGTGAAGTTGGGCGCAAGTGGAGAATTTGTTGGAACGCACCCCGCCCTCAAGCTGTTCCTTTGGGTGGAAGCAATACCCTTGGATCTCCGTCACAACCGTACCGAGTTGGATGCACTGCACAAGTTGGAAGATTATTGGATGATACAAAAGCGAAAGATGAAGAATATTTGGAGCTCAAATCGGGAGAGAAAATTAAAGTCGTGCGTAATGGTGCTTGCTTGAGTAATGAAAATAAGAATTGTATGCCTCTTGCGACCGGAAAAGTGGGTGAGAATGTAGTTGAGGTCGTTCGTGATACAGGATGGAATGGCGTTATTGTCAGGAGAGAGTTGGTGAAGAAAAAAATTTTACGACAGTGACCGTAGCAAGTATTTACTCGGTGTAGGTGGAATTTATTGGAAGTGTGTCTGGTGTAATGTTTATGTACAGAAGTGGGTTTTATAAAGTCCTTATCAATTTTGTGCGAGATGTTACCTTCAAATGTCTGGCACATGAACTTTCCTAATTTCAGTTGCTAAATATCTTCAATTTTCAAAATATCAAGCGCTTTGAATATAGATGATACGTGACAGAATTTTTCGCGAAGGTATAGTTCTAATCACTTTATTAAGTAAGTAGACAAAGCTTTAAGCTCATTTTTTTAGCGGACCCCCAAGTTAAAATGCGGTATTGTAAGTTACAGCAAATAAAGGAGTAAAAAAGAGCAATCATTGCATCAGCTTTGAGGTAACTTCTAAATCGGTAACACATTCCAGTATATTTTGCCAAGTGTGTTTGATTGATTGATTTCCAAGCACTGAATATGAGTATGGAATTTTAAATCATCATCTAGCCACAAACCGAGATATTTTACATATTTACTGCAACTAATTTTTATATTGGTTATGGATATTTTAAGATCAATATCGATGGAATGTTGTGGAAACTTGTTTATTACCAAGTCAGAAGATTTTTTGTAGTTTAGGGATAGTTCATTGGATCGAAGCCATTTGTCTGCTTTATTAATTTTATTATTGATTTGAGTTTCAAGATGGATCAACGAACTGCTACTTAATGATTGATATCTATCATCAGCAAAAAAGAGTAGTAATAAAACAAGTAGATTTAGTTAAGTCATTTATATATATCAAGAACAATAGCGGGCCTAGGTTTGACCCTTGAGAATTAATCTTTGCCTTTTTTGACCTGGAGTTATTTATACGCACGGACTAAGGGCGGTTTGACAAATAATTAAAGAAAAATTTATTTGCCAGTCCTCTGATCCCAAACTGGTCTGACAGCTTTCGTAGTCAAATATTATGGTTCACAGCGTCAAACGCTTTTGATAAGTCCAAAAATAAGCAACAACTTCAATGCTTTTTATCTGCATTGTTAAGTAGGTCATCATACACAGCACTTATTGCCTCAGAAGTTAAAGCACCGCATTGAAAGCCAAATTTGTTGGGTGGAAGAAGTTAAATTTTAAAAGGTAAATGTAAACACGTTTGTAAACCATTTTTTTTCCAAAATTTTACTGAATGAAAAAAGTAGTGAGATTGGTCTGTAGTTGGAACAATTCATTATTCTGCCCTGTTTAAAGATTGGTATCACTTCAGCTGCTTTCATATCGCCGGGGAATACCCCTGTTTTACACATAAATTAAATAAGGTCCCTATTGATTTGAGGGATGATAGGACAAGCCAGTTTAATAGACTTAATGTCAATGCCCCCTGTTAAAGTTGCTTTTATAATTTTTAGTGTTTTTCTTATCGACTTCTTCTAAATTGGTCGGAGAGAAAAAAAATGAGTGATGGCAGCAATCTTGACTATTATGCAAATGATTAATATTGGGTACAGTAATTTTTTTTGCAAGATTTTCCCAATATTTACAAAGTAATTATTGAAAAGCTCGGCTGAGTACGTTTCAGGGTTAGAATTTTCAATCAATGTTGTTGCACTTTGTTTAGGTTTGCGAAATTGAATGAGTGTTCCGATTGCTCTCCAAAGCTTACTAGAATTTCCTTTCCAGTTATTAATCGCAAGATAATGATAACGTATTTTTACTTGTTTAGTTACACGATTTGGAAAATTTCGGTGTCGCTTATATTTATTTTAAGTTTCAGATGTTTTGAATTTGACAAAACGCTTTAATAAACAAACCTTCGTTTTGACAGATGTTAAAAGTCCATAAGTGATCCACGGTTTACGCTTCGAGAATTGGTCTCCTCTTGTAATAAGTCTCCGAGTGGGATGTTTATCAATTGTCTGCCAGCATAAATTACGAGAGTTAGAGAAATAAGCGTTTGGTTCATCATCGTCTTGGGTTAAGTTTTCATTAAACTGTTGACATAAATCATTCAAAAAGCGATCCTGGTTGAAATTTCTCATGTCACGAATAATGCGCTTGTTTGGTTTATTACACTTGTAAGATGCAGGTTTTATTGCATATACAGCTAAGTGATCTGATATGTCAGACAGACCGATCCCACTAATCGCCCCACTAGTTATATTATTATTTATAATATGATCTATAAGAGTTGCTGATGAAGATGTTATTCGAGTTGGTTTATCAATTAATAATTTACAAGAATTACTCAAAAGCATGTGGACATATGCTTTGATTTTGGAGTCGATCGTATATTTCAAAAGATCAATGTTGAAGTCGCCTGCTACATAATACGATAAAGCATTTGAATTAAAGTGCTCAATGACGTCATAAAAGGAATTTTCAAATTTTTGAAAGTTTTCAGAAGAGTAGGTAGGGTGACGGTACATTACTCCAAAAACATAATCTGATGATTTTAATCGTAATTTTATAAATATATATTCACTACCATGAATTCGGATGACATCATCGTAGCTACATGGATTACGTTTAATATAAATACCTACTCCCCCAGCGTTAGTTGTACTATCTCCATGAAACAAAAATTTCTATGTTTATTAGTAGTGAATACCGCTTGAGCGTAGTTTCACTTAACATTATTATATCAGGTTTATAAGCAAGATTATCAAGGTACAATTGCAATTTGCCTGCATTTTTTTGAAGTCTGATGCAGTTGAAATGAATAAGAAATTTTTTGTTTTGTTATCGAAAGGTTTAGGCAGCAAATTTATTGACTGGGGAGTATGATAACTCACGTTTGCTACTAATTTATAGAAGGTTTGATGTAATTTTTACCAGTAATTGTAGCATTATTTATTACGTATTTCATGGAAATTAAGTCAGAGAAATATACTAGATTGGAACTTTCAAGATCCAGCTGCCGTTGCATGATCCTGCTGGTTACTTGATTAGAAGGCGCTTGCGTGTTTACAAAAGGTATGCCCTGATCAGAGTCACACTTTTTGCGTAAATCAACTGGAATCGTCCACGATTTATCATTAGAACAACGTTTGCAGCACATGATATCAATAAGTGCGAGGTTACTCAACGTATCACAGCAAAACAAATGCACGCGTTTGCAACAAACATTACAGATTTACACCCGCATTTCTGATAAAAGAATTGTTAACAAACTGTGCATTGATTGTGAGAAGCCACTTTTCAGGGATAAAAATGACAAGATAAGAGAACTAATGCATCGAAAATTTTTGTTGATCTGATGAAGTGGCATATAATCAAGGTTTTTAAAATCAATATCAATATTATATCTGTAAAGATGATCTGGTGAATCTACTTTAATCCATTTACTTTTTCTTTCATTTGATTGTGATTCATCTGTTTCTGCAGATGTCTTCATTAAGATTGAATCATTTTGTGCATGAATTTGTTCAAATTGATTATTGCATTCGTCTTTAACATATCTCAGCAATTTGGCTCGCAGCGAGGTCAAATCTTCTGCTACAAATGCGTTTGAAAATTTCACATTACCTTTTAGCTTCTTTTTTGAGGAAATAAATTGACTTCGTTTTTTGTAGCACATAAATCTGATTTTTACGGGTCTTAGCTCTAGATTTTTTTTCGACCAAATCTGCACGCACGTTGTATTTCTATGTCGATCAGATTTACATTCATTTCTTTTGCAATTATTTTTGTCATTTCTTTTACATCATCAATATTGTAATTCGATTCCCGCACGTTATAAATTCTTAGGTTTTCTCGCCGGCCATATTGTTCTAGTCACTAGTGCATCGGTTTAATATAGGCTTGAATTGAGCTGCTGTCTTAGTCTTTCCTTTACTACTTCAGCTTTAGTTAGCTTTTGTTTATTAATAGCTAAATCATTTTTCAAATTAGCCACTTTTTGCAATAACTTTTTAAAAGAAGAACTGATTTCTTGAAGTTGCTGACGATCTTCTTCAGTAAAACTGTCCGTCTTACAGTTGCAATTGTCAAACTTTTGTTTGCCTTTAGCCATTTATCCTTTTCTCTTCGAAAACAATAAAACGCGTCTGTCTCTCATGACTGCCAGAAAGCGGATCGAAATCGTGGTAATCTTCAAAAAAAAATGTCTTTATTGAGAACTTGGGCAGTTAGGAAGCCTTTATGAATTCTTGCTTCAGGTCCCTGAAATCCCTAATCCACCACTGGCAACCATATTCATGCAGCAGACTCTAACGCTTTCCAGATTCTAAGTGAGACTGAGGAGTGTGGATGTTGAGAGGCTGGCCCAGAGTTGGTATCCAAGTTTTTGAGATCCGAATCTGGCGTGAGAAGATGATTTTTATTGAAATGAGGGAGGGTGTTTTGTTTTGCTCTTGTTTGATTTGAAGATTTTTTTCATTATTGGAGATCAATTTTTTGAAGCAATTTTAGTTCCCTTTTTCGGGAGGAAGGAGGGAGGGCACAACAGCATAAAACATGTGTAACTTTAGTAATTTGGGCCATTAAGTTGGTCTCGAGGATCAAAATTAATGCAAGACCAGATGCTGTAGCTCCCACTGAACACTCTTTGAACGCGAGTGTTAATGACGTGTGAGCACAAAGCATATCTAACCACCAACAGCAAACACAATGTTAACATAACATCACCTCAGATTGCACAGGATGTTCTCTAATTCTTCTGAGGTTTCGAAATCTCAGTAAAATATGAAGTAGTTTGCATGAAAACACAACTGCCACGCATTATAGTTAGAAAAGTGAGACTTTAAAATAATGCTTCAAGAGTAACATATTCCATGCAAGATCTCAGACAAAGACTTATTGCCATACCCACATTGAAAATGTGAATTACCGAGAGTTTTTCACTTTCTGAAGTTAAGGAAGGATGACAACGTGAAAGCAGCTGATTGGTTTGGATCTCTTTGTAAGAGTGAACTACGCCAAATCAGTTATTGTACACTAAAAAACAAGTCTATCATTTTCGCGCTTTTAGCGCTGTTAGTTCCATTTTGTCTGAAGAGGACGCTTGACTTTTACATGATTAGAAACCTTCAAACAAACTTGACATGCTTCCCCCTTTTCGTTTTCTAACAATTAGTTTGGGACTCGGGGTTTTTGTTATTTTTTGAAAAAGCTCGATGTTTTGAAATGCTTTTATCTGCAATTTGAAGTGAGAAGGAATTGACTGTGTCTGGAGTTTCCAAGGGAGAAATATAGAAAAAACGTCGAGAAGCACTAGTATAGATGATATGGTGAGTATGCAGTCGATGAATTAATTCAAGAAAAGCTATAACTCCTTACCTCTTTACTCCTTTTTGAATTTGTGCAATTGCTGCTTCAAAATGTAAGCAGCTGCTTGACAACTGTAACTATGAAATTTCGCATATGATTCAAGAAAAGCATAATTTCGCTTATGAAAGAAGAACTTGTTTGGATAATTGCAGAAGCCGCATGAAGGACTCTCGATTCTGTCGATTCTAGAAAGACTATAGTTTAACAGAAAGCTGTGTCCTTTGCAATGAAGACGAGAGAGGACACAACGAGCGTGACGAGGAAGCACAAATTTTTCAATGAATATTCAAGGGATTTGAGTGTCAAAGAATTTAGATAAGACAGTACGCTTCCAGTCCGAGAAAAGAGAAAAGTGGATACGAGAAGTAAGAGGAGAGAGAGTGCATCTGACAGTGGATGGCTGCAGTAGCGTACCCCGCCTGCCCAACTCATCGGCAGTGTCATTTCCCTGAAGAAATAACGATTAGGCCATCCCAACTCGGTGGCTAAGTAACTAATTCTATTACATGAATCAACGGGGCGTTTTCACCTCCACAGGCATGTAGCTTTTATGACAGGTGCTAGTATTCCATATAAGCCGGACAATGTGTTGTAGCTGTAGTAAAACAAATACAACATGTACCTTCAAAAAGCTAAACTTCGAAAAAAATGTGTTCAACTTGAGAAAAGACAATAATATAGATTTTTAGAATTTATTTTGAAAAAAAGGGGTTGCTTATTGAGTTCAGTGTGCACAGCACTACCAAAGTTTTTGAAATGATTCATGGCATTGAAAAAGTTGGAAACCACTGTTTTAGGGCTTAGGTTTTCTTCTTTGTTTGAGGCAGACTTTCCTCTTAGGTTGATGCTTACTAGCTCATGCCCTGTTTGCTAATTTTTGATAAGAATGGGTCACCGCGACGGTTAGATTGTTTGACCCAACCACCTCCCTGCCAAATAATGCAGGCGGTATTCGGTTCAATGCATTTGTAGAGAGAGTGAGAGAAAGTTCATTTTTTGTTTCTGCACACCAAGGCAATAAAATCAGTGTACATAAAAGAGATACTTCACGCAATAGTCAGGGGATATTGAAGAACTTCTCTGTTGTCGAGTCAAGGTACTCCCTGACATCAGCAGATACAGATATTTATGAAAACAAAAAAATTACGCATTTGGAAATGAATAAATAGCGAACAGACTTCAATTTTGATTTGCTAACTTTTAGGAAGTAGTGAGGAAAAGAAAAGAGACAAAGACAACAATATCACATGTACCGTATTTTCGCGACCATAAGGCGCACCGGAGTATAAGGCGCAGTATCAAAAAACTGCTGCAAATGCATTTTTTTTCTTACGTAAGGCGCACCGGACTATAAGGCGCAATAAATCAGACAAAATCCTAATTTGTTTTTTGCATGTTTTAAATTTAAAAGAAACGATTAAACGAACGAATAAGCAAATAAACGATTAAACGAACGAATAAGCAAACAAACGATTAATAAACATGAAAACAAAAGATTATTTGAACAAATAAACGAACGAGCGAACGAACAATCGAAAGAATAAACAAAGAGTGTTCAAACGAAACAAGCAAGAAATGCTAATGCAAAAAAATACCGCTATTTGTAACATTAAAGATGGTTCGCAGTTTTCTTATAAAGCATAATTTTATCCACACATAAGACGCCCTGGACGATAAGGCGCATATTCAATTTCTGAGAAAATTTTTGGCTTTTAGGTGCGCCTTATAGTCGCGAAAATAGGGTATATGAGTTTGATCATCAACGCAATCAGAATTTTTTTGCAGAAAGTTGATATTCTTTTAATAATTTAGTTTATATGCCTTTTTGAAAGAATTGTATGTCTGTTACCCACGAACAAAACAAACGAATTCACTAACGTTTTCTTCACTCCATTCCTTTCATGCGGAACGACGAGCACTGAAGTGCGGATAACGCTTTCAAACGTTTCGCTATGAATAAACCAGGGACTCGGTGTGAGTCAAATAGGGAATTTAGACCAATGATTGTAAACAGGATGGTACGGCATGTGCGGTATGATAAAGGATTGTAATGACTCGAGTTCACTCGAAAAATCTTAGAGGGACTCGGACTCGACCCTTCACTACAAGAGACTGATGTTTTTCAAAGCGTTTTTGTTTGGAACATGTATATCTACAATTTTAATCATGTTGTCATGCATGTGTATTTGTGCGTAAAGATTGCTTTTTCTATGATCCGGTTACTTTTACGAAGCTGCAACTTATTATTTTGTTATCGTACATATAGGTTTTTGAGTCCTAGTCTCATTTCAAAGATTGATGGAAGTAAAACGAGCACCGAACGCCTGCAAAAAATTTGAAAAACTCCGTTCTGTAGCTTTTCAAGACGGAGCGAAACGACTTCTTTGCTTCTCTAAAAACACTACTGCAGACTGGTGGAATTACATTTGGTTTACTTTGCAAGAATTTTTGACGACAAGCGGTTACGTGCTCCTAATGTCAACTTCCATTAATCAGCAATGGCCGATTAGAGTGAAATAATGTAGAAGGTTTAGGTTGCAAACAAATTTTTTTGGTCGACCAAAATCCGGATAAAATAGTTAATATATATATAGCTTCTAAAGTCGACAAATCAAATGATGTGGGTCACTTGGCCAAAATAGAATATTTTTCATAGCAGTTCTGGGAGCAGGTAAACTTTTAAAACAGGTGAATGCTAACTGGTGAAACTCCCCTGCACCAGCAGATTACTTCCTCCATTCAGCAAGAAGGCTGGATCTGAAAAAGTCTCGATTAATTTTTCCTCGCAATCTTTGAAAAGTGCAACTCGCAAACCTACTACTTCAGTAGTGCAATAGTTAACGTGGTGAAACTGTATATGCACATGATAGTGCATATACAGTTTCACCACGTTAACTCGGACAGCTGGGGGGTGTGGGAGGGTGTCCGTGTTAGCCAATTGTCCGACTTAACCGACGATCTATAGGCCATAGCTTATAAACATGCCTAGAGTAACGAAGTTTAGTTAAAAATGCCCTTATTATATAGGCTATTTTGTTTTACTACATTTACCTTTATAACATGTAAAAAAGCAGATTTATTTATTTATATGATATTCATTTATTTTTGTTTATTCAAGTAAATCACCTGACGAAGGCTACGTTGGGCTAGCCTAGCCTAGCTAACAAATCTGTATTAATATCGGCTATTACCAAAGTTATTTTCTGAAAACTGCTTCTACGATCCGCATTGAAGAAAACGGCCGATTTTAGGCCAAACATTTTTAAAATTTTCAAAATTTTTTTTTCTCAATCTTGGAATATTTTTCCATTTTTTTCTCGGTTATGGTCCGAGTTAACCGATATTGGGCTTAACAGGGTCCGTGTTAACGAGGTGAAGCTGTATTCAGTTTATTGTAGTGCTGCAAATACACCAGAAAGAGGAATTCAAGGGGGTTGCTTAAGTCTGTATTGAAGCTTTCTAAATTAAATAGTCAAGGTAAATGAAACACATGTTTGGGAAAAAAATTAAGAAAAAATTTCTACGCAAAGAAAGTTTGCTGTTTGGCTTGAAAATAGGTTTATACGGGATCAGGTAGAAGAAATGTAGGGAATCATTTGACTCTCAGACTTGGTTTTCCATTCTTTTAAACAAGGTAACTCTTCAATTAAAACACAATTTGGTGGATTTTCGGGGCAATGCTTGATGTCACCACGTATGGGTTCACTCAAAACTCGCTTTCTGCTGAGGGAGAGTATTGCTAGACACAAAAGTCTATTCAGCAAAGTAACAACCAAAAGCAAGAAAGAAGCAGCTACAAACAACATATTTTAATGCAAATACCCAATGAGTTAGGCAAAAGCAATTTTTATTTTTAGGAAAAGAGAAATATAATATTCATGGGATAATCATTCTTGAGGGTCAATGGCCCCCATTTTGTCAACTTTACCTCAAATTTGTTAATCTTTTATTGGAGGTCAATATTTTCTGATGCTTAACTTTATTAATTTTTGCCTTCACTTTGTTGAAGGCCGTTTTTGGGAAATCAAACTTTTTCAGCCGCAGTAACTGAAAACACTTTTATTTCTTAATTCATTTCTTTGATCGAGTTCAAAATATTTGAAGTGGCCCTGCTTCTAAAGCTTTACTGGTTAACCCTATGCTCACACTAACAACTCAAAAAAAATTTGATTATGTGCGGATGCTACACATGCACTCAGTTGTGTCAAGGGTGGGTCAAATTAAGAATCGGTAATACTCCTGTTTTACCGGGTTGAAATGGCGAAGATAATCGTCCGCCAGATCGTAAAAGGCGACGTTGGGTCATAAACATTAACGGCAGTTTGGGCTGTTTGTGGTGAGGTTATTATCGTAAACATAGTTTAAGGTCATGTCTTCCGGCGAATACAACGGCTTAAACGTCTATCTCCAAAATATGAAAAGTTCAATAAAAAATTTGAGGAGCAAAATGTCAAAATTGGGGGTCAGATATATCGAACTTCAAAACAGGTAACAAATTAAAGAACATCAAGACAAAAAATATTTTTTGCCTTCCTACCCTCCAAAGTTGCTTCTGGCAATGCTAAAGGCCATGAATCTGCTCTCGGATTGACGTCAGCTTCAAAACAAACGGTCATTTTTTTCCGGAATTTCGGAAGAAACGTTTTGTCTTAACAATGACGAAAACCTGCTGTTTAGGTGCACTCTAACAACTTCATCATTACATCGTTTCATTTGGTCTCTCCTTTCCCGAAAATTTTGGGAAGTTATTTAGTTTTTAAGTTTATTATTTATTATTTCCCGTATAAAGAATTTTTGTAACAATTCTAAGAAAAGTTTGATTGGTTAAACAATTATGAAAATTGCGTGCTTTTCAATTTAAAACTCTCAATGAAGGAAGATCAAAATGAACAAAGTTGAGAGTGAGAAGATTTTAAAGGAAGGGGATTGCAGAGCCGCGGAATTGCATGCTTTGAAATAATTTGCTAGAGACCATGGAAAATCCGTAAACAATCCGTCGACTCCTGCTTCCACAAATGCTTCATATTCCCGGTAGGGATCCGCTCCGTAATCCCAGGCAAGAAACATGTATTCGTTGCGAAACGTGTAAGGATGGACCTAAACCAATCAGAAACAAGATGATTGTTAAAATGTGGCTGGGCGGCTGTAGCGAGGCGTGCTGCGGATCTCTGTTTGTTTTATTACATGACATCATTTGTAAGGACATTTTAAATCAAGTCATATGATAAAATAAACAAAACGATTCGATAAATAGTGGGTGTGTTAGCGCCACCTAAGCGCAGTTTTAATTCAATTTAGGAAACTTATCAGTCGATTCATGACAAAATTACGTCTAAACCAGCGCTTTTCAGGTCGCGGAACTTTACTGCGCCAGCGTAAATATTCGCAAACTCAAAGCACGCTGCGAAATAAAACAAACCAAAAACCAACTTATTACGTGAGCTTTCGCTTACTATGTCAACAAGAATCTTGTTTTCGAACTTGTTCACAGGTTTGTCAAAATCGAAGCAATGGCAACCAATCCACAGCGAACAACCTGAGTAGCTAATGCTTTCTCAGTGCGAGGTATACCATCAGAAACCGTGATCGTCTCGTCACAATAGGCTTATACTTATATAGAGTCGTCACAATTCACAATTGTTAGCCTACTTGTCTCAACAACAAAATTTGATAGCGGAGTAACCAAATCTCTTTTGCGAACTGAACAAAGCTCATCGCTTCAGAATGGAGAAACATCGATTTAGGTTAAGATGACCACTTTGGGCTATTTCAAACATTTGAAATGAGGAGGGAATTCTATAGCTTGGGTTACCACAATAAAGTTTATAAAGTTGTCAGATTGTGCTTAAAACGTAAGAAATGCCACAAAACCCTGATTGTTTGGAGACAAAGCTCACCAACCCAATGTTTCTAAAACCTCTCGGTCACAGTTTACCCGGACCAGAGTTGGTTTCTCCGAAACCTATAATATGACATAAGCAAAATAGCTACAATCTTTGGTAATTGCTTTTTTCACAAATTCATTTGATGGGAACAAAGTTTTGGCAACAAAGTTGCGTCCCATGTTTCCGGGGAAACAGATTTGGGAATTACTACAAATTGATGAAATATAAAAGCAATTCTTTAAGCAGCCTCACCTTTAATCCATATTTGTGCACACGGTCTACAAAATCCGTTTTTTCCGCAATTTTATTTGTTCTTGGATCAACTCGAATAATTGTGTTTTTGTATGGACCAATGCCATAACAAAATTTTGCCAATTCTTCTAGTTTTTGATCCGGTAAAGCAACTTCTGTAAGGAAGACAAGAGGCAGTACCGTACGGTTTGCCATATATTCCAAACTAGATTCTAAAAACGATTGTATGAAGCAAGGAGAAGATTTCATGTTGTAGCCATGCCTCTCTAGTGCTTCCAGCAGTATGTCCTCCATCGTGGTGTTGAAAGCTGCAAGATAATTGTTGAAGAATAGTGGGACTTTCGTCTCAGGGTAAATCCCAATCGTGCGCTCAGCGTTTTTTGCTACGGCAATGTATTCCTCAAAGCTCGCCATTGCAAATATTTCGTTGTAAGATTGATCGCGATAAGAAAGCGATTGAATCTGAAACAAAACGTTTCCAATAAATTGGTGATGATGACTGTCCACTGTTACCAAGAGATCAAATGAAAAAAAGCAATTGGTGAATTTAGGCAGTCAGTAGGCATTGGTTTGTTTTTTTGGTTTTGATGACAAAGCAAAAAAATTGATTCCAATTTACGTTTGTCAGTGGCTTGTAAAATGTGGCCTTCACTTTGATTTTATTCAAGACCAACAGTTTCCCACAAAATTCTGAAAGAACTCTAAAAAAGGTATTGATGTTAAGTCTTCACTGGGAATGGTTTGCGCCCTCTTTTTCCATTAAAAAAATCCTCCGCAGGCTGGAAAGCGGATTAAAGCTATACAATTTCTACATCACGAATCCAATTAGGCAAGTAGAAAGATAACACAGCTCAACAAAAAAATATTTTTTTCTTTTTGCGATAGATTTTTCAACGATTTTATGGTATATCAGGTGCGCTGATTCCAAAAATGACTTTACTTTTGCTGAATTGGCTCTAGTTTTTGAGATAATGCAGACACAATAACTGGCTATAAAAGCTCAGATAACGGCCATATAAACTACACGTAAGAGGCAATTGTGCTGACAAGGAGATTTTGTTTTGCAATAAAGGACCAGTTGTCTCATTTTTAGAAAGGTTAACAACGCAGAAAAGTCAATAACTAACCATTAGCAATCTTGAGTCTAAAAAAATTCTAATGAAAAGCTGAAATACAGTAACTTTTACTATATTTAGGTTTTCATGTTTTCAGTTTTAGTTGCTTTTTGTTGCTTACTATGAGTTGTTGAAGAAGAAGAAGTTGTTGTAATGACCCTGACAGTTTCTGTTACATATGTGGAGAATATATTCTTAAAGAGCATAAAAGGTCTATTACAGATTTTGTTCGCAAAGTATACCGTGCTTACTTTGGAGTTAAACTTGGTGACCAAGACAAGCCATGGGCTCCACATGTTGTCTGCAAATCATGTGTTGAGCACTTACGAATGTGGACAAAAGGAAAAACTAAAAGCTTTAGATTTGGTGTGCCAATGGTGTGGCGAGAACAGAAAAACCACTTTGATGATTGTTATTTTTGTATGGTAGATTTGAAGGGTTTTAATTGTCACAAGAAAAAATCATGGATTTACCCGGACTTAAAATCTGCTAGGCGTCCTGTACCCCACTGTGAAGATACACCCGTGCCACAATTTAGTCATCTTCCAGAAAAACCATCAGAATGGGACTTTGTCCACCAAGCTTCAGAAAGCTCTAGTGAAAGTGATGTTTCAAGCATTTTTGAAGAAAGCTCGACCAGTCCGAAGCAGTTTAATCAGGAGGAACTGAGCGATCTCATAAGAGATCTTAATCTATCTAAAGAAGCTTCTGAAGTATTGGCATCCAGGCTTAAAGACAAGAAATGCCTTAGTGTTGGTACGAAAGTAACCTTTTACCGCACAAGGGAGAGCGACTTACTTCCGTACTATCGTTCAGAAGAAGGGCTTGTTTTCTGCTCAGATGTTGAAGGACTTCTTTTAAAAATGGGAATACCTCAATATAAACCTCAAGATTGGCGTTTATTTATAGACAGTTCAAAAAGAAGTTTGAAGTGTGTATTGCTGCACAATGGAAACAAGTATGCCTCGATTCCCATTGCCACTCTACATTGCTCAAAGAAGAATACAACAATATTAAACGAGTGCTAGAAAAATTGAACTACTGTGACCACCAATGGTTAATATGTGTTGATTTGAAAATGGTCAACTTTTTGCTTGGTCAGCAGAGTGGTTATACTAAATATCCGTGCTTTATTTGTTTGTGGGACAGCCGTGCTCGCAGTGACCACTGGGTGAAGAAGGAATGGCCTGAAAGAATTACACTAACAGTTAATGAATGTAATGTCATCAATGAGCCCCTTGTCCCAAGAGAAAAAATCATTTTGCCACCTCTACACATCAAATTGGGTATAATGAAGCAGTTTGTGAAAGCTTTGCCAGTAGACGGAAATTGTTTTAATTACATCTGCAGAGTATTTCCAGGGATGAGCAATGAAAAACTAAAAGCAGGAATATTTGATGGTCCTCAAATTCGAAAGCTGATGAACGATCCAAACTTCACTGCATCTATGACTGAGAAGGAATTTGCTGCTTGGATTTCTTTTACTGTGGTTGTAAAAAACTTTTTGGGAAACAATAAAGCAAACAATTACATTCAGATAGTTGAAGATATGCTTTCAAAATTTCAAAGTTTGGGAGCAAAGATGAGCATCAAGATTCATTACCTCTTTAGTCATTTAGATAGATTTCCAGAAAATCTTGGGGAATTAAGTGAAGAGCAAGGAGAAAAATTCCATCAGGACATTAAATAATGGAAGAAAGGTATCAAGGACGATGGGACACCCACATGATGGCGTACTATTGTTGGAATCTTCAACGACATAAGCCATTTGCTCCTCACGCTAGAAAGTCCTACAAGAGGCGATTTGCTTCATAGATTTGACAGAATGGTAGTTGTTAAAGCTCAGTATTTTCAAGCTTCGTTTGTTTAAATAAATAACGGCAACATACATTTATACGCTGTAATACTGGGTTTTAGTTCCAATACGTTTCTTGCAAACCAGCGGTAAATATTGCTGTTACATCCTTTTTTAGCATTGCAGTTTGCATGGATGCTTTACATTTTTGTTTTACTGCGTTTACAAAAGAAGATCGAAGCGTACAGTATTGATTAAATAGCATTAAATGAACAACAATGCCATATAACACAGTCTAAGTAATATTTTTACAAAAAAATGGAATTATCTCAAAAACTAGAGCCAACTAGCAAAAATGAATGTCATTTTCAAAATCTACGCACCTGATATACCCTAAAATCGATATAATATCTGTGGCAAAAATTTGTGTGTTGACCAGTGTAATCAGTTTAGGGTAAACGTCACTCACTTTGGACCAATCTAAACGGAAGATTTTCAATGTGGGCTGCTACTGGGAAATTGCCAGCGGTAGCCTGTTCAATGTGCTGGATGAGAAACTTTACTTACTCAACACAGCAAAGAACGAAACGTATATGCTAATGAATTTGATTCTGATTCAGAACCCATAGACTTTTTATGGGCTATTGACCAGTTGCTCTTGGTCTTAGCAAGTTTAAAACTGGAAGAGGGCTAGTTTTTGGTTCTTAAAAAAGTTGGAATCTTTTAAGTTTCATTAACTGCTTCTGATTGTGGTGAAGATTTAATCAGCGCGTTGCAAAAAGCCAATATCGATACTTCTCGACGTTTCGTCACAACCTTAACCCATTATCAGAAGAGTGTTATCTGTCAGCTTGAAACCAATCAAAATGTTTCGAAGCTTGTCAGCAGCGACGTGAAGTGGGTAAGGCTCCGTTTATGGCGGCAGCGGTTGTGAGTTAAAACGTCACGGTGGTTTCCACGTTGTGTCTTTAAATAAAGCGCATCACGATTGCACTTCTTGTCGTAGAAATGAAGTGTGCGAGCAATACCAGCAACTGATCAGCGAATTTGAACACAAGTTGTTTTTCCCTGACTGAGGGATTAAAATAGTTTCTGTCTTTTTTTGCATCAAACTAAAAAACTTGGCGATTAATATCGTCTTGGCAATGGCAATCGGCTTTCAATAAGTGATGCAACCATATTCACCTTTCTCAGTCGCTTCAATTCTTCTAGTGTGAAATCGATGGTAAAATAATCTGTTCTTTTCTGTCCGCCGATCGTGTAGGTCTTTACTCGGTCTAGAAATTCCGGAAAACTGGCGACGTTAGTCGAAGCGTTCAGCCACGGATCGTGGGAGCAAACAAGCTTGGAATCCTAAAACATGATTTCAAATTTTAGAATTAGTTTTTTACACCGGAAGAATTAGAACAACAAAATCTTGCTATAACTATAACATGAATCCCATGCAAGGACATCACAAAAAACCTTGGAACAACAGAAATATAGCAGACCCAAAAATGGTTCACAAGTTCCCCAACCGGGCAATTTTTGCATTGACTGGTATGAAAGAAGCGTCCTACAACAACTGCACCTGCTTCATTGTGGTGCTTGCGGTACTTTTCTAGATGTACTGATAACTCCTAAACAGGTCTGTACGCAATCTGCTGCATGTAATAACACTAGTTAAGAAATTTGCACTTAATTTTTTAATCATAGATGCATAAAAATTCTTCTGAATTAAATTTTTGCGCTAATTCCTAATTTGCCCTCGATTTTTCTCTGGCTCATCGGGCTTTCAAAATATTTGCAGTTTAATATTCAAAGTGTTTGATAATGTTTTTTGAATTAAAGCAAATTTGATTTTCAACTAGTATTTACAAAAATGCGGAGGCTGCTAGCTGCTTGATAGCAATTTTTAAGGTGATCTCATATTAAGAGGAATTTGCTTCCAGCACCACACTAAAGGTAAAATAGAAAACTTTTCTCAAAAATGATCACCAACATCATACGGTACCATACAGCAATCTATTACATCATGTCAATAACCCGCGACCGGTTTCAACCTTGTTGGGTCTCATCAGGCAAGTTTAAAAAACACTCAAGAATAAAAATATTGAAAAAGAACAAATTTGCCATTGGGTGCAAAAAAAAGATGCAATGCAAAACAATATGATACAGCAATACCTATATCATGGGGGCTTCATTTATGGACACACACACACATGACATGGACAACAAGTCACAACGGTAAGCCCTAATAGGGGTGTAGGGTCATTGCTGAAAGTTTATCTTTTACAGAATATGGAGGCTGCTTGCTACATTTTAGAAAATATGGCAGAAACCTGTGGTGGGTTATTGAAATGGTGTAATAGATTGCTTCATGGTACCATATGATGTTGGAGATCATTTTTGAGCAAAATTTTCTATTTTACCCAACTGGTAAGTACAAACTATTCTATAAATCCCCGTTATACAGCATAACAATATTTTTGTGGTGTCAATGTCAAGTCAAGTCAAGTCGATCGAAAAACTGCAATGTTAATCAAAAATTTAAAAAAGTTGTTATAAATAAACATTAGGCAATTCCTTATTGTACTGTAATGATATCAAAGGTAACATTACATCTCTTGTATACATTGTTAATTGTTCTACGGAAATCCATTGAGCACCTTGAGTTCACCTGCCCACATACATTATCATACGTAGTTTTTTTACTGGTAAAAAGATTACTACGAACTCTCAAAAATGCTGTGAATACAATTTTCTTTTGTAAGAGTGGTTCTAATCATCATGGTATAGCATCCAGCAGTATTATCCATCACTCCTTCATTTCAGAAACCTTGATATCTGGCCTCCATTGCTGGCATATTCTGGTAAAATTCTTCACCTTGCCCATCATTGACTGCTGGCAAAGTTCTAATTAAGAGTGAAGAAGATTCACTCTTACGGACATGACACAACGCACCTCTTTGTAAGCTTCAGTTGGTTTTCCATTTTCTCCAAAAATAAAGATGACACTGAACTGCCCAAAAAATTTTTCCCTCACACACTCATATGTTTTTCAAGAATGCCGTTGGAGTGCGTTCAGCCTTCACTCAAAATTTGAATCTTTCAAAACTTCCCGAATTTGTGAGCCAACGAAACTGCCTTCTTTCATTTTCACTTTGCTTATTTTAAGAAACTTATTGCAAAGAAACGCGAACCCATTGGAACCGCTCTTCCCCAGCGTTTTAACAAAATTCTTTATTAATTCCAGTTTTGCATAGAGTGATGGCATAAATGCATCCTTGGGATCAACGAAAAGGACTTTGGGTATTTGCAATTCCAGCAGTGTATGAATCTCTTGCGGCCAGTATATTCTGACACAATGCTCAGTAGTAGCACAACTATCCCACAAACAAAGAAAGCAGTAGTGCTTGGTGAAAACTCCTTGCCTTCCCATTAGAATGCTGATGACATTAAGGTCTCCAAAATCTTCCATTTATAATCGCTATACATGGTAGCATTGAGAAGGATTTTACTACCTATGCAAAATTCCTTTAAATGCTTAGAGTGTGCTATTGAAACAGACAGTTTTATATTACCAATGTGGAGAAGAAGAGATTTGAGACTTTTATTCGAGGAATCCAGGTAAAGACGCCACTCAATTGCTACGAGCTTCTCTTTGAATTTTTCGAACAAGCTTTTAATATTATGACGGTAGAACAGTGGTCCATGCGCTCTTAACCTGTCGACAGTTCGTGTTGTAAGCTACTTTTTGAGATGGGTAACCGTCACATTTTTTGAGGCAAGTTGTTTTTTGTAGTCTCTATGCAAGCAGTTCTGACTTTTGTTTTGAAAGAGCAGGGTCTCTTATTCGATCATTTTAGCCTTTGTGGAAAAAGAGAAAAGGTTTCGCAATTTCTTCTGGATCATACTCAGAATCAGCTGAATTGATAGGAGCGGAAGTACTTCCTCAGTCACGAGTACTTCCAGAAGTACTTCTTTTGTCCTCTTCAACTTCATTAGGAAGAGCGGAAATCCCATCATTAGGTGGAAGCGGTTCAGGGATTAAAGTGTCAGGACAGGTTTTCGCGCTGAGTCTTGATTTGGGTAGGCAGTCTTCATTCTATGTTTTGCACTAGACCCTTTTATAGTAACAAGGCAAAAGTAACAATCTTGAAAGTGGTCTTTAGATTCCCTCCATATCATGGAAACCGCGAAAGGCATTGCAGAAATTTGTTTGCTTAGCCAGTTTCGCGAGCCACTTGAGCAAGAAGTCGATGCTTGACGCGGTGCCACAGCTTTTCTCGGTCTCCCCACGGACAACCAATATAAAGGTTGTATATTTTTTCAAATCTGACGTGATGGCTCACCGTTGAGCTTTTGTCTTAAAGCTGTCCCATATATGACAAGACAAGTTTGGACTACCAGCTCTTATAGTAATGCAAGAAGCTCGCGATGCACTCAGCAGTGGACCTAGTATAGGTCCCACAGGCGTGACGGTCTAAGCTATGCTATATGAATAGTTTCAAATTTGGACTACTTTTACACTTTCTTGGCATAATTATGAAACAGAACAAACAGCAAGTTAGTCTTCATAAGCTATGAAAAAACTCAATTAATTGTACCTCTATACATTTCCAGTGAAGCACTACTGCAAGCAACTACAACTACCTAATATTGAAGATCTAAAGCCCAACACATACTATACGTTCTCAGCTAAAAAATATATCACATATTCAGCAAAACGCTGCTTTTCATTGGTTACTAATCAGTATCAGTTCAACCACAATTCAGAATACTTTTTGAAACATCACAGCTCTATCACAAAGCATGGTGAAATGTGTAGTGCATAGGTGTTTCTAGGTCAAAGTTTAAAAAACACAATTGAGAATACCTCAAAAGCCTAATGAACTAAAAAAAGCCAAAGATATTTTTGAAATCAATGTCAAAAATATAATTAGTGACACATAAAGACATTTCTGATTAAAATTTGCTGTTGACCAGACTAGTTTTTTCATGACTAGGGGTACGGTCTTCTAAGCCCCCTTTTAGTTCACGGTTTGAAGGTTTACCCAGCCCATGAGTTACTTGGATTTGACATCACAAAAGGAGTCGGGTAGCAGTGAGCCATGAAGGAATTGAAATCCAAGTTGATAAATCTGAGATCAAATCTTACTTTGGTCACCGCCAAATCACACTCAATCACGTCCGCACCTTGATCCACCGCCAGATTATAAGCCTCCACCGTGTGCTCCGGCAGCATCCCTGGTGGAGTAAATGATTATTGAAGCAAAGAACAAATAAAAAACATAAAAAAGATAATGGGTTCATGTCTAAGGTTGCTTCAAGCGCTCGATTTTTCAAACTTTAACTTTTATTCGAGCGTTCATTTACCCCGTTTCCTAAACAGGCCCCTAATAGATTTCTTGTTTGATGTAAACTTGAAAAATGATGTAAATATATAAAAAGTCGAATCAACTTGGCATCGGCAAACCTTTGTTCGATTCCTAATCTGGTGACAGGCGTGTTTAAAAGCAATTGATTTTTTCGGGGAGGGGGGCGTGTGCATTTTGAACAGGTGAAGATCTTGTTTTAATGGCCAACTTTTCAAAATCAAAAATTTCGCTCACTTTTGACTACAAACAGGCTGTCGACTTTTTTTGCAGATCGACTTTTTTCAAGAGCAAATTTTGTCCATTTTTGTTTGCAAACAGGCAAAAAATCTTTTTCTTTTTTATTTTTTTGCGACTACGAAACTATATTGGGGGAGCCATAGCTTTTCGTCTCTCCTTTAAATACGCTACTAAATTAGGTCATGCAGCATCGAAAACAACTTCGCAGTTTGTCATCGCCATTTAACAGCTTAAATGTTGTTTAATTACAACGCAAAGCGATGTGATGAGGAATTTGGAGAAGGGTTGCCCGCATCATCGCACCATCAAGTTGTGGTGGCTGTGGATGCCAGAAAACCAATTACGCGTCAATCACTTGCTTTTTTGTTTGAAATCTGTCGCCGTGCAGTGATGTAGGTTGCTTCAAACATTTTCTCAAGTTAAAATGAATGTGCATTGTATGGCATATTAGGCTACTATTTATAATGGCAAACAAAAACTGTTGACAGTATATCAAGAAGGCTTGTACAGAACTAGTGTTTCTTTTTCTGTTCTTTTTTGAGTTACAGCCTCTGCAGGCCAATTTAATTTTTATGTGTTTTAAAAGTGAAAGGAGTGCGCCTAAACTTTTAGCGTTTGTTGCTGCTTCCAATTTTTGGCTGTTGATTTATTGCGTACTTTTGTTTGACGTGTGTTTTGCTGGCCGAAAATAAATGTTTATTTCAAGTATCTTTAGAAAAAAAGGGTGAAAGGAAGATAGTAAACTTAAGACGCTTAGACACACACACTGCTGTAGTGAATGTAATCATCAGCATACACGAAATACTTGACTGCTCGCAAAGTGCGCAGTAGATCCTGAAAACTAGATAGAGGCTAACGCTTTAAATTGAATCAAAGCTCATTGTTGAGCGATCTGCTGTCAGTCACTTGATTATAATTTCGTTGCTGCGGAAACGATTGAAATAGGTTGAAATCAGCTTATTTTGAAACTTTTGATCGATATTTTTTAGAAAACTTCATTTTATGTATCAAACCTCCTCGTCCTCAATTAATTCGTTAATGCAGCTTCAGCCCCAACGCCGAACTAACACTCACCAGAGCTCCCTCTGTGCGCGACATTGAGCGGTCGATCTGACGGCAATCCCTCAATTATGACGTCGTCCTGACAAAGAACACTTCCGAAGCAGATTGCTAGAAATATGAGTTCGATTGGAGGCTGGTGCCCTTCGGCCATGGAAAAATTTCCTCTTATGCACACACAGAACAATGGGTTTAAATTTTCTTAAAAATTGTAAGTGTTAGTAAAGGCACATTGCATTTCTACCGAAAACCATGCAACCATAGTCGCTAAACATAAAACGCTCCTGCTCCATTCTATAGGCCTGATTGATTCTTTTCATTCCTCATCCGATCTTAATCCCAGCGTCCACGGGCTTTTTCTTGCTCAATTTTTTTCATCTTGCTTTTGTCCTTTCTTTTCCTAACAGGCCTATTAGTTGAAAATAACCAAACAAAATCCTACCTCCTGTTCCCCAGCTTGCACTGTCAGTCTCTTTAATTCCAGCGATTTCCATTAAGAGCAATGGGATAGCGGCGTGATACCAACTCTTCAGTTTTAGTGATACCCATTAACCATCAGAGGTGGTCAGTAACAAAGAAGTTCTACTTAAATAATTTTTTGCAAGGAGCTACCTACTTGAATGGTTTCATTTTTACTTCTACTTTTATTTGAATAAGTAAGAAGTAACACTTCACGGGTAGGTGTAACTTTACTGAAGTAGATCTCGAAATTTAATGTTTAAGTTGAAGCTTTTTTACCACTGTGGTGCCAGAGGTGGTGAGTAGCGAAGTAGCTCTACTTAAGTAGGATTTTCAGTGACGGGCTATACTTACTTGACTAGTTTCGGTTTTTACTACTTTTACTTATTTTTTAGTAGATCGAGTAGGAAGCAACGCTATTCTAACTCTCACTTCAGTAGATGCTGAAGATTTGACGTCTTTTAAACTGGAATGCGGCAGACTAGCGTAAAAATAGCTTTGGTTTAAGTATCTGCTTTTTTTGCAAATTCTTCATTGAAGTGGGATATTTTCGGTTTGAATTTTGAAAACCTACTGGTAGGCTTACAAATGGTTACTGCCAACTAGGCGAGGTGCGGAAAGTCATCAGTGAGAATAGTTAACGTATCTTTTGATTTCAAAAAGTTTTTAGAGTCGTAAATTTTCCAGTGTTTAATTTTTTGCCGTTTGTTTTATCTTTTCACGGAAACATCGGTTTGTTAACAAATCATCTATTGCTTTTGTCAAGAAAGTAGCCAAGGGGGCAATTTTCCTCTCCAAAAAATACAATGATTTTTTGGTTGAATTCTGTAGTACCCTCCAAACAAAGGTTATTACGTAAGATTTAACCTCACCAAACATCTTCCGAATTTGCTTAAACCACTGATTCTTTTCAAAAATGATGAAAAAAGTCATTGTCAAAAATGTGGTTTAAGATGCAAAAATTTTGCCCCGCTTTTCTCAGAAATTTTTCACTGTCTACGCCACTTAGCTTCATTTTTTGTATTGGAAAATATGAATATAATGAAGAACTAAATATTTTATTTGGGGCTTATGGACGTTGATTTCATTTAGCCGCTTCACATTTCATCGACTTTCAACCATTAACAAAGGTTCTAACAAAAGGATGAGACAACAACTAAATAGACTTACTTGGAAAAGTAATAATAATAATTAGAATAATTATGTCAATTTGTCTGCACTGTGTTGCACCATTAGGTCTGTAACAGCGGATCTCAATTAATTTGGCATCTCACACTCCTTCCAATTAGAAAAAATTGATTTTCTCTTTCATTCCTATTGCAATGTTTGTCATTCGAGACGAAATTCAAAAGGTGCCACATCACAATATAAAACTTTTTCCAACAAAAGGTTTTCAATCTAAATTTCCAGTTTCTTTTAAAAGAAAAAATTTATCAACCTAAATTAAGATAACCCCTTTTAAAAGACTTTTAAAAACACCGTGACTCGCGATTACCCGAGATCCCTCTTTTCTGTTTCTCAGCCAAAGGCCCTGCGTAACAGAGACAGAGGCTACCTTTCCGAGCTCCGCCGAACAATGTGCCCTGAGGAGTCTCATTCATCTTTCTGCTCATCTTCTCTCACGCTGAATTTCTTGTGGCTGCCACAAACCTCTCCCCGTCCACTGGCCCAGACAAAGTTGCCTTTTCGATGCTAAAACACATTCCTCACTCTGGCATGGATTTTCTCCTACACATTTTCAATCTTTTCTGGTCTTTGAATTCCTTTTCTTTTCTGAAAGACATCTTCTATTATACCCATCCATAAGATGGGAAAGCCTCTCGACTTTCCTTTTTCTTTTCGGCCTATCTCTCTCACCTCCTGCATCTCAAAGCTTTTTTTGAACGCATCATTCTATCGCGTCTGCTCTTTTTCAGGTGTCTAATTCCATTCTCTCTCCCTACCAGGCCGGTTTCCCCCTTGGACGGTTTATTCTGGATCAAATTCTGTTCCTTCCTCAGTGCGTTTCAGATGAGTTTTACAGACCCAGGACGGGGTCTCGGACGATTCTCGCTACTATCGGCTTTTCCAAAGCTTTTGACTCTGTCTGGCATCGCGCCCTTTTCCACAAGCTTATTTTGGCTGGTCCGTCTCCTTGCTTTGCTCGTTGGACCCAGTCGTTCTTTTCTGATAAGCGTGCTAGCGTGGTTTATCACAATCACAAAAGTCGTTTTTTTCGAGTTCTCCCACCTCGGTCCCCACTGCGGCGGAGGCCACATAAGGAGCTCTGATTCGATTGAAGCGCTGATCTGAGTTCTGGTTTCTTCCTCTTAATCCGAGCAAATGTGAGACCTTTTCTCAGTGGATTTTCATTAAGCCAACTGTCAGCCCAATCTCCACTTATTCAACTCCCGCCTCCGTTTCAATCCAACTCCAACTTTTTTTGGGGTCACCTTCGTTTGCACTGTTTCCTTTTCTAAACATGTATCATTGCTGAAGGTCAAGTTCTTCCCTCGTCTCAAGGCCTTACGCTGTATCTCTGATTCCTCATGGGGCCCTTCTAAAAAGTCGCTCTCTCTTCTTTATAAAGCTTATCTTCGGCCACTTCTCACTTATGCTTTACCCGGATGGTTTCTTTTTCTAAGCGTTACCAATATTACCAAATTGGAACGCCTCCACCGAGCGGCTAGTCGCTCCATCACCAGCTGCCTCTCATCCTCTAAGGTGTCTTTACCTCCCCTACGAGTCACCCTGACTCATTTCACTCTGTGATCTTGTGAGCGGGTTCTTGGTCTCCCAACCTCGTTTCTTATTTCAGGTTTGGCCAGACTTTGAGTGAAACCAAGACTCTGCAGATCGTCCTGGGGAGCTTTTGCATCCACTCACCCGCTCATGCTTCTACTCCAAATGAGGCTCTTTTTGCTTGCCCTCCCTCTCTTATTTGGAACTTGCTTTGCTTCACTGTGGAGTGCACCCTTTCCTCTTCAGGCTCTCGCTTGGATCCCTCTCTCTCTCGCCAAGGTGCGACACTCGCTCGCTTTGACTTTCTCCCCCTCATTATCTAGTACTCTGAACAGACGACTCTGTTCCTTTTTCTTTTGGCAAAGGCGGCTCTGACGTACTTGACTCAACCAACTTCTCTCTTAGTGGCACTGAGACCGCTCCCTCGTTTTCGGCAGTTTCAGTATGTTCAAGTTTTTCCGCTGAAGCCTGCGCCATTCTGCATGCTCTTTGCTGGTCTCGGCAGCACCAACAAGTCTGCCACTTATCTTTTTCCTCCTCTCTGGGTCGTGCTCTGTTCTCGCCACCTTGTCTTTTCCTCCGTCTTTCTTTTTCCTCAATCTCTCTGGAAGATCTGGCAGGAACTGTTTTCTGTTACCCCTGTACTATCAGGCTACAATGGATCCCCGAATACTCGTTTCTCCCGGAAAACGACGCGGCTGATGAGCTGGCCAGACGGGGAGCGCTGTTTGTGCGCTCTGCAATCCCTTGTGATTTCTCTCTTATCCACTTTTCTTGGACTGGAGGTGCACTGTCTCATCGAAATTCTTTGACACTCAGTTTCCCTCGATTTTTACCGAGGAACTTGTGCTCCCTTGTCACGCTTGCTGTATTCTCTCTCGTCTACGCTGCAACGGACACAGCCTACTGCTAAGCTCTTATCTCTTTAGGATTGATAGAATCGAGAATCCTTCCTGCAGCGCCGGCGGACACCTCTCATCTCATTCTGCACGGTCCAACTACAGACCCTGCACCGCTCGCTGGGGCGACTCTCTGTCTCTCTACGACCTGTGGTTCAGGCCTTGGGGAGTTGCCCTGCTTCTGGGGTTTCATGGTCTTCCGCCGTGCTCCCATCCCTCGGAAGACGTTGGGTAACAGAAACAATAACAACAGGTGACCCTCTTTTGTAGTGACGCTATTACCTGCATCACACATGCAAAGAGCACCCCCAATTAAGACAATTTATTTAGAGGGATGCAGGAAAACACTGCCAAAAAGAATGAAGTTACTTTTGTCTTTTATTGCAGTTTTTCAGTAATTCGATTTTAGACTGCTTCAACTCAACTAAAAATACATATCAATACTTTCAACTTTTACTAAAGTATTTTTTGAGTAACTGTACTTTTATTCTAGATTTTTAGGCTTCTTTGAGCATCTCTGTTCACGAGGTCTAGATCAACATTTTGTTTTTGTGTTGTGAGGTCACCGTGATTTACATTTTGTTGCGAGATTGGCTGAACAAAAAACAGGATTAGTACTCGTAATGTTATCAACCAATACTCTTGTGATTTTTGCCTTTAAGTCAGATGTCTTGATGTCAGTTAGTCCTAAACTAAGTTTCGCTCGCGAAAGAACCTGAAAGGGATTAAATATTCTTTTTGCGCATTGTTTTTGTGAGAGCTCTAATGCTAACAAGTTTTCGATTCCGCTTAACACAATGTTGTGAACACATGCTCTTTATTAATTTTTTTTCTTGATTCTCGACTACAGTGCTTCTCAATAAATAAAACCATGCTTACTAAATATGCCGCAAACGTTTGAACGAACGTCTTAACACTGCACCAATCAACAGCCGCCTCAACGTGGTGGTGCGGTCCCCGGCCCCGTTTGGGTTGGGTCGAAATGGCTGTTGGCCTTCCCGAGGGTCCCAGTTACCCCGGGCACTCCCCATTCATTTTTTCGCTATGCTACCCCCTGAACGACCGCAGAAGGGCAGCACACAGCATCTTTAAAATCGGTCGCCTGTTCTTACTTTTTCTTCTCTCCTGCCCTACTCTTGCCCTCCTTCGTCTCCTCATTCTTCTTCTTCTCCTGATGAGCGGTAACGTTCATCCTAACCCTGGCCCCATCTTTCCTTGCTCTGTGTGCGCTGGAAATGTGACCTGGCGGGGCAAGTCGGTGCAATGCTGCGCTTGCTTCAAATGGGTCCATCTAAGGTGCTCACAACTTTCTTTATCTAACTTCAGAGCTCTTGGCAGCTCTCACTCTTGGAGCTGCCCCCCCTGCCGTAACACTGTGACTCCCCCCTCCTCGGACTCCTCCGGCACGTATACCTCCACTGTGGAATCTGGCCCCCCCTCTGCTAATGCTGCACTCTTGCCCCACCCTCGTCTCCAAACTTCTTATCCCCCATCTGCCCATCTTATATCTCCTTCCCCTACCCTTCCACCACCGTCCCTTGCTCCTGGCTATACTTCTGCACCTCCTGCCTCCTCTCCTCCCCCTGACTCTCTCAGGGTTCTTCAATGGAATGCTGGAGGTCTTCGAGCCAGGAGCACTGAACTACTTCACTTTCTTTCATCCCATCCTGTCGATCTTATCTGCATCCAGGAATCCAATCTTAACTCCTCTTCCTCTTTCCGGATTCCTGGATTCTCTGTTCTGCGTTCTGATCGTACTCACTCCCGGTCTGGCATTCTCTCTTCTGATGCCTCGCATGCCAGTGGCGGCGTTGTCATTTTCGTCAGACAGGGCCTATCCTTTTCTGAACTTTCTACCACCTCTCTTTCTTCGCTCGATCCCTACTCTGATTACGTAGGGGTCAACATCTCTCTAAACAAATCTTCCTCGGTGTCATTTCTTAATGTGTATGCCCCCCTATTCGCTCCTCCCGAACGGATGGCAGAACCGATTCCTTCTCTCCCTCAATTCTTCCCTCCTCCAGAAATCTCTTCATTCTGGGGGACTTCAATTGCCATCACCCGCTTTGGGACTCAAGAGGTACTTCCGACCCCCCGCAGGGACGAAGTATTCGACTGGGTCATCTCCTCAGACCTCCTCCCCCTCAATGACCCTGACACACCCACCCTTCTCCATCGCTCCTCCGGCAGTCGCTCCTCTCCTGACATCTCCTTTGCTCCTTCTACTCTTGCTTTTTCTTGCTCCTGGGAGGTGCTTCAGGACCTGGGTTCTGACCACCTACCAATTCTTCTATCTATTCCTCTTTCTCCGGTCTTTCACCCCAACGAGCGGCCCCCTTCCTTCAATTTTCAGAAAGCTCGCTGGGATGACTTTGCCTCCTACTTTGACTCTCACTGTCCTACTGCAGAGGAATACTCGTCTCTTTCTCTTTCCTCTGCAGCTGCTCTCTTCACCTCTCTGGCTATGAATGCGGCCAAATCTTCCATTCCTTTCGGCCGCATCAAACGCCCTCCTAAAGCCTGGTGGTCTGCTGAGGTGGAAGAAGCGGTTGGTGAAAGACGCAAGGCTTTCGCTACTGCTCACAGAAGTGATGAAGATCGCCAGGCTTACATCTCCGCCTCTCGACGTGCCTCGTCGGTCATTGCCAAGGCCAAGGCTGAGGCATGGCAGACGACCTGCACTTCTCTTTCACCTAAATCTAATCCTAAATCTGTGCACTCTCTTCTTCGCTCTATTGCTGGCTCTCCTTCCTCGTCTTCTTCCTCTCCTAACTTTCCTAACTGTTCCTCTCCCAGGGAATCGGCTTCGGTCTATGCCGCTTACCTGAGGTCTCACTTTTCCGTGTCTCAGCCAAAGGCCCTGCGCAGCAGAGCCAGAGGCTACCTCACTGAGCTCCGCCGAGCTACGTGCTCTGTGGAGTCTCACTCGTCCTTTTGCTCTCCCTTCTCTCCCGCTGAATTTCTTGCGGCTGCCTCCAACCTCTCCTCATCCACTGCCACTGGCCCAGACAAAGTTGCCTATCCCATGCTAAAGCATCTTCCTCGCTCGGGCATGGATTTTCTTCTCCACATCTTCAATCTTTCCTGGTCTTCACATTCCTTTCCTTCCATCTGGAAGACATCTTCTATTATTCCCATACATAAGATGGGAAAACCTCTCGACTCTCCTGCTTCCTTCCGGCCTATCTCTCTCACCTCCTGCGTATCAAAGCTTTCTGAACGCATCATACTATCCCGTCTTCTCTTTTTTCTGGAATCTAATTCCATTTTTTCTCCCCGCCAGGCCGGTTTCCGCCCTGGACGGTCTACACTTGATCAAATTCTGTACCTTTCTCAGTCCATTTCGGATGGGTTTAACAAACCCAGGCCGGGCTCTCGGACGATCCTGTCTACTATCGATTTCTCTAAAGCTTTTGACTCTGTCTGGCACCCCGCCCTTTTCCACAAACTTATTTCGGCTGGCCTCCCTCCTTGCTTTGCTCGTTGGACTCAACCTTTCCTTTCTGATAGGCGCGCTTCTGTGGTCTTTCAAAATCACAAAAGTCACTTCTTTCGAGTCCGTCGAGGTGTTCCGCAAGGATCCGTTTTTGGCCCTGTACTTTTCTCTCTCTCTTCATTAATGATCTTCCGGCTTCTCTGCCTTCTTCCGTCAGCTGCTCTCCTTACGCTGACGATCTGGCCATTTGGTCCTCCTCCTCCTCGATCCCCACTGCAGTGGAAGCCACACAAGGAGCTCTGTTTCGATTGGAGCGCTGGTTTGAGTACTGGTATCCTCCTCTTAATCCAATCAAATGTGAGGCCTCTTTCTTCTAAGTCGATCCCCACCAAGCTAACCTCCAGCCCAACCTCCTTTTACTCGGCTCCCGCCTCCGTTTTAATCCCACTCCAACTTTTCTCGGGGTCACCTTCGACCGCACTCTTTCCTTTTCTAGGCATGTATCTTCGCTGAAGGCCAAATTTTTCCCACGTCTCAAGGCCTTACGCTGTATCTCTGCTTCCTCATGGGGCCCCTCTAAGGAGTCCCTCTCTGTTCTGTATAAATCTTTTCTTCGGTCCCTTCTCACTTACGCTCCACCCGGATGGTTTCCTTTCCTAAGCGCTACCAATATCACCAAATTGGAACGCCTCCACCGAGCGGCCAGTCGCGCCATCACCGGTTGCCTCTCGTCGTCCCCTATCCCTCTACTACTCACCGAGGCTTCTCTACCTCCCCTACGAGTCACTCTGACTCACTTCACTCTTTTTTCTCATGAGCGGGCTCTTCGTCTCCCAACCTCCTTTCCCATCTCAGGTTTGGCCAGACTAGGAGTGAAACCAAGACTCTGCAGATCGTCCTGGAGAGCTTTTGCGTCCACTCACCCGCTCATGCTTTCTTCTACTTGTTCTAGGGAGGCTCTTGTTGCTTGCCCTCCCTGTCCTCCTTGGAATCTTCCCTCGTTCACGGTCGAGTTCACCCTTTCCTCTCCATGCTCTCGCTCTGATCCCCCTCACTCTCGCCAAGGTGCGGCTCTCGCCCACCTTGACTCTCTTCCTCCTCATGATCTGGTACTCTGGACAGACGGCTCTGTTCCTTTTCCTTTTGGCAAGGGCGGCTCCGGCGTTCTTGCCAACTGCTCTCTCTGTGGCACTGAAGCCACTCTTTCCTTTTCGGCAGGCCCAGTTTGTTCCAGTTTTTCCGCTGAAGCCTGCGCCATTCTTCACGCTCTTTGCTGGTCTCGGCAACACCAAAAAGTCTGCCATTTTTCTTCTCTTCTTCTCCTGTCTGACTCTCGTTCTGTCCTCGCCACCCTGTCCTCTCCTCCACCTTTCCTGTTATCTCAAACTCTGTGGCAGATCTGGCAGGAACTGTCCTTCTTCTCCTCCTGTTCTATCAGGCTACAATGGGTCCCCGGACACTCGTTTCTCCCGGGGAACGACACAGCTGATGAGCTTGCCAGACGGGGAGCGCTGCTTGCGCCCTCCGCAATCCCTTGTAGTCTCTCTCCTCTTATCTCTCGTATCCACTCTCGTCTTATCTCGGACTGGAGGCGTACTGTCTCTTCAAAGTATTTTGACACACAGGTTCCCTCAATTTCCACTGAGGAACTTGTGCTCCCTCGTCATGCTCGCTGTGTCGTCTCTCGTCTTCGCTGCAATGGACACAGCCTTCGTTTAGGTTCCTATCTCTCCAGGATTGGCAGAATCGAGAATCCTTCTTGCAGCGCCTGTGGACACTCGTCCCAGGACATCTCTCATCTCATTCTGCACTGTCCAGCTACGGACTCTTTGCGCCGCTCAGTCTTTGGCGACTCTCTGTCTCTTTATGACCTCTGGTCCAGACCCTGGGGAGTTGCCCGGCTTCTGGGGCTTGATGGTCTTCCGCCATGCCCCCATCCCTCGGAAGGGGTCGGGTAAACAACAACAACAACGTCTTAACAAATATTTACTAATTCTAGTTAGGCCTATCGGCTGATAATTCTTCCATCGCTACATTGATAGCAACAGCAGTGCTATTTGTTAAAACATTTGCCCAGTTAGGCTTATAACTATTCCATCGATAGCAACAATAGTGCTATTTGTTAAAACGTTTGCCCAGTTGTGCCATCGCTATATTGATAGCAACAGCAGTGCGATTTGTTAAAACGTTTGCACCACTACATATTGACACGCAATTTGAATTCTTGTTTGCCGCTATTACACCTGCAAATTTCTCACCTCATCTAATTCATATTGCTAGGTTTTTCTGCATTTATTTCAACACATGCACCTACAGATTTATCGGTTTAAGTCCTACCAGATATGAATAATTTCGGAAACATTCTAGGCTTCATTAGTATCCTCACACTAGCAAAGTTGGTTTGATGCAAGTTTCAAAGCTCCGTATGTGATAAGGCACCAAAAAGCAAACAAATTCTTTCCCAAGTACGCAATAGCGCACTCGTCCTGAAATTGAACTAATATTCACCAGTTATTAAACCTAAGATTGCAGCACGGCATTGACCTCTACGGGCTCTCATTGATGAATCATTCATTGCCGACGGTAACTGACCATATAACACTATGCCTACGCGTTATCTCAAGTACCTTGCATCTGGTCTAGTGCAGGGTGAACAAGCTTTTTCCGTTCGCTGCAGGCTTTGTCTTGCTAACGCGCTGCGTTGTTTATACAATGGCAAATAATAGTTTGAGAGATTTTAAATAAATTCCGACACGTAAATGATTAACACTTACTGGCAAAATTACTGAAATTATCAAGTGTCTCGCGACAAATGCATAAAGCTAACATTAGCTATGACTACTACGTTTTACATTCCCACTTACAGTGAATACCCGCTTTAGATAGTTTGCAACTTACTTAAATCATCTACTTCAACAGTGGGGGAATAAATGCATAGAAAAAATTAGAAAATGAGGCAGTATGGAGAGCGAAACCGAACGAGCACTGCTACAGCAATTACGCATGTTGGAAAATAAACCACAGTCGACCACCCCACATAAACGATTCAAAACAAATGAAGATTTTTAGCCATTAATGTTAACTGCTTCCCCATCGACGCAAGAGGAAAAGTCGGAAGACAATGTAGGAAAGCACCAAGACAACAAAGCCGAGGCAAAGGAAAGAAATATGCTGCTTTTGGCGAATTGACTTCATATCTGCTTGAACTGAGAGCGCCTGTAAAAAATTTTTTGTCAAATGGTATCCCACGTGTCAGTTCGTCTATTTACTCATCTTTTCCCGTCACAAAAGAACGTATGTAGTTCTACATAAAACGACTTGTGTTGGACCTGCTTTGAAGTTCCAATCTATTCGCGCAGTACATTCTGCCACCAGCTCTAAAACCCAACAGAGGGAATGCGCAGTGGTTTTCATATACAACAGCGCAGTCACTAAATCACCAAATAATTTGAGGAAGCTTCGTGGCACACTGACCAGCAGCAAGCATGGAAACAGTGCTATATCACAACGAACTACTAACCATTGATTTGATGTCGGAGATGTCTTTCTGCAATCGGTCCAAGTCCAAACGTGTGATTTTTGAAATTTCTTCCTTGAGTTCTACGAGAAACTTGTTGTTAACCAGGGGGGGAGAGGGTACATCATTTAATGGAGGGAGAGAATATGTTTCAATGACAGAGGGAGACGTAGAGGAAGAATATACTGGATTTACGGGGGAAGGAGAATACACTTCATTGGTCGGAGGAGGATGTAATGGCTTTACAGGAAGAGAATACGTTTTAGGCGTGAGTGAAGAGCACGCTTCAATCGTCGTTTGGGAGTCATCACGGCAGGCTTCTCGCAACGAGGCTTCCTCAACAACTCGATCAGCTTCAACTTTAGTCAAAAATCGAGATGGCATTCTGAGAAATTAAGCAATTACAAGTGAAAAAACGTTACCTTGGCATGTTAACTTTAGTTTTCTGCTTAGAAAAAAATATAAAATGCTATAGCAACATTGACCAACAACCGACGCGATGGTGTAGTGGTTAGAGCGTCCGCTTCGCAGTCGGTAGACCTGGGGTTCATTCCCCGTCGAGTCATACCAAAGACTTTAAAAATGGTATCCACAGCTTCCCTGCTTGGCGCTCGGCATTTAGGAGAGGTTCTGGAGAACAAGCCGGCATGTTCGCTTGTTGTGTCCTTGGTTAAGGCACTTAACGGGACGCTCCCGCCTTTATATGGAAGACAGGTGGCCCAGTTTTCCCTCCGAATAGAAGGTTGCTGGCAGGAAGGGCATCCGACGGTAAAACAAATGCCATGCTATAAAAATGCAGATATCTGCTGTGGCGACCCTTAATCGGGAATAAGCCGAAAGACAAAGAAGAAGAATTGCAACATCGATTTTTTGCTTTCCCAATCATTACCTGTATTCATATCGCATGTGCTTGGCGCCATGTGTACGCCAAAACTCCTTCAAGCTAGTGGCATCGCCTTTCTTTTGATAGAGAAGTAAAAATCTGTCTTCGTCAATGCAATCTTCAAATCCCGGATTCAAGTATATACAAACTGTCTCGGTGTTACCTGAATAAGTGAAGGAAAACATGAGTAAACGACAGGGCTAAATCACATCCAATGTTCAATGTATTCAGCTTTATAGTGCATTTCAAACAAGCAATTTTCCTTGCGTTGGTGCACTGCTTGTGATAGAGGCACCATGTTGGTAGTATTGACATCATAGAAGCAGGTTCGAGCACAATTTGATCTATGGATAACTGCTGTTTATTGTGTGACGTCAATAGCGGCTATGCGCGCAGAGCTTCGAATAAAGCTCATTGTACTTTTATAATCATGACTGAATAGCTGTTTCTTAATTCACCCTCCACATCACTTCAATGGCTGAACGTCAAGCAGGCGATCTATGAATACTTTTATAAAAACTTTGGTATGACTTGACAATGGAATTAAACCCCAGTTTACCAATTACGAAGCGACACTGTAACCACTAAACTACATACACCAATAACGTCGGTGTGTATAACTGTTGAAGTATAAAACTTACAAACGATTACAGAAATAATTTCAAGTCGAGTTTTTAGGCTATCTGGTTGGTGTAAAAATTGCCTAGCAACAGGTAAGATAGAGTTTTGTGCGCTAACACCAACCAGAATTAATAATTGTAACCTAAACAAAACTTTAAACTTGCAAAAAACACAAAACCCTTGTTTAAAGTTAATCTCGTCTGTGAAAGAAATTAGTTAACAACTTCTATATAAACCAATGCGGTATCATATAGTCCGGGCAAAACTATCATCGCCTTACCAGGAGCCACAAATCCTATGTTTGGTTTGACCAAATAATGTTTCGGTGAATTTGTTTTAATTTTATACGCAACTTGGTCCCTTCCACACAAATTTGTTAAGCTGAAGTAATAAAGATATCTTCCAGTTTTTGGGTCAAGATTTTCTTCCATAAAAATTACTTCGTTTGTAGGACTGAAAAAAAAAACAATAATCTTGTTGGTAGTACAGAACTTTAATATAGCTTTGAAAAAAGCTGTTTGAGCCATAAGCTTTTCGTGACGCTCTCATCAGTGGCGGTATCGCGTCAAAAGGGAAGATCTAGAGTGAATAAGTGTTTTATGTGAATAATTTGGACGTTAGGCAATCAAGACGAGCCAATGATAGCGCTAGTATTCCAAAGCGCGCCAAAGAAAGATTGCGAAAGTTAGAGAAGGCGCAGCAGGAGGCCAAATGCCACGATTATCGAAAGAGTTTGAGAGTGTAAACAAACTCTTTCTGTCTGCATAACACCGGGCGTCGGGTCTTGATATAAGCAGCCTCTAAAAGATTAAGATGGAAAGAGCTGCGCGCTGCGGCGAGGATTGAAAACCGCTTATCATCATAGTTTAATGCGCATCGATCATTATCTAAAAGATGCTGATGCTGACCAATGGCGGAGTCACAATCCGGTTTGGTGTCGGTTCGTTTGCACGATCTGTGTGGTTGAGATCGGCGTGGACGAGTCAATTGCTGTCTTAACCATTGCGGAACATGTTGCTTGATGCGATCCTGTAGTCGTTGAGATGTTCGCCCTACGTACCGACTATCACAGTGTAAACCGGCGCGATGGTGCAGTGGTTAGAGCGTCCACATTGTAGTCGGTAGACCTGGGGTTCATTCCCTAAGTCGAGTCATACCAAAAGACTTTAAAAAATGGTATTCACAGCTTCCCTGCTTGGCGCTCAGCATAAAAAAAGGATAGTGTGGAGAACAAGCCGGCAAGCTTGCTTGTTGTGTCCTTGGGCGAGGCACTTAACGGGACGCCTCCACCTTTATGTGGCAGACAGGTGGCCCCACCCGTACTTCACCGGATTATAATTGTGAAGTTGCTAACCCAGCATGTCAGACGACTCTTGGGTACCCGCCAGTGGCAGCCCGCCTTGTTGGTGGTGGGGCTACCAGTCACTCAAGACTGGTTCGAAATGGGCTGCCATCTTCCCCTAGCCTAATATCAATTAGGTTGACGGCATGAACCTGAATTACCGTTCATGCCGTACCTCCATCCCAAGGAAGAGGAGGGGTAAACACACACACACACTGGCACTTGTATTCATATATGACTGAACTTTTCTGAATGGCAGGTAGAACATCCTTGCGGGCCACAGGCAACATGCGCTTAGACGTAAAGACCAAGCGGGTGCTGACGGAATCATAGCAGCTTTCCACGACGGTTTTGACTTTTTTTCCAAGTTTGTAGATGGCTTACCTATCCAAGGGACCCTCAAGTACACAGGACATTTTTCAGAGCCAAATCGCTTAAGGGTGGAGAACTGAGCAATTTTCTTGGTGATCTGAGTGTTAATGATGTTTTTAGGATAGCCATTGCCCAGTAATATCTTCTTGATCCATTCTATTTCTTCATTGAGTCTACGCTTGGTGCAAATCATTAGAGCTCGATGCACCAATGTAGATATTAGACTTATTTTGCGTTTGAGAGAACTAAAAGACTCCCAACGCAAATATTGGCCAGTGAAAGTGGGTTTCCGGTATACACTGGTCTCCAAGCCAACATCTGTTTTTTCAACGTAGACATCAAGAAACGGTAGACATTTCCCTTTCTCTTTTTCAAAGGTGAACTTGAGGGATGGATGAAAGCAGTTAAGTTTGCGTTAGGAGTCCTTTAGTCCTCTCAAACGCAAAATAAGTGTAATATCTACATTGGTGCATTGAGCTCTAATGATTTGCACCAAGCGTAGACTCAATGAAGAAATAGAATGGATCAAGAAGATATTACTGGACAATGGCTATCCTAAAAACATCATCAACACTCAGATCACCAAGAAAATTGCTCAGTTCTCCACCCTTAAGCGATTTGGCTCTGAAAAATGTCCTGTGTACTTGAGGGTCCCTTGGATAGGTAAGCCATCTACAAACTTGGAAAAAGAAGTCAAAACCGCCGTGGAAAGCTGCTATGATTCCGTCAGCACCCGCTTGGTCTTTACGTCTAAGCGCATGCTGCCTGTGGCCCGCAAGGATGATCTACCTGCCATTCAGAAAAGTTCAGTCATATATGAATACAAGTGCCAGTGTGTGTGTGTGTTTACCCCTCCTCTTCCTTGGGATGGAGGTACGGCATGAACGGTAATTCAGGTTCATGCCGTCAACCTAATTGATATTAGGCTAGGGGAAGATGGCAGCCCATTTCGAACCAGTCTTGAGTGACTGGTAGCCCCACCACCAACAAGGCGGGCTGCCACTGGTGGGTACCCAAGAGTCGTCTGACATGCTGGGTTAGCAACTTCACAATTATAATCCGGTGAAGTACGGGTGGGGCCACCTGTCTGCCACATAAAGGTGGAGGTGTCCCGCCCAAGGACACAACAAGCAAGCTTGCCGGCTTGTTCTCCACACTATCCTTTTTTTATGCTGAGCGCCAAGCAGGGAAGCTGTGAATACCATTTTTTAAAGTCTTTTGGTATGACTCGACTTAGGGAATGAACCCCAGGTCTACCGACTACAATGTGGACGCTCTAACCACTGCACCATCGCGCCGGTTTACACTGTGATAGTCGGTACGTAGGGCGAACATCTCAACGACTACAGGATCGCATCAAGCAACATGTTCCGCAATGGTTAAGACAGCAATTGACTCGTCCACGCCGATCTCAACCACACAGATCGTGCAAACGAACCGACACCAAACCGGATTGTGACTCCGCCATTGGTCAGCATCAGCATCTTTTAGATAATGATCGATGCGCATTAAACTATGATGATAAGCGGTTTTCAATCCTCGCCGCAGCGCGCAGCTCTTTCCATCTTAATCTTTTAGAGGCTGCTTATATCAAGACCCGACGCCCGGTGTTATGCAGACAGAAAGAGTTTGTTTACACTCTCAAACTCTTTCGATAATCGTGGCATTTGGCCTCCTGCTGCGCCTTCTCTAACTTTCGCAATCTTTCTTTGGCGCGCTTTGGAATACTAGCGCTATCATTGGCTCGTCTTGATTGCCTAACGTCCAAATTATTCACATAAAACACTTATTCACTCTAGATCTTCCCTTTTGACGCGATACCGCCACTGATGAGAGCGTCACGAAAAGCTTATGGCTCAAACAGCTTTTTTCAAAGCTATATTAAAAAAACAATGCATTATTTACAATAAAACAAAACTTAAATAGTCAAAAACTTGAAATTCTTTGTGAGAGTTATCAGTGGCACCGCCAACAAAGAGAGCGTGATAATGCTATTTTAAAATTCAATTAAAACATTTGACGCAAAGTCAGACCTTCATGAACTAGTTCAGTTAGCGGATAGCTTCCTAGCACCGCGACTTTGGCAACCCATAGAAAAGAATAGATGGTTAGAAGCTGATAACCATCAGATACGAATAGCGGTATGGCGTAGTTAAACAATTGAAAATCTCATTAACCAAACACCATGCACATTAGGATGTCCACTTTTCTCCCTTTTTTCTAATCGCTTAGTTTATATCATTTTTAATGGGACAAATCAACACCAAAAAACGATGCAAAATTTTTTTTATTAAACTTTGTCCTCTTAATATTCTGGAGGGGGGGGCATTAAAAGTTTTTCGTGGGGCGAAAAACACTCATTCATTGTATCTCGGGAAGTACAGCGTCTAAAGTAAAAATTTTGTGCCAATCGGTTCAGAAACACGTTTCTTATTTGTTTGCTATCCATTACAGAACTCCAAATCATTTAGTGTTGAAGTTATTTAACAGGTGCTAAAGTACATGCCCTGGTTATGCGTTGTAGCAGATTATGACATGACACAGTCAATTGTTGTTATCAACAAGAAAGATATAAAGTTCAAGTCGTGAGATGTTTTCTTTTAAAATGTTTGGTGGACGTGTAGGTACGGTATTAAGTCAAGGAGTACGGAGATGGATGAGTGTAATTTTGCAGAGGAAATGAAAAGCTATGTTACCAGCAGTTATTCACACTAGATCAAATTCTGTTCCTTTCTCAGTCCATTTCGGATGGGTTTAACAAACCCATACCGGGTTCTCTAAATTTCTCTAAAGCTTTTGACTCTGTCTGGCACCCCGCCCTTATTTCGGCTGGCCTCCCTCCTTGCTTTGCTCGTTGGACTCAACCTTTCCTTTCTGATAGGCGCGCTTCTGTGGTCTTTCAAAATCACAAAAGTCACTTCTTTCGAGTCCGTCGAGGTGTTCCGCAAGGATCCGTTTTTGGCCCTGTACTTTTCTCTCTCTCTTCATTAATGATCTTCCGGCTTCTCTGCCTTCTTCCGTCAGCTGCTCTCCTTACGCTGACGATCTGGCCATTTGGTCCTCCTCCTCCTCGATCCCCACTGCAGTGGAAGCCACACAAGGAGCTCTGTTTCGATTGGAGCGCTGGTTTGAGTACTGGTATCCTCCTCTTAATCCAATCAAATGTGAGGCCTCTTTCTTCTAAGTCGATCCCCACCAAGCTAACCTCCAACCCAACCTCCTTTTACTCGGCTCCCGCCTCCGTTTCAATCCAACTCCAGCCTTTCTTGGGGTCACCTTCGACCGCACTCTTTCCTTTTCTAAACATGTATCTTCGCTGAAGGCCAAGTTTTTTCAACGTCTCAAGGCCTTACGCTGTATCTCTACTTCCTCATGGGGCCCCTCTCTCTTCTATATAAAGCTTTTCTCCGGTCCCTTCTCACTTACGCTTCACCCGGACGATTTCCTTTCTTAAGCGTTACCAATCTTATCAAATTGGAACGCCTCCACCGAGCGGCTAGTCGCGCCATCACCAGCTTCCTCTCGTCCTCCCCTATCCCACTTCTTTTCTCCGAGGCTTCTTTACCTCCCCTGCGGGTCGCCCTGACTCATTTCACTCTTTCATCTTATGAGCGGGCTCTTCGTCTTCCAACCTCCTTTCCTATTTCAGGTTTGGCCAGACTTTGAGTGAAACCAGGACTCTGCAAATCGTCCTGGAGAGCTTTTGCGTCCACTCACCCGCTCATGCTTCCTTATACTTCTTCTAGGGAGGCTCTTCCTACCTGCCCTCCCTCACGTCCTTGGAATCTGCCTTCTTTCACTGTGGAGTCCACCCTTTCTTCCTCATGGTCTCGCTGTGACCCCTCTCTCTCGCCAAGGTGCGGCTCTCGCCCACCTTGACTTTCTCCCCATCATGACCTGATACTCTGGACTGACGAATCTGTTCCTTTTCTTTTTGACAAAGGCGGCTCCAGCGTACTTGCCAACTGCTCTCTCTGCGGCAGGCCCAGTATGTTCAAGTTTTTCCGCTGAAGCCTGCGCCATTCTGCATGCTCTTTGCTGGTCTCGGCAGCACCAACAAGCCTGCATTTTTTTCTCTTCTCCTTCTATCTGACTCTCGTTCTGTCTTTTCCTCCATCTTTCCTTTTACCTTAAACTCTCTGGCAGATCTAGCAGGAACTGTCTTCTTTCTCCTCCTGTTCTATCAGGCTACAATGGGTCACCGGACACTCGTTTCTCCCGGGGAACGACCCGACTGACTAGCTGGCCAGACGGTAAGCGCTACTTGCGCCCTTTGCGATCCCTTGTAGTCTCTCTCCTCTTTATCTCTCGTATCCACTCTTCTTCTTTCTCGGACTGGAGGCGTAGTTTCATCGAAATTCTTCGACACGCAGGTTTCCTCGATTTCCACCGAGGAACTTGTGCTCCCTCGTCATGCTCGCTGTGTCCTCTCTTGTCTGCGCTGCAACGAACACAGCCTTTTGTTAAGTTCTTATCTCTTTTGGATTGGCAGAATCGAGAATCCTTACTGCAGCGCCTGTGGACACTCGTTCCAGGACACCTCTCATCTCATTCTGCACTGTCCAGTTCTGGACTCTTTGCGCCGCTTACTCTTTGTCTCTCTTCGACCTCTGGTCCAGGCCCTAGGGAATTGCCCGGTTTCTGGGGCTCCATGGTCTTCGGCCATGCTCCCATCCCTCGAAAGGGGTCGGGTAACAACAACACGCGGCTGATGAGCTGGCCAGACGGGGAGCGCTACTCATGCTCTTTGCAATCCCTTGTAGTCTCTCTCCTCTTATCTCTCCTATCAACTTTTCTCTTTTCTCGGACTGGAGGCGTACTGTTTCATCGAAATTCTTCGACACGCAGGTTCCCTTCGATTTCCACCGAGGAACTTGTGCTCCCTCGTCATGCTCGCTGTGTTCTCTCTTGTCTACGCTGCAACGGAAAGAGCCTTCTGCTAAGTTCTTATCTCTCTAGGATTGGCAGAATCGAGAATCCTTACTGCAGCGCCTGCGGACACTCGTTCCAGGACACCTCTCATCTCATTCTGCACTGTCCAGCCACGGACTCTTTGCGCCGCTCACATTTTGGCTACTCTCTGTCCCTCTACGACCTCTGGTCCAGGCCCTAGGGAATTGCCCGGCTTCTGGGGCTTGATGGTCTTCCGCCATGCCCCCATCCCTCGGAAGGGGTCGGGTAACAACAACAAGGTTTTCGAGATAACAGGGATTGTCTTTCGGTTTTGACTTGTAGTTTGATCAGGGATAAAATTCCAGGCAAGTTTGAAAAATTTTGGTACTACAAACAGGGAACTGTTTTTTGCGAGGTGCGTGCAATGACGTGGGGGGATTGTTGTAAAACAGTACTAATCCCATGGATGACTTGCTGCAGCAAACAATTACCTGAAACTACTGTTGTTTGGTGTACATAGAAATGGGGATCAAAAAGCGATAGCCTGTAGTTTCAGGTAATTGTTTGAGTGAATGGGTTAATATGTCTTCGAATCCAGCTTAACTCACCAGCGCCGGAAGACCATCAAATATCCTGTTCATCTATTGCTGGATTTAGTGACAGAAATGTGGTCTTAGTACAATAAAGCTTAAGAAAAGTGTTTACAAAGCACTTTTGCACGTGAATGAACACAACCAACGTCTTCCTGAATGTTCATTTCAAAAGTCCTGCTGTTTAACTGAAACATTTGAGAAACGTTCAGCAACATCTACCAGATGAAATAAACACTTTGCAATCAACATGGCAAGAATACCCCTAAAGTCCTATTTTACTTACTTCCTTCAGTAAAATTTCACCTTGTATTAAATTTGGCAACGACAGGTTTCGGAATGCTTTTGGTAGCAACAATCGATCGAGTGAGCGATACTTGTGAGCATATGTCACAGAGTCCGCTTGGTGGAAGAATAAAGGAATTTTTAAGACTTCACTGGTCAAGAATTATGGGGACGTGAAAATTAGGTTTATTTGCTAAGGGAGCAAACAGCACAAGAGGAAAAGTCTGTCTTTAATAGTTGCGATGTTAACTGATAACAACCTCTATGTATATTTTTCAGTGTTTATAAAAATAAAAAATAACGTGGAATGAGTGGATTGATAGTTTTTCGAATACTCCAAAACTAAACAATTTAGAGTGCTATAATGTATTACAAACAAATAGAAAGCGTATTTTTGAATCGATTGGCACAAAAGTTGTTACTCTAGGTTTTGTATTTCTTGAGATACAATGAATAAGTAGTTTTTACCTCTCAAAAAACTTTTCGTTCCTCCCCCCAGAGTATAAAGATGACAAAATAAAAAATTTTTACATCGTATTTTGGTGCTGATTTGTTCCCTAAAAATCATATAAACTAAGCAATTGAAAAAAGTGGACATTCTAATGCACATGCTTACCTCATAAGAAGTAATGAGCTCAGATTAAACCCATCACAACTTTCCATGTTGTTCTGACGTTGCGAACCCTTCCTTCTACGTTCTTCCAAAAAACCTTATCCCAAAAAGTATAAATTAGTGAACAGTAAATCGTAGCTAGTGGGTTCAAGTTTTAGTTTTCTAAAAAACACTCTCTTGAAACTGATCTCATTGGTATTAGCTAGAAGTTAAAAAATAAATGTAGGAATTACGTCAGGAACATATGTTTGACTACGGGTGAAAAGAAAAAAATTCATTGCAGCTCAATCACGTAAAAGTGAAACTTTAACTTCGACATCACTTTTCACTGACAATTTCAACAAATAAACTGTTTTGAAGCTTTTTGTGAAGGTCTCAGAGACATCGTGTGAAATTAGAAGCGCTCCAGTTTGTGTTTCTGTAGCTTTTCCGCATTTGATGTGATCCCACCCACTACTGATGGTTGCGCCACGAAAAACTGTGGTTTCAACAATTTCTAATGCACCTACCATCATCCGCTGGATTAGAGTAATATCTGCTCGATAAATCTTGCTCAGGAGCAAAAACAGAGCCAAATTTGCATTGGTTAGAATGCATCCCATCATTAATGTGAGATAATGATCTTGAAAGAACGCGGTGGTCTGTAACTTTTGAAACTGAGACGTCTTTTTCCGAGTAAGCAAAAGTTGTTATGTTCTCAGCAGTAGATTGAACACTTTCAGCATCATGCGAAGCGATTTTTAGATCTTGAACTTCAGTTTTTGCTCCATTTTCAGCAACTGCTGATTCACCATAAGTTGGGCTAAAAGCATCTTGATCTCCAGCCCCATACATTACACAATTGCCTTCACTTCCGCCATCGCGACATCTCCCAGTGCCATCTAAAATATACGTAAGCCATCAAATGGCATTTCCCAACATTTTTTGAGCTACGGTACATACTTGACATTATAAAATTTACACGGCATGTCACCAAAGTGAAATATCACAAAACTTACAAATCTTCTTTTTCGTTCGGCTTATTCCCGATTAGGGGTCGCCACAGCAGATATCTGCATTTTTATAACATGGCATTTGTTTTACGGTTGGATGCCCTTCCTGCCACCAACCCTCTCTTCGGAGGGAAAACTGGGCCACCTGTCTTCCACGTAAAGGTGGGGGCGTCCCGTTAAGTGCCTTGACCAAGGACACAACAAGCGAACATGCCGGCTTGTTCTCCACAACTTCCCCTAAATGCCGAGCGCCAAGCAGGGAAGCTTTGAACACTTACAAATATTGAAATAAAATAAAAATGACCAAATTTATAGACTCATTCTGAAATCTAAGCCTGTTTTGTGATCACAAAACCGACATTCTTGCAGAAACGGAGGAGATATACACAAACCTCAACCAAAAACATGTGTTTTGGCTATTGCACGTATATGAACTTTGTTGGATGAATGAATTTCGTAGAGAGAGTAAAATTTTCGAGAAATCAACAAACTATTAGAACTACTTCCCCTTTCTAGTGTTAGACAAACAAAAAGTGGGGGCTTAGATAAATACCAATAATATCATAAAAGTGTTCTCACCTTGCGTGTTTTTTGGACCTGGGGAATAGCTTTTGATGCTTCCATTTAAATCTAGAAGAGGGACTTCATTGATGGGTTGAGGAAATTTATATTCCCACACATCGTCCTGTTAAAAAAGATAGTTTTAAAAACAGAAACAAATCTATTGAAATCTTACAAGAGAGAACTAGATATATTTTGAATCCGACTTGAGAGCAAGATTCTCCTCAATTACGCAGCATCTTAAACAATGCTCACAAGCTATCTCACAAAATCACCTCTCCGCCCAACGAAGAAATGAGGTTAGTCGGGGAAATAAAGTTCTTTAAATCATTTTTGTTACAAAAAGTTATTTTTTGTCGTTGCTCTTCCGTCATCCACTGCTTGACGATTTTCCAAATTGCTTAAAACAAAAAAATATGATCCAAGTAATGATTTCACGATATAACAAAAATTTTTTCTGATTTACATAAGCTGAAATGCAAGAAACGTTTTGAAGGTGCACGGGTATCACTAAGTGAACTGCAATCATTACAGTTAGTAACATCAGAACGTCTCCACAAAAGGTTTCACCAGTAGCAATTTGAAAAACGAGTTTAAATTATAGGCCATTCGCAGGAAAGGAATGCTGGACTATCCGACAACTACAAAAATTAATTTGCCTAAGAAACTTAATTGCAAGGCTTGCAGTTGAACTAATTAAATCGGCGGATGTAATTGGAGACTATGAGGTTTATTTCTTCTAGAACTGCTGCCCTGCGACCATCCTAGGAAAGAAATCAACCGTTAAGTTATACCCCTTCGTCTTTTTACTTACCATTCATAATCCACGGCATTTCCAAAATAATAATTCGTTCTACAAAATAAAAATTCTTTTAAAGCATGCTCAATATAACATTTTCAGCTTAATAATACTTTCAGCCGGCAGGTGACGGCAACCGCTAGTTTAATAAGTATTGTAATCTCATAATTTGTCAATACTGGGGTAGAAAGCGAACGTTTCGGTAACGAAATGACGAATTATATACATTCTAGCAGTCTTGCGTCGACCTCAAGGAAAGCATATAATTACTTGTTAACCTCGTATTACGCTGCCAAGCAACTACAACATTTCAATTGTGTCTTACATCAGGGTTTCCCAAACGTTTTGCTTCGCGGACCCTTTTTTGCAAATCTGATTTTTTTGCGGACCCAATTATATGTGACATTAATTTTGTCATCCGACTCACTTACACTACGAGAGTGGAAACGAATATAATTTATTCGTCAATGTGATGAATAGGCTTGCTTCAATCTGCACAATTTATCAATTCTTGGTGCTATTTGTGACAAACAAACCCGTAGGTCAGACTCGACATTCAGCCTGGCGATATTTTGTTTTCATATCGCCCTCTGACCCATATGGGGGTGTTCCCCCCAAAAAATGGAGCTGTCCTCCGAAAAAAAAGGTCAACACCTGTATTGCTGCCGCGGTCCACTTCATCGTCAGGCTAGAGTTACTTTTCATAATTTTGCTGAAGTGAATTTCCGGGACAGACGTTTAAATCGGGACGTATGATAGGTCTAGCTATGCTGGCTGACTGAATGCCTATCCGAAACTTTTTATTGACTGACCGGGATGAAGCCACGGATCCAGCGAGGGAAACTCTATCTTACATCATAAAAATACAATGGTTCAAACTTACCTAACATATCAGGAAAATATATAAAGAAACAATCAAGAAGAAACTTTATAGCTCCTAGATCAACATTGTTCATTGATGCTTTGCTAACATCCATTACAAAAGTAATATGTCGTCCTGTCTCTTGCTGGTGTAATCTTTCAAGCCATAGACACAAAATTCGTTGAACTTCCGGCTTAATATCTTTGGTTTGAAGGCGCACCAAGAAATACACTAAAAAATACAGTGCATTCCTGTAAAAAACTCACAAGCACGTCACGAGCTGTCCAGATCTACTGCTAAGTTTTATCATAGATAGTATGATATTGCTTTCAGCAATGAAAGCGCTTCTGCTGAGCGGCTGATTAGCGAAGCTAACGTTGTCATTAGGTGACTGTGTAAGAGATTTCGCTAATAACTAAAAATATCTGCAAACCGGTTAGCAATTGTTTAATTTGTTTAAAGCATGCTAAATCCGCTAAGGCCTTCATAAAAAACAAACCCAAAATCGAAGTGTTTTTAATTTCATGTAATTACCGGTATTAATGTTTTTTCAGCATAGTTGTTGCAGGTTGGCAGAAACTGATGTTTTTCAAGACTTTCTTTTAAAACATGTAGTATTCTAGTATTAGTACTTAAAAACTGCTCGGAAAATATCTCTTTTATTTCCTCACAATATACATAAGCAAGCAGAAATAATGCAAAGGGAGCGATATACGATTTTTTTGTTCCGAGGGATGGAGGCATGGCGGAAGACCTTAAAGCCCCAGAAACTGGGCCACTCCCCAGGGCATGGACCGTAGGTCGTAGAAACACAGAAAGTCGCCAAAGAACGAGCGGTGCAAAGTCTGTAGCTGGGATGGGCAGAACGAGATAAGAAGTGTTCTGTGACCAGGTATCTGCAGGCGCTGCAAGGATTTTGCCAATCCTAGTGAGATAAGGGCTTAACAGTAAGCTGTGCTCTGTTGCAGCGTAGACGAGAAAGCACACAGCGAGCGTGACGAGGGAACACAAGTTCTTCAGTGAAAATCAAGGGAACCTGTGTGCCAAAGAATTTCGATGAGACAGTACGCCTTCAGTCCGAGAAAAGAGAAGAGTGGATACGAGAGATAAAGAGGAGAGAAGCTACAACGGATTGCAGAGGGCACAAGTAGCGCTCCTCGTTTGGCTAGCCCATTAGCCGCTTCGTTCCCCGGGAGAAACGAGTGTCCAAACCATTGTAGCCTGATAGTTTAGGAGGAAAAAAAAAGCAGTTTCTGCCAGAAAGTTTGGGAAACACAGAGAAAAGAGCAGGGTGGCGAGGACAGAGAACAGAAATGGCAAATTTGTTGATACTGCCGAAACTAACGAAGAGCTTTCAAAATGGCGCAGGCTTCAGCGAAAAACTTGAGCATATTGGGCCTGCTGAAAAGGAAAGAGTGGCATAAGTGCCACAAGGAGAGCCGTTGGCAAGTACGCCATGGCCGCTTTTGCCAAAAAAAAGAAACAGAGCCATCTGTCCAGAGCACCAGATCGTGAGATGGGAGAGAGTCAAGGTGAGCGAGTGTCGCACCAAATAGGTATTGGGTCTCAGGAAATAGCCACAGGTTTATTGAATCGGCGTCAAATACTCAAGCCATGCATGCGGGTATTTTATTTTACTGCAGTACATTTTAAATCAATCATGAATAATGCAGACTGGTAGCCCCATCACCAACAAGGCACACTGCCATTGATTGTAGCCTAACAGTCGACTCCGACGAAATGCTGGTGCAGCCATTTCTCTATTCTGAGCCGGTGGATCAGAGCGAGAGCATGGAGAGGAAAGGGTGCACTCCACAGTGAAGCAAAGCAAGTTCCAAATAAGAGAGGGAGGGCAAGCAAAAAGAGCCTCATTTGGAGTAGAAGCATGAGCGGGTGAGTGGATGCAAAAGCTCTCCACGACGATCTGCAGAGTCTTGGTTTCACTCAAAGTCTGGCCAAACCTGAAATAAGAAACGAGGTTGGGAGACCAAGAACCCGCTCACAAGATCACAGAGTGAAATGAGTCAGGGTGACTCGTAGGGAAGGTAAAGACACCTTAGAGGAGAAGTGGGATAGGGGAGGACGAGAGGCAGCTGGTGATGGCGCGACTAGCCGTTCAGTGGAGGCGTTCCAATTTGGAAATATCGGCAACGCTTAGAAAGGAAAACTATCCAGGCAAAGCATAAGTGAGAAGTGGCTGAAGAAAAGCTTTATAAAGAAGAGAGAGCGACTTTTTAGAGGGACCCCAGGAGGAATTAGAGATATAGCGTGAAGCCTTGAGACGAGGGAAGAACTTGGCCTTCAGTAAAGATACATGTTTAGAAAAGGAAACAGTGTGGTCAAAGGTGACCCCAAGAAAAGTTGGGATGGGATTGAAACGGAGGCGGGAGTTGAATAAGAGGTTGGGCTGAAAGTTGGCTGAATGAAAATCCACTAAGAGGCTTCCCATTTGTTTGAATTGAGAGGAAGAAACCAGTACTCAGACCAACGATCCAGTCGAATCAGAGCTCCTTATGTGGCCTCCACCGCACTAAGAACCGAGGGGGAGAAGGACCAAATGGCCAGATTGTCAGCAAAGAGAGCACCTGACTGAAGAAGGCAGAAAAGCAAGGAGATAATTGATGAAAAGAGAAAAGTACAGGACCAAGAACAGATCCTTGCAAAGCACTTTGATGGACTCGAAAGGAACGACTTTTGTGATTTTGATAAACCATGCAAGCGCGCTTATCGGAAAGAAACGACTGGGTCCAACTAGCAAAGCAAGCTAACGGGCCAGCCAAAATAAGTTTGTGGAAAAGAACAGGGTGCCAGACAAAGTCGAAAGCTTTGGAAAAACCGATAGTAGCGAGAATTGTCAGAGAGCCCGACTTGGGTTTGTAAAACTCATCCAAAATGGACTGAGAAAGGAACAGAATTTGATCCAGAGAAAACCGTCCAGGGTGAAAACCACTTGGCAGGGAGAGAGAATGGAGTTAGACTCCAGAAGAAGAGTAGACGCGATAGAATGATTCGTTTAAACAGCTTTGAGACGAAGAAGGAGAGAGAGAGATAGGTCGAAAGGAAGCAGGAGAGTCGAGAGGCTTTCCCATCTTATAGATGAGCATAATAGAAGATGTCTCCCAGATAAAAGGAAAGAAAAGCAAAGACCAGGAAAGATTGAAAATGTGTAGGAGAAAATCTGTGCCAGAGCAAGGAAGGTGCTGTAGCATGGGATAGGCAACTTTGTCTGGGCCAGTGGCAGTGGACGGAGAGAAGTTTGTGGCAGCTGCAAGAAATTCAGTGAGGGAGAAGATGAGCAGAAAGATGAATAAGACTCCTCAGGGCATATGGCTCGGCAGAGCTTGGACAAGTTAAGAGAGGAGGAAGAGAAGCCAGCGACAGAACAAAGGAGAGAGTACACAGATTTAGAATTAGATTTAGATGAGAGAGAAGAGCAAGTCGCCTGCCATGCTTCAGCCTTGGGGATGACAGACAAGGCATATGGGGATGCAGAGATGTAAGCTTGACGATCTTCATTACTTCTATGGGTGGCAGTGAAAGTCTTACGTGTTTCACTGACAGCTTCTTCCACTTCAGCGGACTACCAGGCAGGAGATTGGCATTTGATGAGGCTGAAAGAAATGGAAGATTTGGCTGCATTTAACGTCAAAGCAGTGAAGAGAGCAGCAGCAGAGGAGAGAGAAAGAGACAAGTATTCCTCTGCAGAAGGACAGTGAAAGTCTTAAGTATAAAGCTCTCTCTCTCTCTCTCTCTCTCTCTCTCTCTCTCTCTCTCTTGAATTCGGAGTTCTACACCATTAGTTACAAAGCTGCGTTTTCTGTGATTCTCGTCAGGGGCAAAACTTGCATCACCGTGATCAATAGTCCTTGGTGTTACCTCTAGACCATCCACTAAATAGTATGTATTAACTATCATAGTTATTTCAGTTTTTCTAATCCCCGTAAAACCACAGGCATAAAACGGGCTATCAACTAAGAAGACGAGAATAGTAGTCTCTTTCCGTCCATTTCATCTCTTCTCCCCCTGTACCCTCCTCACCACCACATATTTCTGGCTATTTTCTATACCTCCTGCTTTCTCTGCCTTCCCTGACTCCCTCAGGGTTCTTCAATGGAATGCTGCGGTCTTCCTGCAAGGAGGACTGAATTACTGCACTCTATTTCGTCTCATCCTGTTGACCTTACATGTATCCAGGAATCTATTCTTAACTCATCTTTCTCTTTTCGGATTCCTAAATTCTCTGCTCTGCGATCTGATTGCTCCCACTCTCGATGTGGCATTTTTTCTTCTGTTGACGCTTCCAAGCTAGCAGCAGTGTCATTATATTCATCAGGCATGGCTTATCTTTCTCGGAGCTTTCTATCTCCTCTCTTTGCTCAACCCCTACTCTCATTATGAAGGGGTCAACATCTCACTTAACAACTCCTCCTCGCTCTCTTTCCTTAATGTTTATGCTCCCCCTATTTGCTCTTCTCTCATGGATAGCTGAACCAACTGTTATTCTTCCCTCCAGAAATCTCTTCATTCTGGGGTGCTTCAACCACCATCACCTCTCTGAGTCTTAAAAGGTGCTTCTGATCCTCTTGGGTGGCAAAGTGGCAAGAGAAAACAAGGACAACCAAAGAAGACCTGGAAGAAGCAAGTGGAAGAGGAAACAGGAAAGATTGGTTTGAAGAAGGAGGATGCCCTGAATCAAGCAAAGTAGAGAGAGTAGAGCATGCAATTGTAAAAGGAACTGGGTGATTCCCAGCCATCTCTGCTAAGAGGACAACACTGGATAAAAACTGTACAACTACTACTACTATTACTACTTGGGGAGAAAGTATTCAATTGAGTCGTCTCCTCTGACCTTCTTTTCCTCAATGACCCTGACATACCTACTCTTCTCCATACCTCCTCTGGCAGTCGCTCTTCTTATGACATCTCCTTTGCTTCCTCCTTTCTTGCGCCTTGGAGGTGCTTCAGGACTTTGGTTTTGATCACCTACCAATCCTATTAACTGTCTCTTTCCAGTCTTTCTCCCAAACAAATGTCCCCCTTCCCTTAATTTTCAGAAAGAGAGAGAGAGAGAGAGAGAGAATTCATTTGATTTGCTTTGCGCACCGACACAATAATCAGATTGATAATACACACAAAAAAAAATCACAATTAGCAAAAGCCAGGGAGCATCGAGGAACCTTTCGGTTATCGAGTCGAGATACTCCCTGATCTCAGCAGATTGAGATATAAGCGAGATGTATTAAGTGACACTTATAATTTGAATACATTATGTAAAAAAAAAGAGTTGAGTTCAAGTTTTTATCAAATGATAAAAAAAATAAAAATAAAAAAAGGAAACGGAACAAACAATAACAATAAATATTTTTTACACAATCAAAAGCTTTTGCGAGCGTTAATATTCATTTAATAATTTTAGTTTATACGCTTTTTTAAAAGAAACCCAGTGCATGCTCTTTAATTCGGATTCAAGGTTACCCCACAGCTTTGAACCTCTGTGAGAAAATAGTTTTTGGCTAAATAATTTATTTATTCGGGGGCGGTAGTAAGTAGTCGAATTAATTAATCTCGTTTCATGTTGATGAATAGTATTTAACTTACGAAAAGAATGGTAAAAGTTTTTAGGTAATTGACTATGATGGAGTTGATACATAAATTTAGCTAACTCAAGTTGATATATGTCTTCTACTTTTAACACTTGAAGTTCTTTATACATTTGTGAAGAGAGTTTGGTTTCTAATGGGAATGCTGTGACTCCGAGATCAAGCATCCGCTACTTTAGCACCAAAACACTTTTTTCTACTGATGTGTTTATTTGTGTATTTTCTGCTTCTTCATGTTCATTCTAGCAGTGCCAATTGTAATGGGCTTATGAAATATGTCAAACGATTATGCCAAAAGATTTTCTATCAGCTCCACTGACCAATTAAACAATGCTGGGGTGCTATAATATACACGAATTCCACCGTGGGCAAATTCTGTCAATTTTCTTGTAAGCCTAACAATCTGAGGATGCGGTAACCGCATGTAGTTACGTCAACAAGCATAAAAATTTAACCACCTCTAAGAAATCCAGCAAATAGAAAATTTCTGGCAAATATCTTCCAGTGTAGCATAATAACTAACTTGGTGCACGTGGAAGCAAAGCAATAACAGGTAATTAAATTGGTTTTATTAACATAGTGATTTAGCGGCAATGTTACCTCTTAAGATTTTAGTGCGTGCTTACCTGCCGATGCAAGTGCGAAATTGCTAGCAAATGTACCAATACCACCGGACAAATTTTGGAGGAGATTGCTGAACAAACCATTACACCAACCAAAGTAACGTATTTTAAAGTTGTTCAGTGTATATGCTAAGCTAAGAAAAGACGTCGTTTACCCCAAATCAGATCTCGTATCCTTCGTCCAAAATTTTTTCGAGGGCAGCTTAGCGTCGGATGTAACGTAAAAGGAGCGATCGGCAAGTTATGAGTGAACTGTTTCCACGCATTTATTGCACAGTAGTAGTAGTATCAGTCAAACGGCTTTATTTATGAGGTCAACTTGCCTATAGTAGCGTAACGTTTTCCTCAGTCCCTGCAGAATTGAAATATTTTGGATATTTTAAAATTTGCCTAACATTGGTTAGCTTTCACCATACCATTTGTTTTTATTTCAGACATATTTTTTCCATTGACATTTAACCTATTTCAGTGAGTTTCAACTGTTTTTGGTATATGGTCCATTTTCAAAAGCCACAGAGGCACGTGGCCCGATTATATATTTTTCTCAATTTTACGAGGGACCTCAAAAAAGTTATCAAAGTAGATTTCAAGTATGCCCAAATAAAATAAAAATGCAAGTCGTCAAAAAATTTTCCAATTTCTTTCGATGTAAAGGGTAAATAAAGTATTGTCTCTGTAAAGATCCGTGGTCCGCCAATTGCAAATTACTGATCTAGGCCATCTCATCTGTCCCAAATGATTTTTATGTTTTAATTCGATTAGGACACCAGCTTGCAGGTTGCAGCTTGTTTACTCTGCTACGTCTTCTGCTGCAGAAAGTGTCAGAGTATTCAAAGATGAACTAAAAACAAGTTTGAACAACAATTGTATGGGTGTAAGCGCTGTTTTCATAATTTCCAGGGGGAGATGAGGCAAACTGTGACGTTTTGCTGCGGTAACCTAATAATAATTGGCATGACAGTGACAGCTCTAAAGATGCACAAACAGGTAGCATACCTGTTACTAATCGGGGTCGGCAAAATACCCGGCTATATCTGTTTAATAAGTTAAATTTGGTCACTCAAACTCTGTGACCTGTGCAACAATAATTTGTAAACGTTTCAGAATGTCAGGTTAACAATGTATGTTAATAAAATTAGCCTAATTCTATGTCGACACCCACTTGAGCATAAAAAATACGACTTTTTAAAATAACGGGATGTTAGGCAGGTTACCACGACTATGACACCAGAACAAAAATTACAGGCAAACTTCAATTGTTGCTTGATTGTGGTAAAATAATTAAACTAGTTACATTTCTCAATTATAATCAATTAAACAGCTGAGCTTTGCAATTGCAAGTAAACTTTCTACATAAAATTGAAAGTATTTGATTACCAAAGTCGCGGAACTTGAAGGGAGATGATTAAGATTTTTATTCGATGTAGTAGTGATATTGTATCTTGCTTTCTTACTTTAACGTATCTCAGAAAGTAATATTATTGATATGCGATAACAAATTTCACCCGAGTCTTGTCAACTACTTTCACAAATCACGCATAAAAACATACGAGGTAAATTTTAGAAAGTTTTGTCCCAAATGCGAAAAAATTGCGAAAATGTCTTCACTTTGAGGAGCTTACTACAAAAAAAGTAAGGTCTATTCTTAATTTACAACCACATAGTTTCACTGCACTTAAGAGGGACCGCCTTTCCCAGAAAATATATTTAGGAAGCCACACCTACTTAACCCGGCATCACTGATTACAGGCGGATCTAAAAGACTGCAATAGCCGCGTGCGCACAATTACGCTATAAAAGAAGTTTTCTTTGCAAAGTGCAAAGTTTCTGTGAGTTTTGACTATGTAGTGATTTTTCTGTACACTGGTAAACGTGATTAGATGATAGACCTTAATGTTGAATCAAAAGACAGTTTTGAAATGTTCAATCGTGAGCGGTAATTTTTTACAATCCCCTAAAGTTACAGGCAAATTTACTGTGTTACTTACTATCTTTCAAGCAATTAACCTAAAAATAGGCTACATTTTAATACAAAACGTTTTCGATGAAATCAAAACTAAAAATCCACATTTTTTATCGTTTCAGGGCTTATTTTAATTATGACTAGTAAGCAATCATAGCACATAGCTATCAGCTACATTTTTCTGTATTTAAAAATCAACATTTTGGGAGGTATTTCAAACTGAAATTGTCAGAAGTTGTACTCTTTTCTACTTTTAGTTTTCATGACTGGCAAGTGTGAGAAGGTTGTTTATTTGTAAAACTGAACTATTCCCTCAAAAAGTGTTGTTTTTTTGCTTAACTGAAGCCGAGAGCTATGTACCTTTTTATCTTAATAAGCACGATTGAAATTAGCGTTGAAGCGTAAAAAATATACATTTTAATCACTTCCAGTTTTGAACTTCCCTCAAAAAATGATGTGTTGTGTTAAACTGAAGTTTGAGAGCTTTTTAATACTTTTGCTCTTTAGTTAAGATTGAAATTTGCCGGGAAAATCAAAAAAACTTTTTGATACACTCTATGTTAATAGCTTAAGTTGCGTTCACTTGCTGTTGCGTCACAACCATGCGCTGTTTACGCAAGACGTTGCATTGCCCTAAAAAAGCGTAGGTTCAACCTTGGATTCCTATTCAATGAATGTGAATATTTATTTCTATTCACTATCTCCCACGCATTAAATTGTTGATTGAAAATTTTGTTCGGAAAATTGCAAAATTTTAACAAGCTGAAAAAAATTACCAAATACCGTGGGACTTTTTTACGCATTATTGAATTTTAACTGCGATCCGCCAGACTTGTTTTCGCGAATTCGCACGTTTTCGCGTTTAAAGTGAGCACTGTTCAGCGCTTAGCTTAACTTCAGATAAATCTCAAAGTTATCAACGTCATCGAAACCACCGTCTTTCATAAGCGGAATTGCTGAAATCTATACAAACAATATCTATTGGTGCAATAGCTTCTCTGTGAGCAAAGCTAACCTCTTATTGCACCAATGCAGAAAGGTTTTTGATTAGCTCCACCCACCATCAACTACTTCAGATACACAGTATGTAAAGCTTTTTTCAACCTTTTCAAAGAACTAATTTAATAGTGTTACCACTAAACGCACAACAACACTGCCTTTTTCATACATATAATGATTGGTAAAAACTACAGATTGAATAAAAATTAGAAACAACACGTAATCCTACTGTAATATGAATATACAAAAAATTAACATAAATTCTATTATGTACGTACTAATTCTTGTATTGTCAATCGCTCTTCCATGAACAAACATTATGCCACGTTTAAGAAGTTGTGAATCAATATTACCAATATTTATATCTGTAAATAAAGTTGATGAAAACAATTGCTTGTATCAGACAATTCTAGTCATATATTAATTTCAAAATATAGAGGTTGCTACTTGCTTGGCAGCAATTTTCAAGGCGATCTCCCTTTAAGAGGGATCTGCCTCCAGCATCACACTAAGGTAAACAAAAAATTTCGCTCAAAAATGATAACCAACATCTCATACGGTACCATACAGCAATCTATTACATCATGCCAATAACCTGTGACTGGTTTCGACCTTATTGGATCTCATCAAGTGGGTGTAAAAAACACTGAAAAAAAAATTTGCTATTGGGTGCAAAAACAAAGATGCAATACAAAACCGTATAATACAGCAATACCTATATCATGGGAGTCTCATTTAAGAATACACTCACATTACACGAACAACAAGTCACATCGGTAAGTCCAATAGGGGTGTAGGGTCATTGCTAAGACTTTATCATGTCACAATATATAAAGGTTGCTACTCGCTAGGTAGCACTTTTAAAGGTGATTTTCATGATGGAATAAAATACTGTATGGTACTGTATGATGTCGGTGATCATTTTTGAGCAAAATTTTCTATTTTACATTAATTTCAAAACTCAGTTTTGCTGCATAAAGAGCATCACCAGTGTGTTGGGTTACTTAGATAACAACACTGTTTAGGTGTAAAAATTAAGCAAGGATTGATTCTTGCGATTGTATTGCCCTACAATTCTGATCAAGCTAAGAGCAGCTCCATGTACGATACTTTATTGATTTACATGTAACTATGCATTTCTAATCTGCTACTCCTTTTTATATCTGCCATATCTTCTACCAATTATGATTGACTGGAATGTGATGATAACAGTAATCATTGGATAACAAAAATATGCACGGTTAGCATACAGTCTTGACTTGATTATAAAGTTTTATCACATTCAACGCAAATGAGGTAGAACACTAGTTTTTGGCATATCACTAGAACATCACAGGAAGTTTTTAATGACATGTATTTTTTGATATTCCAAAAATCACTATAGCACAAACTCACAAGATATCATGCTCAAATATGTTGTTGGTTAAACAGCTTAGAAACTTCTGGCACGGTTGCAAGCAGAGATAAATTTTTGTAATCAGAACAACTGCACTTTGCATTGCATACTTGTTACAGGGCTGTTCATAAGGAAACCAAGTTTTTCTGTCATGGCAACAAAAAAATTGCATATATGGTATGAAACATAAACAGTTACGCTGAGAGTTTTGCTACAAGAGTGAACAAACCATTTATTTGCTTCTCTTTTCTCCATTTTAAAACATCAATTGCAAAATCAACTGCAGCATTAACATTTCCTTTCTTCATATGAAGGAAACACAAGACATATTTGTAACTATCTTTGATCCGAGCAACATCACGACAATCAAGCAGACATTTGATATTAGAATCTGTACATAAATGTTGATAACAATTGCAAGCTATAACAACATAGTCCTACAAGAGAATTAATAACAACCTAACAAGACTAATCCCACTAGCTATATCATATTTCAAATACAATTTTCATAAGACAGGTTTAATCAAATAAAACATACTTATTTCCAGCAAAGAAAAAATTGCGTCATCTTTATATCACATTATATTTGTGCATCAAGATAATTAGCACGTGAGAAACACATGGGTCTTTACCTTGCATGATGTTGTGAAAGATATTTCTAAATTCCAAAATTGATGCTGAACCTGCTGAATCCATTTGGCAATACCAAGGCAACTTTGTAGATAGAAATTGTAAAGTCAAAACAAAACTTTTACAGAAACAAAAACTACCAACTGTTACAATCTATTCTAAATAGTAGGCTAGCAACACATTAAAACAGCATAATCAAAATCTAAAAAGTGCATTATAGACTAAAGTATCAGTACCAAGCTAACCAACGACTCAGCTCTACATCATTTTTTCTTGTTGAGTTACCTCTGTTAGAGGTAGTCTAAAACACTGAATTTGTGTATGCACTCCAATCACACTTAAGGTAACAGAATAAGTGACAAAGTCGATGCTAAGGATGGGCACATATAATCTCAAATTAACAAACTTTGTCCAAAAAATTATTTATTTACTTGCTGTTGATGACATGAAAGCTAGAAAGTGCCATTTTTCTGCAAAAATTTATTGACTTTGTTTCTATCAAAGCCTATTTACATCATTTTATTTGCTTGCCAGTGATTCTGTCAAAAATAATCTGGTCACAAAAAACCGCATTACCAAATCACAGAGAGAAAGCAAGATTCTCCCCAGCCTAAATAAATCATTTCCTGACTACATAATTTTATGGGTCCACTAAAAAAATGATTGTATCTATGGATAGGGGCATGGGATACTACTAAAATGCAAAGCATGCAACCAGAATTTTTGTGAAGGAGGGGCTGACAAAATTTGTGCTTTAGTAATCATTAATCAGCAATTTTGCTGTCATGAAAAGTGATTAGTTCATGGGTTTATGTTGCCTAGCCTACCGTAACGGGTAACCGCCCAACAAAAAATATATCTTGCTGCTCGTATTTTTTCGCTCAACTAATATCCGCTTTTAATGCTTCAGCCTAGGCCTAAAACAATGAAACGTAATAAAAACTGCTAAGACCTCAACGTCATGTCTTAAACTAAGTCCTAATTTCACAACCTTTTTGCTGTACTTTATATTGATCAAGATGATAAAGACTACTGTTAAGTGATTGTTTAATACGTGACACAAATACACGGTAATAGACATTAACCATAGTTCACAGCAACAGAAAAGTAGCCGAAGTAAAATATCAAATGGATTTAAAATAAATTTGTAATACTTCTACCAGTTTTCAAAAGTGAGTACCGGTATAATGTCGGGTTTTCGATTGGGAGAAGGCGGAAGAGCACAATTTCTTTCCTGGCTTTGTGGTTGCAACACAAAGTATCGTTCATTCAATACACTTTTTAATGAATTAATCGTTCCCGGTGAATTGAATACAAAGCGAAGCTACATCAACCGTTGTTTTATCTTTGTGGGCCTTAGATACGCTATGTTTTTATTATCAGCATGATGCTAACGCTATGTTCACTAGTACCAGTTGTTACAGGTAGCGCTGCCACAGTAGTAAGCAACTTCCAAACATTTAGGAAAAGGCTTGTTTGCAGCATGCTCAGGAAGTAAACTTGCTCACACTTGAAACAGGCAATAATTTCACAAACTTCTACTTATTCATTTTAGCACCTGCGTGCAAGCAGAAATGTAAAATTGTGAGGTAAAATGGCGTCAAAATGAGGCAGTGGCTATTTTGCGGTGGACGGCAATTAACCCTCAGAGACTATTTTGCCGTGAGTTATTTGTGATTGGTCAATCTTAATGACGTACTAAACATGTGACTTTGGTCGTTTCTGATTGGTCAATTTTAAAAACCAATTAAAAAAAATTTGCACCCCCAGGTCTCTATCCCCCACCCTGTACTGCCCCATACATTTACATACTGGGCCTGCCCCTTCTGCATACACTGCCTTTCTTTTAAAGCCCTGGCCATCTGAGATAACTCCTGCTGTTTTATCTTTGTTTTTTGACAATGATCGAGCTGAGCGACATATTTTGCAAAAGTGGCCCCTCTTGAAGCATTGAGGCAGATGACAAGCAAGGTATGTTTACCGCGGATGACAGGAATTTCCGCAAAATATACAATCATTAGAAAACAATGCGCTTTATCCCTTATTTTCATTTGCAGTTTAGTCAAGACTCGCTTAAAGTGAAGCTAAAAAATTTTGTAAAATTGTTGATTTTCGGAAGCTCCCAAATTGAATATTTCAGTATTTTTGTGAGTATTTTCTAAAGATCAAGCTTTTTCCTCAGCATTCTGAACCGTAAGATCTCGATCTCCCCATAACGAATTAACGGTGGCTGATGTCGTTAGACGCTATTCTACATATGAAAGCCTCTCTTAAAACTTCTTTGTGCTCTAACGCAGTTACTGCTCGAAAGTCGCAATCGACGCTTAACACCTTCAAGATTTGCAAACTATCACCGAGTGATTCTCCGACCTTCTGCTTACGTAATTTTAGTGTGTATCTGGCAAATATTGGGCTTGGTGTAAATATTGCTTAGCAGTTGAATGGCCCCATCGTAGATGATGCTTCCAAATTATCTCATAGGCGGCAGCATATGTACGAGTATGATTGATCAGTAGGCTCAGTTTGTCTTCAACTGTAACTTCATTCAACTTGGCCACATACGTGGTGAACGACCTGCATCAAACTTTTAGCAACGCAAATAAGTGGGTCAGCTGAAAAGATTTTTGAACGAAAGTCTTTGATGTGCAGGCCTATGTCTACAGATGCTGATTAATACACTATTTTGAAACCAAGGTCTTGTTGTTGGTTTTTTAAAACGGCTTCTGAGAGTAAGGTTTCGCCGTAGCCTTACTATAGTGGTCAGAAATATCAGCAACACAAATCTGGTACCGCGTTTATTTGTAGAGAAGAAAATTTTTTTACTATTTAACATTTAAATAACAAAAAATTGTCACCACATAATTTAGCTGTACACAGCAAAACCGTTGTCTGACGCCCAATGCGCATTTCTCGTGATATTAGGAGCAAACATGTGGTGACAGTGCTGACAGCGACCATAATTTAAAAAACCAAGGTTACACCCTATAAAAAATCAAGATTTGAACAGAAAAACCAAGATTTTCAAAAAGCTACACCTGTATTATTCACTTACTTTTGACTTCTTAACAACTCTAGATTCTGGTGTTGCACAGCATTTTAATGCGGTAGTACCATAGTTTTACTCCCACCCTTAGTGGAACAGAACGGCGTTTTCAGTACCGGTAACTAAACACTTTATAGTATTTCTGTAATTGCAACCAGGCCTTAAGTTCATGTAATCGGGGCTATTTGGAGGTGGCCTCCAAAAAGAAAAGGTGAACGCCTGTGATTGTGCTGCATATATCTCAGGACTTTGTAGTCAGACCCCTTGTGCGTTCCACAGGAATTTCTCAATATTCAGATTGCACTAATCTACTTTCTTCTTCAGAAATTATGAATTTGTTTTTGTCTTTACTCCATTAACATGAAACACCAAGACTTCATTAAATTTGTAAAAAAAGCCAAGACCTTGGTTTAAAACCTAACGCTGGCAGCCTTGGGTGATGACAGTCATTTACATAGTACGGTGAGAAAAAATAACATCATTGTGATGTAACACAAAATGTATCGGATGACTTAGCACAGAGTTGAGCAAACATTTTAGTCGGAGAGTCGCATTGGCCATTCAAGAGTTGGCCGAGGGCCAGTGATTAAAATTTTGCAATAACTATATGCAATCAAGAGCTAGCGGTAGCTTAAAATCTTGCAATAACCTCTTGCAATGTCGTATTACAGTGCTTTGAAAATGATGGTGTCCAAAAAAAGGTCATCACCCTCTAATTGGACAGAAAACTCGTCGATTCAAACTGAGAAACGTGTAGCGGTTCTTGCAATGAGGGCCACTATCGCTTTTGGTTCTTTAGTACGGCAAGTGCGCTCACCGGTGTCATATCAAATTAATTACATGGAAATTTCTATAGGTGTTGGCGGGCCACACAAAATATTCTGGTGGGGCGTAGTTTGCCCACCCCTGACTTAGCACATAGAACAATCTAGATTCTATCAGCATTTGTTAAAATAAAAATGTTTTCGAAATAAGGTTAACGGTTAGACTTTTAACAGAAAATAACTTCGCAGGCAATTGAATAAAAGACGATAAATCTTGCACTTTAAAGAATGGGCAACACGTGCGTCAAAAGCATTCTTTCATGAGAAATTCTGGTGAAATAAATGTTACAACTTTAACACTGCCGCAAAAACAAAACGATGGCCAGAATTAAATAACTACAGTATAGCAAAATTCACGACGAGTGACGTGAAGGAAAGCAATTAGTTAAAATTGTAATAACAACATATCCTTTATTGAATAAGATTTAAACAGATAAAAATGCAGCATTGAAATAAAGCTGTAATTAAAATTAAATAATTAAAATTAGTACAGATTTAACTAAATGTAAACCAACTATCGACTGAACACAATATAGTGCTGTTTAGTCAGCGCGAGCACGGAACTCCGCATTTGTTCGAAGCAGAAATTAATCGTAAGCAAAGCTTTACGTGGTGCGATAGCCAAGCAATTAAGCTAGAGTTGCCGTACGTCAGGATTTCCCAGACATGTTCGGGATTTTAGTGTTATAATCTGCGTCAGGGGGAAATGCCAAGAAGTACTTAAATGTCAGGGATTTTTGATTAATGCACTTGTGAAATCTAATTGGCAATTAAAGCCAACAAATAGCTAAACATCTTGGTTAGAGCAGACCCTTTTAAAATCATAATTATTACCAGGTTGGCGACTTGGTCAATCGTGGGCATTGAAAAGCCTGTCTGGGGCTACAGAGCGAGTAGGGCGTCTTGACTCTCTCCCCTTCACTCGAAAAATGCTGGCAGGGTTGTTGATTTCGCATCTGTTTGTACCTTGTTGTTGTTGTTGATTACCCGACCCTTTCCGAGGGATGGGAGCATGGCCGAAGACCATGGAGCTCCAGAAACCGGGCCACTCCCCAGGGCCTGGACCAGAGGTCGTAGAGAGACAGAGAGTAGCCAAAGAGCGAGCAGCGCAAAGAGTCCGTAGCTGGACAGTGCAGAATGAGATGAGAGGTGTCCTGGAACGAGTGTCCGCAGGCGCTGCAGCAAGGATTCTCGAGTCTGCCAATTCTAGAGAGATAAGGGCTTAACAGTAAGCTGTGTTCGTTGCAGCATAAATGAGAGAGAACACAGCGAGCACGACCAAGGAGCACAAGTTCCTCAATGGCAATCGAGGAAACCTGTGTGTCGAAGAATTTCGATGAGACAGTACGCCTCCAGTCCAAGAAAGAAGAAGAGTGGATACAAGAGATAGAGGAGAGAGACTACAAGGGATTGCAGAGGGCGCTAGAAGCGCTCCTCGACTGGCAAGCTCGTTCCCCAGGAGAAACGAGTGTCTGGGGACTCATTGTAGTGTGAAAAAACAGGAGGAGAGAGAAGACAGTTCCTGCCAGATCTGCCACAGAGTTTGAGATAAGAGGAAAGATGGAGGAGAGGACAGACTGGTGAGGACAGAACGAGAGTCAGATAGAAGGAGAAGAGAAAAAAAATGCAGGCTTGTTGGTGCTGCCGAGACCAGCAAAGAGCATGCAGAATGGCGCAGGCTTCAGCGGAAAAACTTGAAGATACTGGGCCTGCCGAAAAGGAAAGGGCGGCCTCAGTGCCACTAAGAGAGCAGTTGGCAAGTACGCTGAAGCCGCCCTTGCCAAAAGGAAGAGGAACATAGCCATCTGTCTAAAGTACCAGATCACGAGGGGGAGAGAGTCAAGGTGGGCGAGAGCTGCACCTTGGCGAGAGAGAGGGGGATCAGAACTAGAGCATGGAGAGGAAAGGGTGGACTCCACGGTGAACGAGGGCAGATTTCAAGGAGGAAAGAAGAGCCTCCCTAGAAGAGGTATAAGGAAGCATGAGCGGGTGAGTGGACGCAAAAGCTCTCCAGGACGATCTGCAGAATCTTGGTTTCACTCCAAGTCTGGCCAAACCTGAAATGGTAAGGAGATTTGGAGACTGGTGATGACGCAATTGATGATGTCATATCATTATTGCTGCTACTAAAACTCAGTATTCTGGCAATACTTCCAGTATCTTTCGCCACTGCCGAACGAACGTTTTCTGCATTTGCAGGTTTTTCCTGTTTGTAGATTGAATTATCACACTATTTTCAAACCTACTTTATCGATAATCTACAAACTTATTCAAATAGAATACATACAGACATGAAATACAAAAATTAGTTAGTAATTTGATATACATGTATTTGTAAACAAGCCATATAGAATTTATAAATCATGTCTGTCACGGTTTCATACAAATTGAAACTGAATCTTAAACTTTGTTTGGCGAGGCGTCAATATTACCGTAACCACGTATCAAAAATATAAATAATACGAATTTACTTCATAGCATGTCCGTTAGCAGCACTTCGAATCATCAGCCAAAAGAGGAGATAATTTTCTCTTTTTTCCTGCTTTTTGGCGCAAATGAAATACTTGTGGCGAAATGGAGAAAAACTTAGTACAGTAGTAGTAGTAGTAGTAGGCTAGTAGTAATAGCAGTAGCAGTGTTTTTTATCTCTGCACCGTCAACATACATAAAGACGACATCGCAAATTTTGGTATCAAGTTTTGGCGGCACAGGGCATGAGAAAGGCACCAAAACGATAAACCTTGTAACATGCTAAGAGAAGTATGAGACATCAACGTAAAGTTAGTCATCAGCATGGCTGCAGCACTTGGAGGGTAAGAATGGAGAGAAAAAAAAGCTTCGTCTGTAAAGCGAAATGGTTGCAATTTAAAAATGTTACTTTTGCGAAACAAATCTGTTACCAACTGTTACTTGTGGTTATCCGTTGCTCTTGAACGAATAATTACCATTTGCATACCACTACAAAGTGAGAGCTTTTAGGCATTTTTTGACGTAAATACAGAGCGACCTTCAGGGCTTCCACTTTGGAGGAAATGCAATCAATTGGACCCTAAAATTTCCGAAAAGGGAAATGATCCAAATAAAGAAATCAAATTGAAAAAGAAACAAACCACAAATTAGTAAAATATAAAAAAGTTCACGCTTGTTACGTAGAAATATAGGAATCCAAGAAAAGAAAAAAATCTTTGTATTCTAACGGTTCTAACAATTTTTCAAAAAAATGCTTTGAAGGTTCATCAGTAATTAAATTATGAGTGTTGTTTATGCCAACTCAACATAATAGCCTATTGTTAATTAGTTATGTTTTGCTGGTTTGGTTAAGTTAAGCCGAGCGAAATCAACTAAAAAGTGCAAAGACCATGCTGGTGAAGCACCTTGATTTATTCATCACTCTAGATACACGGGTATTTTTTAATATGCATAGCCTACCACGTAGCGCCTTGAGTTCTTTTCGACTGGTGATAATTTCATTTTTAATTCCGATATCGTACTATACATCTGAGTTGAGTAATTTTACTTTTTCCAAAATCGCCGCATTGATGGATATGTTTAATTGGATATTACAGAAACGCGGAAATGCATTTCAACATTTTAGGATTAAAATTAGATTTAGGGTTGAGGTTAGGGTTAGAATTAGGATTAAGGTTAGTGTAAGCAATGCGGCCAATTCTTTTGTCGACCCATGTCTGGCAGTCTTTTTGTTAGTGGTCACTGTTGAGTTTTGAAGCTAAGTGATGTGGTTAATGCAAGATTTTAGAAAAAAAGTTTTATTTAATATTTTAGGTGCCTTGACAATTTTTTAGAAAATTAAAAAATGTTTCATTGAAGCAAAATTCAAAGTGCACTTGATTTAGGGGCAACAAAAAGCCATGACAATCACAAGTTTTTAATAACATATTGGTTTCAATATCAGCTGAAGCGATATCGTTGTCTTTACATTAGGCTACCGGCTGAATTCTACAGATAAAATTGTTGCAGCTGCTTAGCTCAAAGTAGGTTAAGTTAATCGTTTTTGTTATGGACAAAGAATATCTGTATAGGAAATAGATTGACCAGAATAAAGGTATCCGAAAGACAAAACAGGAAGGCCAAGCAAAGCTGTTAACTCGAAAATGCACATGCTACGTGAAAATAAATACTAGTTTTAAAGATTACGAATTAAGATAAAGTAGAAACGTATATAGGTCCACAATTTAGGCCTAAATAGAGGAAAACAGCTGCTGAAGCGAATTATAACTAGACATGTGATAATCAGGAAGCTCTAACGTTGGCTTCTGAGTATTTTCGAAACATTTACGCATGCAAGCTCTGTAGTCAATGGAATGAGTCCGGCCTAATCAAGCAGTTTGATCAAGGTATCTTCGCCAGTTCTTACACATTATTGTTAGATCTCAAACTGACAACAAAAGCCGAAAAGAAATTAGAAGCAACCGTAATATAGTTCTATTGTAGGATTTTTTTGTGTTCCTTGGACAGCATTTGAAACTATTAAGGCGATCCACCAGCGAATCGGCCAGGACAGGAAACTATTTTATAGAACAAAAGGAATTGAAATTTTCAGACCACGCTGTGCGCAAAGAAAAACTGGAAAATCTTTCACATGAGACGCACAAAGAGTGCTCAACGTCTCACTTTCATAAGCAATTTAAAAATTATACAAATTCTAAGCACAATATAGTACTTTCCCGTAACAGAACAATTGAAAATAACTCACAATACCTTAAGAGCACAATTAGCCATGATACCGAAAAAAGATAGAGAGTCTTCGGCCAAAAGATCAATGGCTATGAACCGTGTGTTGAACTGTCCTTTGAGGCGTTCTCTGTTCGGCGGATTTCTACAAGCAGTGCATAATCGGAAATTCATAGCAACCCCTGTCGAACTTTGAAACGTCTAGATGTCTGAAACTGGTGTCTGTGCTTTCGCAATGGTGTTTCGCAGCGACGAGGAAAAAGTGCAATGGCAAAGTATGAAGTGAATTCAATCAGTTGGAAACAACTTTTGAAAATCTCTTTTTGGCTTTGACGGAAAAGATGTCAACGGTCGGCCGGTAAATGAAACAGATGCTGGTCTTGGTCTGGAACCAGCACCTTCTGATCGCTTTCTTCTGTTTACTGCAGCTCTGGGTAAGGGCTGTGCATAATTTGCTTCTGACTGTTGGTCAGGTTTTCCTGTAACAATACAAAACCTGTCAGCCAAAGTTTTGAAAATATTGTTTAAAAATATCACCCAAACCTCAACTAATCTTTCGGTTGCTAGTTGAAGTTTTGACCGGGCCATATTAAAAGACTAACTATAATTTGCATTCACAGCTTCACTACATGGCGCTCAGCCCCAAAGAAAGGCAATGGAGGAAAAAGCAACACGTTCGCTTGTGTTTGGCTTTAGTAAAAGCGCTTTACATGATACTTTCAATTTGAGGTGGGAGGGATGATATGGGATATACCCGTTCCGATAGCTCAGTCTAAATGCGGACTAATAAACAAATCGAGATGGAGTTCACACTCATCAATCAACCAACAAATTATTTTCGGATTCAACCCAATAAAATACCTTCAATAAAATTATCTTTTTGAAATGAATTGCTTGAAGCTATCGAATCTAAGTTGGTGGAATCATGGGGCGGAGCATTGGGGGCTTATAAGCTGATGGGGGGGCTGAAACTGCTTGACTTGTTGGATTTTGTCTTCTTGGTGACGGTTTAGACATATTCTGGGTTAGTTCTGCAGAAGAAATGTTTCCGCCTACAATTTTTTTCAATATACAATGAATAATTTTAGTGCGGATAAACTACACGAAGATTAAGAAAAGCAGATATCATGCCATCAAAATACAGCTAAATGGTAAAATCTTTCAACTTTGCTCACTGGTGCTTCTCAGCAGCACAAACAAAATATTGCTATTTTGTGCCATGCAAACCATATTACAATAATTTCTTTTAAGACCACCTCTTTCCAAAAAAGTGTAAGATTTTATTAAAAGCAAGATATTTGTTTTTTTCCCCTCTATTTGGCATTGGAATTACTATTTTAGTGCTTTGTAAATATGCCCACTGCCTAGTAGCTCACTCAGTGGCGTACGCAGAAAGTTTCCGAAGGGGGCCAAAGTTTCGTCAAAATCGTGTGACGTCACAAATCAAGTTTGTGGGGAGTGCCAAAGGCACGACCATTATAGGGTGGTCCGGGGGTATGCCCAGGGAAAATTTTGCAAAATTACCCCTAAAAATACGCATTTTCGTGCTTTCTGGAAGCAAGTTATAGTATAATGCTTTTACGAGACTTATTAGAAGAATAAAATCGTAAAATGGAAATCAAGCATAAAACAAGTCAGTTTATATCAAAATTGAGGCGACGGTTCCCTTTGACAAATTGGTCAATCACTTGACTATAATGTCGTTGTTTATATACAAAAGAGTCGATGCATAAAGCCGATTTTCTTGCATGCTCGTACGTAAGTAAGTACGTTTTGATCAGCTTTAGGGCGCTAACTGACCGTTCGCCCGTTGCCGTTGTAACTGGCAACGTTGCGAAAATATACACAAATATTTTAATCAGATCACTTCGTTCTTTCGACAAATCTATTATTCAAATTTAACGTTTCGCTCCCCTTAGTTACCGGGGAGCTTCTTCAGAACACGGTAGATGTTAATAATGTAACATACAAACTGTACAACATAAAATTACAAAGACTACCTGTATTACTAAACACTAAAAATTATTTATGAACAGGGCAGGCAATCACGTAATAACAAAAACATTGTTACATCACAGATACAGCAGTGGCCAAGTGAAAAGTGTTGTGAGAAACATAAGACATTATTTATTGGAGACAAACACACTATAAACAGTCGGAAAATTTGCACCATCATTGCGATTAATAACATTACATGAACAAGCCTTTTGATTTATCAAAAAACTTTCCGCAACGCGACGTCTGTATGCATGTGATTCTGACTTCAGTATTTTGACATTATCCCAATCTATTCTATGATCGAAATCCATAACATGTTGACTCAGCGCTGACTTTTTAGTGTTAAAAGTCTTGACCGCATCAACATGTTCCCGTTTTCTGGTTCTAACACTACGTCCTGTTTCACCTACATACACAGCATTGCAATCCCGGCAAGAAATTTGATACATCAAACCACGCTTTTGTTCAAAATTAACAACATCTTTAGGTTTGCAAAACAACGATGGATTTATGGACTTATTATTATTATGGATTTCGATCATAGAATTATAGATTTCGATTTACATTATTTTTATTATTTTTAATATAATTAATTATATTAATATAATTATTATTATTCGATTTATTTTATTTCGATCATACAATTATGGATTTCGATCATAGAATAGATTGGAATAATGTCAAAATACTGAAGTCAGAATCACATGCATACAGACGTCGCGTTGCGGAAAGTTTTTTGATAAATCAAAAGGCTTGTTCATGTAATGTTATTAATCGCAATGATGGTGCAAATTTTCCGACTGTTTATAGTGTGTTTGTCTCCAATAAGTAATGTCTTATGTTTCTCACAACACTTTTCACTTGGCCACTGCTGTATCTGTGATGTAACAATGTTTTTGTTATTACGTGATTGCCTGTCCTGTTGATAAACAATTTTTAGTTTTTAGTAATACAGGTAGTCTTTGTATTTTTATGTTGTACAGTTTGTATGTTACATTATTAACATCTACCGTGTTCTGAAGAAGCTCCCCGGTAAGTAAGGGGAGCGAAACGTTAAATTTGAATAGAAAATTTGTCGAAAGAACGAAGTGATCTGATTGAAATATCGTTACACTCGACATACGAGGAATGCCTGCTATATTTAATATACACAAAGCTGATATTTTGCATAAGTAGGAGAGTTAATTGATCAAATATCGCTTTTCAAATAGTGATTTGTGCGGCTATATGTCTTCCTTCAACAAGGTTTTGTCTGCCCTCTACAACTCTTATTCACTTTCAAGAACAAAACAAATTTTGATAACTGCTTTGCTTTAACCAGATAGTCCAGTCCAGATTTCTACCAGCAAGTGGTCTGAACGACGAGTGTTTTTTCACAGGAAAATCGAAATCCAGGATGAACCCCGAATACTCGCGAAAAACCAGCTTTGCTTTTGCTAAAACTGCTTGGTGTTGCTTTGCATTTTTTGATTTTTAGGGTCTGAGGGGGGCTTGGCACAGTGGCCCCCTTGGTACGCTATAGTGAGCTCAATATTTCGTCGATTACGGCAAAGCAAAAAGATAATTTATGGCAAAACTTTGCTCTGTTTGTGTTTAAAAAAGTCATGGTTCTAATGCTTTTACGTGTAGACTCCGAGACGCCTTCCTCTTTCATAATTTAATCTTGATCTATAGATTTATGCAGTAAAATTAATTTCAAATGTTTGCTACCCACACTTAAAGAGGAACTAAAAGACAATTTGAAAATGGGAGTCAAAAAAGGAAAAAATCTAAAAGCTATCACTGTTTGGTTTCATGTCTTTTGAAATCTTTAGTAAAGAGGATGCAAGATTTTAAAAGTCAAAAATAGTAGAAAATTTCTCGCGTTCTGTGTTTTTGAAAAACATATTGTCAAGGTTTTTTCTGATGCTATATTCAAAAAGTATAGTTTTGAAGCTTCTTGGTGTTATGTCATAGCGAAATGAGCATTTTTTTTATAGACAGTGAATATCGGTAATTTTCCAGTGATTTAGCATTCAAGCATATCGCTGCAAAAGAATTGAGGAAGCAACTGATTATTTAAGGTAAATTTATGGTGAGGCAGCTAAAATAGCTTCCTCAGGCCCACTCTTTTTGAAAAATAAGGGACCGCTCTTTCCATACATGTTCAATAAGCTATTTCATCCCTTCAAAATAGTAGTAATCTTCAAAAACATTTTCACCAAAAACTTGGGCAATTAGGGAGCCCCTCATGAATTCTTGCCTCAGAGCCCTAAATTCCTTGTTTTACCTTTATTGGTTATACAGCGTTTTTGCATTGTTGCTAGCCGATCACCTCTTCTGAATAAGAGCATAGCGGAAAACCACAGAGCTTCGGGAAGCAGGGAACTCCCGCAGTTTAAATTAAAGGTTGCCAGCTGAAAAAGGGTCACCGAAGAACGTGCGGCGTATAGAGCCCGTAGCTGGACAGAAGTGCAAGATGTGAAAAGCACCTTGAGTCGAATGACCACACGCGCTGCCCACAGAATTCTCGATTCTGGCAATTTTAGAAAGCAAATGATTTATTTTAAGGCTTTGTACATTGCAGTAAACTTGAGAGAGGACGCAGCACACAAGACATAGAAAAACATGTTTTTGAAAGATGACACATCAAGTGAGATGAGGAAAAACAAGTTCTTCAATAGAGACTAGGGGACTTGCTTGTCAAAAAATTTTGATAGAACAGAACCGTTTCAGCTTAATGGAAAAGACGAGTGAATGGAAGAGGTAAGATAGAAGAGACAATAAGATACTGTAGACGGCTAAAGCACAGCACCTTGTCTGGCCAGCTTGTTGTGGAAGAATTGTGTAAGCGGGACACATTTCAGTTTAATAATAGATTAAGAGGAACAGTTGGAAAGTTCCTTTTATATGTGTCACAGAGTGTGAAAAAGAATAAAGCAAAGAAAAGCAGAGCAAGGGTTTAAGAAAAGAAGAAAAGACAAGAAGCGATAGATTTTCTGGTGCTTCTGTAACTAGAGGAGTTTGTAAATGGCACAGGTTTTAAAAGAAACAATCAATCAATGGGCCTGCCGATCGGAAAAGTTTGACTTCAAAGACATCACTTCTAATTACAACATCGTGATTTGAAAGAAGGTGGACAAGAACAGCACTTCGGCGAGAAATTAAAAGTAGGTCAGAGTGAGAGCATGGAATAAAAAGACAGTGAGCTTCACCCTAAAAGGCGGGTTTTATGGAAGAAACGACCAACAGGCAAGAAGAAACTTTTTGAAGAACCAAAAAGCATCGGTGGGTAAGTGGACGCAAAGTCTCCCCAGAAAACAAAGAAAGCCTCGGGTTACTTTGTGTCCAGCCAAACCTGAAATAGAAAAAAGGATAATAGACGAAGGGCTCACTTATAAGAAGACAAGATAAAATAAATTAGAATGAATTGCAAAGGGGCAAAGAAGCCTTAAAAATTGGAAAAGAAATATAAGAGGCATTTTCTGGGTGAAGTTGTTCTAATTCGGCAGCATTGATAACGCAAAAGAATGAAAAACATTTAGGTGAAGAGGGAGATGAAAGAAAGTATAAAAGAAGAGGCTTAGAAAAGATTTACAAAAAAGAGCTGTAAAATCTTTGGAATCAAAGAGATACAGACTCATTGGGGGATCCTTATGAGAAAGCAAAAATACAGTGTGAGGTGTTAAGAGTAGGAAAGAAATCGCCCTTTAGTAAAGATACATTTTTGGAAAAAAAGAATGCGTATGACGGTGACCTTAAAAATGGCGGGAGTGGAGTTGAAACGAAGAGGGAATGGGAGCTGAGCATGGAGGAGCTGGACTAAAAATTAGCGTTATGAAATTCCACCAAAGGGACGAAAACTTTTCCTGTTTCGCGAATGAGAAAAAGAAAGTGAGAGTATGAGATCAACGCTTCATCATCCACGGCTACCTGTGTGCCCTCTGCAGCAGCAGTTACAACAGTTGAGGAGGACCAGATGGCCATGTTGTCAGCATACCAAGGGCAGCTGAGGAAAGGAAGAAAGAAAAGCAAAAAAAAACATGAATAAAAAGACAGAATAGAACAAAAAATAGATCCTTGCACAACATCTCAGCGGACTTGAATAGAGCGTGTTTCGCTATTTTGAATCAAAACGCAATAGAGCTAGTCAGAAACATAAGGTTGAGTGCACCAAACAAAGCAAAAGGAAAAGCCAGCGGACTTCTTGCATTTTTCGGAAATACGAGCGCAAAGATTATAAAACTCGGAAATCAGAAGAAGAGTTATGCATGATTGCTAATGCAAATTGGAAATGCAGACCAAAATTTTCTATATAAAACATTTATGTGAGAAACATACAGGAAATGTTAATAAGCGTATTCTTAAGCGCTACTTTCTAGCTCTGAAAGCGACGCCCTGCAAAGCTAACACTTGGTTATATCGGATTGAAAGCGATTGTTCAGTCGGCTGCGTCCGCTGCATCTACATAATATTTCCACGAGCAGCAATAAAGAGCATAGGTAAATGGAGGCATCGCCCCTAATATTTATCTTCATACTCTTGAATTAAGATTGGCTTTACTGACAAACACCCATCATTTCACAAATTTTATCCATTCCTGGCAATAAGTACAGGAGCACAAGGTCAAAGTTGGGGGTGGACACCATAACAATGGTCATTTTACAATTTTAGAAATAAATTGACTGTTCAATGCGTAGGCCTATTTTACGACTTGGAGCAACCCCTTTCATAATGGTATTAATGACGTCTAGTCTTTTGGCTCCAACTATGTCCCACGGTCTAGGCATTGGGCGAAAGAAGTCGTATTTTCTCCCAGATGCCAGATATCCAATCCCAATTGGCCAAACAACCAATTTTCAAGCAAAAATTTTTTACTGTGTAGGTACGATTCACACATTGTTCGTGTAGGTGCGATTTACACATTGGTATAAACCTTTTGTTTTGTTTTCTTCCTCCTACTTCTGGGCGTATAAACTCATGCTCTGCTGGCTAGTATTCTGCCTGACTGGGCTACCACAACGAGAACACTGACCCCGCATCTTGTCTGTCTCGTAAAAATGGAGATACCTTGTTAAGCCCATTATCCAAGGACACACCAAGCACACTTGAGGGCTTTTATTTCCACACTATTCCTTTTGTGTTGAGTGTCAAACAAGAAAGCTGTGAATACCATTTTCAAAAGTCTTTTGGTATGACTCGACAAGGGAATTGAACCAAGCTCCACCGATTGTGAAGTGGACGCTTCAACCACTGAACTATCACGCCGGATATATTTCTTTTTATTTTTTCCAGAAACATTGGATTTCATAAATTACGCCCTAATAACGGCCATCTATCTCTTAAATAAGGACTAGACTACTCACAATGAGCCAATAATTTGGCAAATTTTTGTGCTTTCGTTTCACTACAATAATGGCGGCATAAATTTAAAGTTGTGGTGGGGGCGCGCAAAAGTGTTTGATATATTTACAAGAATAAGCTGTTATGTAAACTAATATGCCTTCTACAAACGACTTTGTACCTTAACTGTGGGCCTATTTATATGGTCTAAAGCTGCTGGCTTCGCGTATATTCCTTGATCATGGTACAAACGCAGCCAAAAAAGGGCAAACTAATCTGGTGTCCAACATTTACAGTGATGTTATTGCAATAGGTCAAATTATGACTAAAATAACGATTCCACTGAAAACTATTTTGTGCCAAAAAAGCGGAAAATTTTTTTGAATCCTACAAGATTTTACATCAAATCTCGTCTTTTTGTTCAATCTTACCATGCGCGATCAAAATATCTTGGTGATTGGAAGTAGTGAGGTGTGCTACACGTTTTTCCCAAACTCATCTAATCTGGAGTGCATCTTAGTTTGATTACTGTTATTTTTGTTCTTTCATAAGATTATGATGAAAACAGGCAGAATATCCGTAATACGCTTCACTACTTGCGTTTGCTTTCAAAATGCCAGCACATAATAAGTAGAGCTGCTACTGCTGTTTTCACTAAATCATACTGGAAAGTATTGTGACATCACCTAATTACAACGAAACAGAGCTTTTTAAAGCGTTTAAGAAAAAACTGAAAAGATCATGCATTAAACGTTAAAAAATAGAACCGCTTGTGGCGTCGCCAATAAAGTGCAAATTTTTGTTGGAAGCCCGGTAATGTTTCCGATAAAGCCTTCAGCCGCTTTTCTATTGTCAATATTTTTTGAGAGAATGAAGAAAACAAATTCTACATTTAATCATTGATTATCACGTCAACTTACTGCCTCAAGGGATAGATTTTTTTGGAGTAGATAAGTCGGGTGCTGGCTTATGTTTAGGTTAAAAACTGCCATTCTATGTCAAAAAATGCCTATCAAAGAAAATTTTTTTTCATTGTGGCAAACCAACTTCTTTGTAACACTCGCCTCAAAGTGGTTGCCAATCTTGCCAACTTTCATGACTGTACGCCAGAGTTTCTGAGGAGTAAACATCGACACATATTTAGGCCAAAAAACAGACAAAATGGCGTATCATAGTATTTAAAACCTATTATAAGTTGCAGTTCAAACAATATCACGCATCTGCTAGACCTAGCTGTTGGTACCAAGACCTAAGGTACCTTGACTAAGCCAACGTAATTGATTGTGCTCGCGCTCATAGGATTATTTTCTACTTGAAGTACACTGAAGCCTACGAGTGTGCAAACTTTTTTGCAGCCGGGTCAATTTTACTCTACCGAAAGATTCCTCAGGTCAGTGGGCGAAAGCTTAACCGTTTGTTTGATCGACTTCAAAAGTGGACATGAAAATGAATACCTGATTGTGAGGTAAATGCACAAAATTTTCATAAAAAATTTTTTTTTAGTCTTCTGTGATATGGACCTTGGAATTAGAATGTGGATACGGGCCCCAGTTTGTACACCCTACTGTAACCTACTACTACTATAAACATAGCCAATCACTTATAGCCAACTACCTCGATCAAACAACATGTTTAATCTAGACCCATACTGATTCGCGAACGTAGGCGAGTTGAATCAGCGGTAGCAGTAACCACAACAGTCGATGCTATTTTTTTTAGAACCCTAAATCACGTTATCTTTCCTTCTTATTTTAAATTTTGAAATCTTTTTTTTTCTTTGTAGAAGTCAAAACACACGGAACCAAAACATTGACAGATTTTAAGATACTTATTTGATTTCGTTTCATGGCGCTTCTTTATAGGTTTTTTGGAACGCAGACAGGGAATCCGCCATGGCCTTTTTTACATTTTACTGACACGTAGTTTTGAGTTTTTTACGTTTTTTCCAAGATAGCTTTAGTCTGGTTAAAATATTTTGTCCTGTCTCTGCCCAGTCAAACTCTGAAAATTACGTATTGTAATGGCGCAACAAAGTAGAGTCTATGCGAGCACTGAACTCAAGACCTCTGGACTTCAACTGATCATAACGTTAAAATTCTTACCTCCGTGATAAGTTGAGGAAGTTGTTGGTTGCTGGTACGTATAACTGGCATTGCCTTTGTGATTGTATTTAGTGGACTCAGCATAATCACTGCTGATGAAAACAAACGGTGAAGCTTCGGGATTTAAAGCCACTTGATTTTGTGTAGAAACGCTGGTCAAAAAAATTACTGGTAAGTTTTTGGAAAAGGTTAACTCTTTGGTTGATTCTTTAAAAGCATCTTTATCCATCGTTTTTGCAGATCGACCTATCTCTTTGGAAATGGTCGACTGCGTGGTTGATTCTGAAGTCGTATCTTTGGACAAAGGATTTGTTTTTATCTCTTTGGAAATAGAGAACACCACGGTCGATTTAGCAGAACTACTTTTAGTCAAAGTTTTTGCTGGTAGGCTTATCTCTTTGGAAATGTTGGACACCTTAGATGATTTTGTAGAGGTACCTTTAGTCAAAGCATTTGCATGTATATCCCTAGAAAAAATGGACTGGGTGGTTGATTTGGTAGAAGCAACATTGGCCAGAGCACTTGCAGGCAACTCTTTGGAAATAGTAGCCTGCTTGGTTGATTTTGTAGAAATTTCTTTGGCTAAATAGTTGTATGAATGGCTCTTGGTTGATTCTGATGGTGAAACCTTGGCCGAACTTTTTGTAGATGCTATATAGTGACCAGGATAGTTCTTGAATGATACAGTAGGAAAAATATTGGTCCAAGCATTTGCATGGGTTGCATAGCAATTGGAAAGGTTCTTGGTTGATTCTGTTGCTGGAGCCTTGGTCAAACTATTTGCAGATGGTATACAGTAATCGGGATGCTTTTTGGGTGATTCTACTGCAGAAACCGTGGCCAAAGTCTCTTCAGATGATGAATGGCGAAAAAAATGGTCTTTGGTTGATTCTGTAGCAACCAGGCTTCCATCTATAAATATCATAAAAATTTTTACATTAAGTGTATTCACCGAAAAACAACTATCGTGATAACACAATTTATTTTAGCGTTGCCTACTACAATGAAATTTATAAAGTTTAAAACGCTACCGAAGAGATCTATTTGCAAATACTGAGTCAAAATTTAATTCTCTTTTACAAAATTTAACTTAGCCTTGTAGGTAACATTTTAATTACAACTGATGATGCTTTCAGTATAAAGCGAAACGTTTTGAAATAAATATTCACTGTTTACTGGCTATCATATTTGTACTTGGTAAAGAAAGCTCATTTTTATGCTTCTAATTCTCTTTTATTTTCAATTGCCCCTGCTTTAACCAGCGTGACGGCGTAGAGTTTAGAGATTTCGTTTTGTAGTCGGTAGGCCTGGGGTTCATTTCCCAAGTCGAGTCATACCAAAAAGACTATAAAAAATGGTAGTCACAGCTTTCTTGCTCGGCACTTAGTACAAAAGGGATAGTGTAGAGAACAAGCTGGCAAGCCTGCTTGTTGTGTCCTTGGGCAAGATACTAAACGGCATGCCTCCATCTCTATGTGGCAAACAGGTGACGGGCCAAGCGGTCTATCTGCGGTGATGGCCAAGTCTAACTGAAAACCAGCAAAAAAGGGCTGAAGAGAAGCTCATAATCTGGGAAGCTGCTCCAAAAATAAAAGATCTTGCACATATGAAGAAGAAGAAGACCTCGGCTTCTATTTCAAACGAAGAATCTCTCTACCTCCGTTATTTTTTGCTTGCTGAGTGGATTTGAAGCTAATTTGAGACTTAACGTCTCGGTTACTGTGTTGTTTGAAGCGAGTCGCAGATCCTGATGATGGAACCAAAAATATATTGTTTGCTGTATTTTCGGGAGATAATGTTCGAGACATGAATGTTTCATCTCTAGAATACAAAGTGCTGTCTTCTACAGTTGATTCAGCTGAAGCATGTTCATCTACAGGTATAAACTTAATAAGTTCAACAATTTTTACTTATTGAGTACAGAAGTAGCGTTTAAAAATTTTTGGCTTCGAAGTCGGAAAAAAGGAATTTAATCTTTTTGACGGATCATATCCAAGTCCTGTAAAATAACTTTTTAAAAGCCTACTTTTTAGGGCTTAGCAAAAAAAATATTGCCGAATTCAGAACAAACTGTTTATGCAAACCTTTGTTTTCCAACTGAGATCTGCTTATTACAACGAGTTCATGTTTGCTGGATGACGGGAGGCTGTTTTTGTAGTTTCGAGAAACATTCAACACCTGGCGTTGAAGATCCTGGGAAGGAAATTTCATCAGTTGATCGTCAAGTCGTTGTTTTACATCCACCATTTGAGGCCGGTCTTTGGGGTCCATGGTCCAACAGTTTTTTACTTCTGTTTGAAGTAACTTAACTGCAATGATTTCATCCTCTCTTTCAATACCATCTATGATATTTTTTATAAATTCTAAATTCGGAAATTCACCATTTCGAATATTGTTTAAATAAATGTTCTTGTAGCTGTGATGTGATAATGGCAACTTTCGACGTAGAATAATATAAACAATCATTCCAAAAGAGTAAACATCGCAAGAAGGGCGCAATGCCAAAGATGGATCTCTAAGAAACTCTGGGGGTGCGTAGATTTCCGTGAACTGGTTTTTAGGTGGAGGGACTCGTACCACAGTGGTCTGGCCTGTGTATTCCGACCACCGGGAACTTCCAAAATCAGCGATCTTAGCATGAAAGTCGACAGTTAGTAAAACGTTTTCTGTTTTCAAGTCGCCATGAGTCAGTCTTATATCAGCGGACAAGTTGTGAATGAACGCAAGAGCAGATGCTACTTCCGAACACATCCTAAGACGAAGAATGATTCCAATCTTGATGGCTTTTTCACTGAGAAGATGCCACAAGTTACCATTTGGAAGATATTCCATCACTATGCCGATATTACCAGCAGACCATTTAGTATAGCCGTGAATGCGGACAATGTTTTCGTGATTGGATTGTTGTAGAATAAGAATTTCATCAAAGATTCTAAAAATGCACAGATTAAACAAAAATTCTTATTGTATTTATCGAGAAAATTTCATGTCTGATTTTAAAACTATCGCACATAATTACAGTAATTAAAGATTAAGAAAATAAAATCTTCCCTTTTCTGAACGACGACTCATTGGTGATTTGAAAACAAGGTTTTCAATGTTAATCATAGAGGTTTCCCATGACCGGAGAATCTGCATTTGAAAGTACTATGAAATAATTAACTTACTTCATTTTAGTTCTTTGCCGTTGATGATGGTCACCGTTAGTAGACATGCATTTAATGGCGACCCATCCGTGAATTCTGGTTTTTCCCAATCGTACGTTACCGTAAGATCCTTTTCCAATGCATCCTTTCTCTCCCTTAACGCAAAGGATATCTTGGCTTGGAAATTGGCGGATCTGAAATATTCAATAAAAAAGAAAAATATTCTGCTCTGGTTTTCTTGTTCTCAGAGCCGTTTTGCCAGTGCAATCATAAACGAAAAACACAGGACGTCAAAAATATTTAGAAAACACTTTTATAAACCATGTTTGATTTCAATGCTTGAGATAGAAGAGCACCGTACTGGCGTAGTGCATATTTACAGTTGGTGGAGCCCAAACCTAGTCCAGTTTTGAGGTCCTTTTAACGCAATGAGCTTCCTGGGACGAATGAAACGACAAAATAATTAGTAATCATGACTTGATGACTGCGTAATCTACATCTATATCACAAAAAATTTAAGTTTTTGATTTTGTTCATCCCATTTCAAACTAAAGTAATATTAGCTTATAAACTTGAATTTTGAAAATACTTCGAAGATACTAAAACTGCAAAAACAAGAATTGAATAAAAACCTTTCTAATGGAGACATGCGAAAACGGTGCGAGTGAGATTTGAACCCGCACTTTAGTCCACTATGACCGGGAAAGCAAATTGCAACAGAGCTCATCCTATCAGAACAAATACCTTGGAGTTCGGTTAATTTGATCAAGGCATACCGATCATAACTGAGCGAAATTTGCATATCAAGCTTAAGTTTAAAGTTAATTACTTGCAAAACAAATTTTGACATATCACTAGCGATTATGGATATGATTACTCGAAAATCAATACCGTCAAAGTTGTGGTCTAAGCGTAGAAACGCTGCTGGCAACAAATTTTTTAAATTGCTTTAAATTTGTTTCTTTAATTTAGAGGTTCCCAAATTGTTTTCTCTCGTCTTCCTTTCAACACCAACTAATGCTTGCGGCGTCCAGGCGAAAATTTATTAATTTTGAAGTTGAAAACATTTGGTTTGGAGATCACTTTTCGAACGCCGCGTGCTTTCGCGGAAACTCGTTGCTCAATCCATTTCTTGATGCTGAATTTTTCCATTTTGAAGATGAAGATCTCTTTTTGCGATCAACTAAACGCAGCTATTTTTGTTCGATTTACGGAGAGGTCCAGACGATGACTCGTGACTCGCTTCCCACTTAGGGAAACCGCTTCTTTAATTCAGTCCATTGTTTTTCTACAGATGCATTGCATAGGCATTGCCATATTGCTAGCATTCGACCTGCTTCAGTTGAAAAGACAAAGCTCTTCTATAACTTTTAGAAGCAGCAGTAGCTGTGATGGCAATCTGAAGCTGATTTTAGTGACCATTGCCAACATTTTATCTCTAGTAGAAATGATTTTTTATATCAGCCACGTAAAACTATGAGTCTGCTGCATGTACAGTATTAGCCCACAGCCAGTAATTTACTAGTCAAAAGTGCTGTTTTTTCTTGCAGTGGTGTAGCCTAATTCAAAAGAATTTTAGAATGGATCTTTTATCAAAAACGTGTAGAAACGTCTTTCCGCACCGTTTACTCCCTTTCTTCTAATAAAGCTAACTATATCGACGAAGAATGACTTTCTGAGCTTAGCCAAGGAAGCGATCTAAATTTACACATCTCAAGCTCACTAACCGATTCCATTTTTAATAAGTATTACTGTTGTAATCTGGTACTGGTTTTTTTACCAATCCATTCCTGAACCGTAAATTTACCAATCCATTCCTGAACCGTAAACTTTTTTACTACCAGCAATATCAGGCCCCGGCAACCTAAAATTTTGCCACTGTCGTTATTACTATGATAAACTATACGGCTTCCCATGCATCGCTTGCGAGGTCTCCAATAGTAATGTTGAGGTTTAGAATATCAGTTCAGCTGACTATGCCAGCTTCACACGATGGATTGTTGGGAGAGCAGTGATGGAAACTTGATGTTTTTTGGCCCAGCAAATTCTCCTTTTAAAGCCGAAAGTATTCTTTTTTTGCAGAAAATCGATTACATACAGCGGCGTTTAAACGCGCAAAACCGTGTTGTTTGCCCTGTTTTTTGAATTAGCGTAGTTAAGAACCGGTCTTGCCCACAATTGAAACAGTTAATAATTTCACGAACTTTTATCCGTTCATTTCACCAAGTGCAAAAAACCTATATTCAATGTTGTTGGAGGGCGCCAATAATTGATGTGCATTTACAAAAATATGTTGTTCAATATTAGGTATGTTGCTTACAACATTTTTGTAATTATAGGCCTATGTGTATGATCTAAAGCCTCTGTCTGCGCGTACTGCATGTTGCTTGGCCTGGCATAAGCGCAGCTAGAAGAACAAACTAACCCAAAGTCAAGAGCTCACAGTTAAATTATTTCAGTAGGTTAGGCTGTGCTTTAAGAGGATAATCCATCTACCGGGTTTTTGTGCTGAAGATGCGAATAATTTTTGTAATTTCTGCAAGATTTTACATAAACAATTGCCAATTTGCTCTACTTCGCTACGCATGTTTGATATGTGTTAGAGCAGGGGTGGGGCTACGCATGTTTGATATGTGTTAGAGCAGGGGTGGGCAAACTACGGCCCGCCAGAGCATTTTTTTGCGGTCCGCCAACATTTCATATATCTAATTTAATATGACAGGGGCGGCCACACTTGCCGTACTAAAGAGCCAAAAACGATAAAAGCCATCATTGAAAGAGCCGCTACGCAAGTTTTAGCTTGAATTGACGCATTTTCCGTCCAAATAGGGGGTGATTACTTTTTTTCTTTTTATCTTTAGGGCACCATCATTTTCAAAGCCCAGTAATACAACATTGCAAGAAGTTATTGCAAGATTTTAAGCTATTTCAAGCTCTTGCATTGTATGCAGCTATTGCAAGATTTTAAGCACTGACCCTCGGCCAACTTTTGAATGGTCAATGCAGCCCTCCGACTAAAAAGTTTACCCATCCCTGGTCAGACACGCCACACGACTGTACAAAATATTTTAATCTGCCATCACAATATCAAAAATTAGGTTTTTTGATCTACCGGTATGTTGGTAGGGCAATGTACCAACGTTTTTTTACAAGCAACATATCAGTTGTTTTGCTTCCGAGATAAAAATGGATAACAACTTTAAGTGCAGCTGCTGCCGGCAACCGGTTTTACTGCAGTGGTACCAGAGAGCATTATGGCAACACAAACCTTTTTGAAGCGTTCGTGAAAAAAGAAAAATCACGCTTAGAATGGTTAATAAAGGAATTTCTTGTTAAATTGTTTACATCAGCGTAAATTGCTGTGGAATTTCTTTTATCAAAAGTACCTTGTCAATGTCTCCCAAAAAAGCTTTTAATCGCGCTTCTACGGTCAGTACTTGGTGAGAAAACAAAATCTGCAATCAAGGGTTAATTGTGACGTTATCTTAAATTTTTTAAGATAAAATTTTTGCAGGTAGGTCATTTGAGGGCTGGTTTTCATTTGAGCAAAAAACAGTTTTGCTTTGCCAAGAAATGCAATTTAAAAAAAATTGGCGTTGACGATGACGTCATAAACCCCTTTGTGACGTTTATCTTGGAGTGGTGAGCAAGCGTGGCAAGTTTGAAACTTGCATGCCCAGTAGTTTTGGAGGAGTTAAAGCAAACGCACTGACGTACGGATAGAACCCTGCTTGACAATATAGACCAGCCAGCTTTGGCACCGTAGCCAGGCAGGGCTACTAATCAGTTTTGTCGGTTGAGCCGGCTGGTCTGGCTTTACCCACCTTATATATCTGAAAGCAACAATGACAGCTTGAGCAAATGAGGGCGCCAACCCTACTCTCCTAGTCCCAGTTGTCGTTTTTTGAATTGAGACTGGTCTTACTTACCCGCTCTGAAGAATTTCCAAATTCTATCTGTTCCTTCCAGTAATTATAGGCACACCCGGGGAGGGGGCGCCATGTTGGTTTTTGTTTCGCGATTAGAGAAATAAATTATTTTGTGGTAGGCTTATTTCACGACTAGGTGTAGCTCTCCTGGTAACGATGTTGGTGACAGCAAGTTCCTTGCCCGCATCTATTTACCTTGGTTTCGGAACAGAGCAAAAGAAACAATACCTCAGTGGCAGATGCGCGAGGAGATGTGGTAATGCATCCCTGCGACCATCTTTCTTAGTGTGAGATTCGTATAATTACTTCTTTTGGTAATATCTCCCGAAAAGGCGTACAAGTTCGAAAAAGAATTTTGTTTGAAAAAGTAGACTTCGAAAAAGTATATATATTCAAAAAAGATCATCACCTTCAATAAAACAGTGACAATGCATCAATATTGAACTTTCACCCTCTCCATCAAAAGTTTCCGGTTCCATTACTGCTATATCTTTGTATGCAACTACCCAAATAATCTTGGCACCAATTTTAAAGAAAAAATTTTACTCCATTGATACGACTGCACATTCGGTGACTAAGATTTCACACAGTGATGTACACCTTGTTAAGTATTTTTTCCATACATTTTCCTTCAAAGTTTGACTTTCATAAACTATGCTCATAATGCCGACCTCCCTACTTGAATTCTGACTGTGCTTACCTACAACCAACAAATAATTTCACAAAGTTTTGGGCGATCGTTTGATTGAGTGAGTCAGGGCATAAATTCAAAGTTGTGAAAGGACGCTGAAATGATCGATGTATTTAAAGGAATTGTGCTGTAAAGTAATTGGCCCTCTACAACTTTTTCTTAATTGTTGGCCTCTATATAAAACTTAAAGCCTCTAGCTGTGCGTATGATTATTATTATCTACATAAACGCAGCCAGGAAAGGGTGAAGTGACTCGAAGCCCAGAGTCCAGCATGTACAGTAGAATTATTAAAATAAGTTAGGTTATTGCTTAAGTGCATCATCCAGTGGATCTCAAACTGTGTGCCAATACCGTCAAAGCCGCCCGAGGGCTTGTTTTAATTTTTTGAGGGACCCGGATCAATGATGCGCTCACCATGAACATAAAGGACACAAAACTTTTGAGAAATTGATCAATGCAGGCACCAAAATTTTGAGTGTTTTTAACTGGTACGCTACATTCCCAAATCGTATGGAGACTTCATTTTTTGATGAATTTTTTTGAAAACGTAGACAGGTAATGATAAAGAATCATGCTTGTGAGGAAAAGTAGTCAAAATGTACCAAAGAGCTAACTTCGTCTAACAATTGCTAGTTTGTTGGGTCAAGTAGGAAAATTGTTCAACTAAAAATAGAACGTGATGTGTGGCAACCGATTTGTAATCCGCGTTATAAACTAATCGTTAGTCCTAACTAATTAGAGTCACGTATTGCTAGAAAGCAAATTTCCTGAGCTTTCAAAGTAAAGTAACAGTTAGTACTTTATTATAACTTTTACCTATAAAACTTATCTGTTTTTACTCAGCTTACCACATTTTGGGAGAGGTAAAAAGTTACACTACCAGTGATAAAGTTTGGTTCTTTTCGAATAAAAGGCAACAATAAAAACACGTATTATATATTTTCGAAATTGCCTAAAAAAAATATTTGATCTAGTGAACAAAGTTTGAAAATCAATGGAGAAATGAGATCACAAATTAGTTTTTAAGTAAACTGATTTTGCAAAAAGGGTGCAATTTTTCAATAGCTTATCACATGATGATCTCTGTTACCAAAAAACTGAGTTAATCGTACCAGACATGGTATGACGTCATAGAGCGAGCTGTAAACGTCCGAAAGAAAAAAAAGGAAAAGCATGCTTAGAAGGCTTAAAATGTTTAAATAAAGAATTGCTCGTTGCGCTGTCAAATGATCTCAAATTTTTGTAAAGTTGTTTTTATCTAAATCACCTTATTAATATCTCCTGAAAATGTGGTTTCTACAACCAGTAGTTTTTGAGAAAATACAGCTAACAAATTGTGCAATCAAGCGTTGATTGTGACGTCATGTTGGCCCTTGTAAGAACGAAATATTTTGTAAAGTGATTGGTTGGGTGCTGGCTTCGTTTGAGCAAAAATGGCTTTCCTATGCCAAGATAAAAAAAACATCCTTGATTATGATGTCATGATGACGTCACAAATGCCCTTTTGACACTCACCCCAAGATGGTGATCAATCGTGCCAAGTCTGATGTATGTACGTCCAGTAGTTTCGGAGGAGTTTAAGCGTACCATAAACCTAGCCCATAAAAGATTACGAAATAACAGGCGAATTTGTACAAACATATAGCCACAACCAATTTGACCAGACCATCCCTGGACATGTTTCGTATTTTCGGACTCATCAGCAGGGCCCGTACAGTCATACCAAAAAACCCATGTTTGCAAAAATTTTGAATGTATGACTATGATGCAATCTATTCCCTAGGTGGAAGCCGGCGTACCTTTGACAGACATGGCCGGTGAATCCACACCAACAAAAGGCCATGCTGCCTCACCTCACAGTAGGCGGCGCCTTTAAATGTACGTACGTACACACATACCGGCAGAATCGCGCTTTATATATATAGATTTATTCTCTTATGACACTCACCTCGAAGCGAAGATCAATCGCGCCTAGTTTTATGTTTGTACTCCCAGTGGTTTTGAAGCACACACACGTATGCTCGCGCTCACAAACAGCATTGAGCTTTGTAAAAAAGATTAAAAATAGACCAACTAGCGTTCGGAAAGAAATGTGCTATCATAATATTTTACACCATTTTGTCAAACAATTAACGCTGTGACGTACAGACAAGCTAATACAGATTGCTTTATCAACAATTTTGAATTCTGTGCCTGTTACGCTAAGAATTTGCCGATAACAATCAGTGTTGAATTAATTACTACTGGCCTGCACATAGCGCAATATGAAAGAAAAATTTTCAAAACCTTTAACTTCTGCTGGCTCAGGATTTAGTCCTATCCCTTCTTACCCTTCCCCCTTAATCCGCAAATACAACCGACAGTATTTTACTCGGAAGCAGTTTTAAACACGAGTTCTTCTATAAAAGATTTACGAGCGCACTATCGCCTTGTTATTGCAAAATACGTAACAAATAAAACTCTCTCTCGGTACAATTAAGATGACGTCTTGACTGAGAATAAAACTCTAGCCGTTTGATCTTAAATCTAACTCAGAGGTAGTGGGGGTAAGGCTTGGGCAGTGGTTCTCGACCGGGGATCCACAAAAAACTTTTTTGTGATCTGTAAAAGATTGAAGAAAGTATACAGCATATGTTGCTTTGCAGCCGTCGCGACTTGCAACTTATTAGATGTGGGTAAACACCAACACATTTGCCGGTAAAACTCAATTTTGCATGTTGATCTCAAAAAAAAACAAAAAACGAAAGAGCAGCTTTTTCAACTCAGGATTTGATAAAAATCCAGTAAAAATAGTTCAAAAAAGGCAAAATAACTATTTTTGAAAAGTTCACTTTCAAAAAAGGGTCACCAACTTAAAAAAGAAAAAAGCATTAATTGCTAAAGTAGGCTGTAATTATGCCTAAAATTGGCAGCATTATCCACATCTTGAAAAAGGTCCATGGCATGGAAAAGGTTGGAATCCACCAGATAAGGGGGACAAGAAGGACATATCTTAGAAGTACAGTACTACTTCTTGTTCTTTGGACCTATTAAATCTTGTGTACTATTTTCTGTATGCAGGAACTATTTCCAATAAGCCTATATTTAATTTTAGCTATGCATTTTATGTAATAGCGTAAAAAAAAGCTTGAGACATAATGATGGTACCGACATTAGTATGTGGGTGATGTAGTTTAGCAGAACGAAGAGTTGGAATGTGGTCTGAGACGCCACCAAAGCATTGCGATGTAACAAGGAGAGTTTTTGCCCTCAAATAGTTCTTTTTTAATGTAATATTGTCATGTTTTTGTACCGAAGACGACAGTAAAAAATATTTTTTTGGAGGTAAAAACTATATTACAGCTTAGAAAAAAGCTATTTTTGCCTAAAGCTTTTGGTGACTCTTTTAGCAGTGGCTGTTTCGCGTCAAAAGGGAAGTTGTAAATTCATTACTTGTGGTGAGTACATTTCATATTATTATTGGAAATTGTTTTGATTTTTTGTGCTTTTTTATTCGTTAACTTTTGAGGTGATCAACACTCTTTTTTTTGCGTATGTTGGGGGTATTAGCGCAACAAAAACATATTTGGTAGGCATAAAAATACATTTTTTGGGCTCTCTATCTCGTGAAATTATTTGATGACCTTATTTTGCAAATTGGCGTTCCAAAAAATTAGGAGAGAATGAGTGGCCCCTTTGCTCCCTACTCCCAGCTAGCCAGTCTATGGTTTGTAGTATGTAGGTGCTATGTCACTTGCGCTTATATCTACCAATCACTAGTTTAAATTCTTAAAATTTTTTACCGCCTTAATAGAGCCGTAACGTTTGACGATTTAATTGAATTACGAGTATATGACAAATAACAGTGGAACACGTTTTATTTAGTAATGCAAGAGGCTAGCGATGCACTTAGTAAAACTGCAGACAGTGACACTGTTTCGACCTATCAGGTCTCTTCAGTGCAGTTGGTGACCGACAAGAAGCTAGAGGCTTTTAATAAAGCATAGCTTAGACCGCTACACTTGCGGGATCTATACTAGACCCACTTGGTGGATGGTCTGTCAGTACTCTGCGAAGCCGTATCACTCGTGAATGAGTGGCGGTTGTCGCAGGTGCACTAAGTCTAGCAACTGTTAGAACAATAGTAATACCTTGTGACCACTAGGCTGTGACAGCACTATTGTTCTAGCAGTTGCTAGACTTAGTGCACCTGCGACAACCGCCACTCATTCACGAGTGATACGGCTTCGCAGAGTACTGACAGACCATCCACCAAGTGGATCTAGTATAGATCCCGCAAGTGTGGCGGTCTAAGCTATGCTTTATTAAAAGCCTCTAGCTTCTTGTCGGTCACCAACTGCACTGAAGAGACCTGATAGGTCGAAACAGTATCACTGTCTACGTTTTATTTAGTTCAAGACATTTAGAAACAACATTTTAGTTAAAAAAAAGAAACAGTATTTTGAATTGAAAGACACGTTTATTGCAAACAGGTCTTCCTTAATTGATCATGCTACTTCTTAAAGATCAGAAAAGCTGTGTCTAGAAATTTAGATCAACAAACTTGCTTTCCTACTTATTGTGAAAAAATCCGGTCGCCTCAGGGTAAACGACAAATATTTATTTCAAATACGAAAACCAGCCATCTGTTTTTTCTGTTTTGAGAGAACTGCATCTTTCAACATCTTATTTTGCCATAGAGCAGGAGTTCTTAAACTTTTTTTTTAACACGGAACGCTAAAAAATCCCTCTAGTTGATCTGGACCTTTTTGCAGCCAAGTCGAAGAAAAAACATTACCTTGAAAAACGAACGAAATGGACAAATCTGCGGCACTAACATTTTCATTGAACCTTCAATCTTATCAATGGATCCCGAGGTTCCGTGGGCCACAGTTTAAGAAAACCTGTTTTCGAGAGTAAACAATTCCACTCGATCAATTCGTTTCGTCTTGAAGCCATTTGCCAAATATAATGTTGATAATATGCATACCAAAAACTCAAAATATTTACATTTACTTTATTGTGCCTATCCATCGCATAAGCACAAGGAGGTCACGAAGGACTTTGTTTTGAAATCCAGTCAAAGAAGAGTTGGTAAGCGAAGTGGAATCAATCAATAACAACTTTATATTCACTTTCTTCAGCGTTTCGCAGCTTAGCTGACTGATGCAGTAATTATTCTATGATTACACTCTGCCTCATCTCATCAAATCGAAACATCACATGATGAAGCCAATTACAGATACATTGTGTAGCCAACTGCAAACAAAATATTTCAAGAAATTATTCGGGTTAGGCAAAACAAATTCTTAGAATAATAATGATCCGTAGCATTTATACGCCAAATTAACCATTATATAAAACTTCGTGTTTTAAAATCAGACATTTGTGTAATGAAATGTCTTTGTGATAACCAACAGCAGAAAAACTTTAAGCAATCCTTATATATAATGAACATTATACATCGGCCACATTAAAATTGATAACGACGAGAGTGTACTAACATGGCTCTTCAAGCAAAGAAATTATTTGCTTAAATGCTGTTCTTGGACAAAAGTTTGAAGCTATTGAGAGGCCTCAATTAAGAATTGAAGAGCATACATCGATTTTCTATTCGGTAAATGTATGAACTAGAATTGTTGAAAAACTATTAACTTTTCCCAAAATACAATAGAAAATTTGCTCAAAAATGATCACCAGCATCATACGGTACCATACAGCAATCCATTACATCATGTCAATAACCCGCGACCGGTTTCGACCTTATTGGGTCTCATCAGGCGGGTGTAAAAAACACTCAATAATAAATATGCTAAAAAAACAAATTTGCCATTGGGTGCAAAAAAAAGAAAAATGCAATGCAAAACAATATGATACAGCAATACCTATATCATGGGGGTCACATTCAAGGACACACACACACATGACATGGACAACAAGTCACATCGGTAAGCCCTAATAGGGGTGCAGGATCATTGTCAAGACTTATCATTAATACATGAGTTGCTAGTTGCTCTAGCAACTCATATACTTTTCCCAAAATATCCGATTATTTAGATTTTTGAGTTATAATTGTTTTCTTTTGCTTCTATTTTTGATTTCTACATTTACCTGGCTTGCTTTGTAGGCTAAACATCAAGGGTGGCGGGCTTAAAGCACGAGTGTCAGAGGTAGTAGACTGCAAACTTTTGCTGGCACGTCACTTCACTAGGAATGTTTTATTCAAAGTTGAAATATTTAAACTTTATTAATTTGTTAGTCTTTTATAGTGGTTGTTACCAATTAATGAAACGGCAACAGCACAAAATGCAGTAGACTGTAATGCAGACTGTATGTTCTGGAATCTAAAATCTAAATCAATTAATCTTGATATTAATTACTTTTTCATTAGAATCAGTCTGTAGCAGAGCCGCCAATTTATATTTTGTGATGTCACAAATCAAAACTGGTTTATAAGCTGTGCGACATCTACGTATGCCAGTCTGCAAGATTATAATGCGATATGCTGTTTCTGTGGCTGTTGCCCTGCCTGACCCCTTCCGTGGAATGGGGGCGTGGCGGGATAGCATGAAGCCCCAGACGCCGGACAACTCCCCAAGATATGGGCCAGAGGTCGTAGAGAGATAAGGGGTCGCCAAAAAGCGAGCAGCGCTCAGAGTCCGTAGGAGGACCGTGCATAATGAGATGAGAGGTGTTTTGGGTTGGATGACCTCAGGTACTGTCTGAAGAACTTTCAATTTGTCAATTCTACTGTAGAAAGATAAGAGTTAAAAAGAAGACTGTACGCGTTGCATCGATGACGAGAGAAGACCCAGCGAGTGTGACGTGGAAGCACAAGTTCCTCAGTGGATTCTGAGGAAGAAACAGTTAGCGGTTAACGGAAGCCCGTTAAAAAGTGAGAAGATCATTGACAAAGAGAAGAATAGAACGAGACCAAGAACGGATCCTTGCGGAACACCTCTGTCACGTATAAGTAAATTTGCTTTGTAGGAATAGTTTTTGTACGTATATATAGTTTCTGTAATCTGCTGCTGTTGTTCTGCCGTGATTATTATGATACAGTAGGCGCCGCTTATTATGACCACGGATAATATGAACAGCCGCTTATTATGACCAATTCGGTACGGTCCGGAATTTCTCCATTTAAAATTCTCCGTTTAATATGACCAAATTTCGGATAATATGACCAACATTTTTTCCATCTCTCTTGTTACAGTACAGTATTTTTTCCTGCCACGCACTTGTAACTTTGCCTTTTCAACATATTGTTACCCACTGTACTTAGTTTTACCATCACTTGTGCAGTCACAGTACTGTACTTTGTTTTAATGCCAACGTCACACTGTTACTTTGGTTAAACGATGAGTTTGACGGTGTTTGGACTTCTTGTGGTTTACGGCGTCGATTCAGGAGCTGTTATGGAGGCTTCGGCTTTTATGACTATTCGGATATTATGACCAAAATGGTCTGGTCCCAAGGTGGTCATATTAAGCGGCGTCTACTGTATTCATAAATCTGAATTGTTTCAAGTCCAAATTTGATTCTATATCTCAGCTGTTTTCGCAAAAGACCTTTTTTTTCGCACTTTGACTTGTAGCGCAGAGGCTTCTTCTGACGTCACAATGGTTGATTGGTTGTTTAAGTGCCAGAGTAAATGAGTGAATTTTGTTTTTTCTCGAAGATTTTTGATTGCCGATTACGCAATTTGTTAGCGATGCTTTTTTCTGTGTTACGTGATGTTGTTCTGGCATTTTCTAGACCGCCAACCAATTTATATATAAGCCGGCCAGATTTTTACGCATTCAGTAGAGTAGAGAGAGTAGTAGTAGTAGGAGAGAAGGAAGTGTACAGAGAGTGAAGAAAAAAAGCGTGTTGTTCTGTGGTGGTTTATTGTGGATTATTAGCGTGAGAAGAATCAAGCGGTTAACAGGTGGATTTGTTCTGGTTGAATTCGAATTGATATTAAGGTGTTTTAGTTTCTGTGATTGATGAGCGAAGGAATTTTAAGTCTCAAAGTATTTTGCAAAATTTGTCTGTTCTGTTCTTGATTGAAAAGTGCGTGGTTCAAGTATCGTGGTTAAGTTCTCAGTGGAAGCCAATCTTTTCCTAGCTGTTAAGTGGCAGTCAAAATTAGTTACACGAGCGATACCATAAGTCGCCTTAACTTTAAGAAAAAAATTCAAGTTGAGATAGAACCGAAATTCTATTGAACGCGACAACCTCGAAGAGCTTGAAAGTAAAAACATTATGATTTTGAGAAAGTACACAAGTGCCCCTGTCAGAATAAAAAGATTGAGCCCATCAAACAAAGCAAGGAGGGAGGCTAGCCAAAATGAGTTTATGGAAAAGAGTGGGATGCCAGACAGAGTTGTCAAACAAGCCAAACCATTTAGTAATGAAAAATATATTACAAATGCATGACTTGAATGTTTGCTAGTTTTATTTGAAGATTTAAAAAAAAAAACAAAAGTTATTCAAAAAATAGAAGAAATTTCATTTTCTAAAAGTACGGTAAAATTTATACTCATGGATATGGCTGACTTTAATAATCAGCAGCAAAGAACAGAACTAAATTCTTGTGATTATTGTCTACTAACCGACTCTGCCAGCGTCGCCCGCATGGCGTCCCATCAGTAATGTCGAGGTCATCAATGCTGGTTTAGCCGGTCAATCCGGCTTCACCTAATTCAGGGGTTCTTAACCGGGGGTAAATTTACCCATTGGGGGTAAATTTTGTTAGAAAAATTTCACATTTTTATCTAGTACAATAAGAATTTGTAGAAGTGAAAATATAAAAAAAATTTTGGGGGTAAATTTTACTTTTGAAATTTGCCTAGGGGTAAATAAGAAAACAAAGGTTGAGAACTCCTGGCCTAATGGATAGTTGTAAAAACAGTAATAAAAAGTCAATGTTTTTTCACATAGCCAAATCTCGTTTCGAAACAAAACTATGCTTTTTATTAAAAAGCCATTATAAGTTTTTGACTATGAATTTTCTGATTATCAAGGTCCTGGCTACGCCTGAGGTGTATGTGCTCTCTTCATTGCTTCCGTGATGTCAAGGGGACCTTGCGTTTCCTTGATTTGGAAGTAGGGAATACATTTATGATATTAAAGTATTTTGAAGCAAAGTAGCAAAAATGTCTTTCATATGGTGCGATGCCACACATTGACATTGTTTTTGTTTGATTTTTTCTCAAACTTTGTCGAGTCCATGCCAACATGCATTATGTCGCTTGTTCTTCATTTCCCGACTAAGGCGTGCCCAGGGTGTAAAAGAGTCCTTGCTTTTCCCAAAATTTTTAGGTTTAATCCCGGTAGCTCTACGAAGCTATTATCACCCAAAGTAGAAAAAAATGTTTTCTCTAAGTATAGTACGATTTTTCCCCGGCAGCTCATGCCAACATCTGTGCCGAGTTAAAATGTATCAATTAAGGCAGCTGCGACCGTTTCACCGTACAGACATTTATGAGAGCAGCAACAAAAATTTTAGTAAATATAAGCCGTAGTTCCTGTACACGCAATAATAATCATCTTAGTCTATTAATCAAGACTGGTAATATTCACAAAGAAAGAATGATGTCATAAACTATCATTAATACATTTTAAAAGTGTTGGAGGGTGGGGAAGGTGAAACACTGGCCATAATGATGGTGGCAACCAAATGGTGGTCGTTTTGACAATTAAAGAAATAAGCTATTTAGTAGTAGACTTATTTGATGATTTGGTGGTCCCTTTTTCGTATTTCAATTTGTGATTTTAAGTTTTTTTAATTGCGCTGTTTGCTTTAATTTCGCCATGGCAAAAAATGGGGCCATGCCTTTCCCCAAAATCATACACTCTTTTCCATAAGACGTCTATTAAGCTCTTTTTAAGCAAAAACGTTTCCTCTAGATCCAGTTTTACAATTGATCTTTTCTTAATCTTGAAAATTTATTACACTTAATTTTGCCCTTTATTCCGATTTTCCTGCTTTTAAATAAAGATTAGTCTTATGTATTCTTACAAAGAACCTATTAATTACAAATATCAGCAATGGGCTTTACTATATATGTTTGCTATCAAAATGACAGTGGATAATTTTGATGCTTGCCGCTGTTCTCATTATACAGGATGTCCCAGCAGTCGCGCAACATGCAGTGATGTCATTTAAGATCATGAAGTAGCAGTGCAGTTTAAAAGGATTTAATGCAGAAATAAAGCATGCTTAAAAAACACTTAAATAAAGCACTTGAATAAAACATACCTAGAAAACACTAAAATAAATAATTGCTCGTTTTATCTTGATACAGAAGGAATGTTAAGAAAATTACTTTTAGCGGAAGCACGTTGTTAATATTTTGCGAAAATGCTTTCAACCACGTTTCTATGGTCAGTATTGTTTGAGATCATGAAGAAAACAAATTTTAAAATCAATGTTTAAAGATAACCTGATCTTACTTTGTGAAAACATGAAATTTCTTGAAGTACGCTAGTTGGGCGCTGGCACACTCTCTTTTCTCCATCATAAATGCATTTTTCTAAAAACGTACCCCTAATCGTGACGTCACCATGACATCATCCACTCCTTTATAATTCCCATCGTGATTTGGTGATGAATGATGCCAAGTTTAGAGTTTGTATGTCGAGTAGTTTTAGAAGAGTTAAGCTCAAAAGGCGATCAAGCATCAAATGGCTTGATACGTCGCCAATAATTCTTAAATTCAAAAAATCTTTGCTTTGGGTATTACGTTGTTGATATCTCTTAAAGCCTTTCTGCGGTAACTTCATGAGATAACACAACATTTGAATCAGAAGTCAACAATCTTTAACACAAGAAAAGTGATTCAGACCCAGTTTCCACCGAAAAGAAAACATTAAGAGCTGCAAATATTTCACGACATTAAAAATGAAAATAACACTGTGCCTGTTGTTTTCTACCATCACACTTTGCATGAACAACTATAATGTGTCCCTTATAAAATTCATGAAATGCTATAAAGAAATTTAAATTTTATTCAGGTAATAACACATTTTGAACTCTTACAGTAAAACAAAAAAAATACTCCGAGTTTTACGGGAAAGGGCAATGTGTTCTGTCGTCTTCGAAATCGAAATCGCATTCTAAACTATGCTTGCGTTTTAGTGATTGCAGACTGCAAATTTGTGCATTAGACTTGTGAATTTTATTTCGGATTTGGAATTTTCTTTTCTCATGGACTATTACCGTGTTTTCAAGATTGGAAGGCTTGTATGTCTCAATGAGCCCAGAGACGTAGCAGCCGCCCCCCAAACCCCCCAATTGGGGGGGCCCAGGCCAACTTTGGGGGCCCAAGTTAGTCTGAAATTGCTTTTTGGCTACGTGACTATTTTCAGTTCAGCAGACTTGTTTACAACCGATTTAAACTGTAGGAAGAAATTGGCTTGTGACATCATAAGTGAATGCAACGTCATTTTATCTCGCAGAATCTAGAATATTTCGATTGATTTTCTGGTAGAATCTTGAATATTCGATTGACGTAACAATGCCGTTGTTACCCAACAATCATAGAATGGTCTGGAATTCTGTTTGGCTATAAATACCGGGACAATATATATATACACTGCAGAGTGCAGATAAAGTATTTTATTGACATTGTATAGAATGAAACGTTCAAAAAGTGGTGCTCAAAAGAGAAAAGAAGCAGCCACTGCTCGAGATGCTGTAGCGAAATTGCCCAGGATGACAGATTTTTTCAAGATTACTGAGCAGAGTAGACCTGGCACTTGTACCGAGAGGGATGAAGAAAACTATAGTGTATAAGAAAAAGAAGACTATGACGATCAGCATCAAAGTGATTGTGAATTTCCAGAAAATGTAAGTTGTGATTTACCTGCCAATACGCAACCTTCAATATCAAAAATATCTGAATCTCAATTTACCCCTATCCCTGATGACCCATGTAAATGGCCTGAAAGTATTTCTGATGCTCAACGATGTGATATAGTAAAGCGTGGACCACATCAACTAATAATGAATTTTCCATATAATAACACAACTCCAAGGCGACGTTTTTCCTCCAACCATTATAAACGTGTGTTACCTAATGGTGAAAGTGTTTCACGGTCGTGGCTAGTTTATTGTGGGGAATCAGATCAAGTTTTTTGCTTTTGTTGTAAGCTATTTGGAAAAACACTAAGCCCCTTTTGTAGTGGTATAAATACATGGGAGGGTTTTTCGAAAAAACTGAAAGACCATGAAAACGGCATTTCCCACCAAGAATGCTGCAGTCAATGGATGTTGCTAGCTGAAGGGATAAGAAATTCATCCACTATCGACAAACGCGAGATGAATATTTTTTTCAATGAAAGACGTTTTTGGAGAAATGTTTTAGAGAGACTTATCGACATTGCCTTGTTTCTATCGGAAAGGAATCTTGCTTTTAGAGGATCTGAAGAAGTCTTAGGATCTCCTCACAATGGAAATTTTCTGGGTATATTTGAGCTTTTGGCAAGAAGAGATCCGATCCTAAAAGAGTTTCAAGACAGAATCAAGAATAAAAACACTAAAGATCACTATTTGAGTCCTACCATACAAAATGAACTAATTGAATTGCTAGCGACAGAAGTTGAAAAAGAAAATTTACAGCAATTGAAATTGGCAAAATATTTTTCTATAATTTTGGACTGCACTCCAGATATGTCACATCATGAACAAATGTCTGTCATTCTCCGTTATGTACTATGTAATGAAGAAGCTGCTGTTGTTAAAGAAACATTTTTTGGCTACTTGAGAATAAGTGACAGTACTGGGAAAGGCTTGTTGGACGCTTTCTTAGAAAAAGCGACCGAACTGCAACTCGAATTGTCTGATTGTCGAGGTCAGTCATATGATAATGGTGCTAACATGAAAGGAAAACATTCTGGGGTCCAAGCAAGAATGCTAGACATCGATCCCAAAGCTGTTTACGTGCCCTGTGCAAACCATACCCTTAACTTAGTTGTTGTTGACAGTGCTAATTGATCGACGGAAGCATTGACATTTTTTGGAGTACTTACAAGGTTGTATGTGCTGTTTTCTTCCTCTGCTCAGCGTTGGGAAATTTTGAAGAAACATGTGGAGCTGTCCATAAAGTCACAATCTGATACTCGTTGGGAAAGCAGAATTAAATGCATCAAACCTCTTCGATACAATTTAAAAGAGGTGTTGCTGGCACTGAAAGACTTGGAAGCCATTTCCATAGAAAGAAAAGATGGAAGAGCTGCCTCAGAAACAAAATCGTTGATAGCTCATTTATCAAAATGGAGTTTTCTTTTGTCGGTGTTTATTTGGTATGATATCCTATTCCAAGTCAATAAAGCAAGCAAGATTCTTCAATCGTATGGAGTCTCCCTTCATACAATGGAAACGGAAATCCAGGCAACTGAAAAGTTTTTGCAAAACTATCGCACAACGGGTTACGACAGTGCCGCAACATCTGCTGTTGAAATAGCACAGGAATTGGATATTGATCCTTCTTTTCCTCCGTCAAGAAGTGGAAAGAAAAGAAGATTGTTTGATTACCAAGGTCAAGAGGAACAACGAGCTACTCCTGAACTGAAATTTAAAAGCAACTTTTTCTATCCATTAGTAGACCAGGCTATTATGTCAATAAAGGAGCGCTTTAATTTGTTACGTGAGGTTTCTTCCGCCTTTTCGTTTTTGTACACACGAGACAAACTTTTGCTTGTGCAACAAGAAAATGCTCTTCTTACTTGCTGTAAAGAGTTCCAAAAAAAGTTCGGTGACATTGATTCTGATGAAATGAGCGCTGAGCTACAGCGGTTTGTTTTAATTTTACAAAAAAAACGCAATCTCAATACGGCTCAAGACTTTCTGAACTATCTTCTAAAGACTCATTTATTTGAATTGTATCCGAATGTGTACATCGCACTTCGAATCTTACTAACTTGCCCCGTGACTGTTGCCAGCGCTGAAAGAAGCTTCAGCAAATTGAAACTGATCAAAACTTTTAATAGAACGTCTATGACAGACAGTAGACTATCTTCATTAGCCATGTTGTCAATCGAAAATGACTGCGCCCGATCTCTTGATTATGACAATGTCATAACAGCATTTGCGAACAAAAAGGTTCGCTCCAGACTATTTAAATGATACTGTGTTTTTATAACTTTTTCATGTTGTTCAGTGTCATTGCTTTCGTTTCGCAGTGTCTGCATAAATGTCCTACTGAACTCTGGCATCGGTGCCGAATTTTTTATGACTTGCACCTTCGGTATCGGCATGCTTTGTTCTGACATTAGCCTGTTTACTTATGTAGAAATTGTGGTGTATTTTCTTAATGCAGCTTTTCAATTTTACACCTCTAAAGTGATATGACCTGTGCGCAGGGGCTCTTGCGCTTACTTTGGGGGGGGGCCGAAGTTGGAGTGCTACGGGACTGAATAAGCCCAGGAGCTGCACTGGCGATGTTGTGTGCTCCTGGTAGAGTGACCCATGCCAGAAAGATGGAAAAGTAGAGGTCAGACCAAAGACAATCGAACCTTAGAAGCCAGGTAGAGGACTTTGAGAAGAACCACAGCAACAGTGAACCCGTCACTCCACTGCGTTTTCGGCTTGGAAGTCTTTATCGCCATTGGGACGGTCCTAGGAAGATTAAAATAGTGCCGTTAGAAATGAGCCATTTTCTCATTTTTCTATTTTTCTCATTATCCTAAACAAGCCTTGCACAGGTTTTCCTCATAAAATCATTCCTAAAAGAAATCCTTGCTTGAGGGTTGTCATGTTGCTGTTGTTGTTGTTTTTGTGGTTGAGGTTACCCTCCTTTTCCTTGGAGTGGAGACCCGCCATGGAACAATTTTCCAGATTCAAGCATAAAATTAAATTAAATTACGCCAGAGGAAAAGTGGCAGCCCATTTAAAAATAGTCATGAATGCAAATTACTGACTGATAGTCCCATCACCGACAAAGCGGAGCGCCATTGATAAAAGTCACTTTTTACGATGTGCTGGGTGAGCTGCTTCACTATTCTATCCCCGTAAAGCGCGAATAAGCGAGGGCCGTCATCATCAATATGACGGACCACCACTATTGAACTTGAACTACCAGTTTCTATTGACAAGTTAAAGTCTAAGCTTTTTTCAGCTAAATGTAGTGTGAAGTAGTACCGCACACAGAGGTGCCGGAACGGGGGGGGGGGGGGGGCAGTTCTGCTCTTGGCATTCCAGCACGATAGTAACGAAGCAAAACGCCTGCTCTGTAACCTGTAAGTCTGTATATATATCTGTGTACCTGTATCACAGTATATCGAAGGTATCAGTAGTATCACTTCCATTGTAACCATTGCCCGCAGTTACTTAAGCATGAAATCTCAACACGATAGCAGTTAGCACAGTAAAAAGTTACTAGCAACTTGCAGTAGGCTATACTACACTGTACGTTTTTTTTGGCTAGCTTGTGAAAGCTGATCGAGTGGATGAAACTTAAAGCTAAAATTTCAAATTGTGGTGAACTTTAGGACGGCATTAATTCAAGAAAAACTTGTGGTTAACAGATTAAGGCAAGTTTCATTAAAGCTGGTTGAGTTTGGCGAGACCAAATTCAACTCATTTGTTTTATGCTCTTCATGCAAATATAGCAGTTGCACGCAGATTACAGGCTCTGAGCAGTAACGGTACAAAAGAAAAATTGCATTGCAGTTACAAAAGAAGTCAGCGGGGGAGCATAGCTCTTGGAAGAAACTGACTCCTAAACAAAAGCAGGATAAACTAAACTCAAACATTAGATCAGTTGGCCTAGTTACAGTTTTTGTATTGCTTGTTAAAACACTAGTAATTAATTTTCAAGATATTTGGTTTGTAAGATAACTTACACATTCTTTTAATTGCGCGAAAATTTGTTGACCTTTTAAATGCCTCGCAAGAACGTCGCACCAATAACGTTCAAAAAGAATTGGCAAAAGCAGAATCATTAGCGGGACAAACAAAAATCACCGATACTTTTTTTACTACCAGTAGCTGTGGGAGAGGCGTGCATGGTGGCAATGCCGTAAGTAATGTTTCCGTGAGGTCTCTAAACGCTAAAGATGTTGACACCAACGACAATTTAAATACCGATGACGGTATTGCAAATTCTGAAAATGACGTGGGCTTGAATTTTGCAAGACCAACATGTGATGCGTCGGTGTCGATATCTACAATTACAAGTGGTTCTTAATGTGAATGATTTTGATCCTAAACTGTGCTGTGCTTTTGATGCTAAAAACTTCTCCGAAACTGATCGAGAAAATAGTAGGAACAAAGAGGGAAGATTTTTTCAAAAGGAGTGGTTAGATAATTTCCAATGGTTGGCATATAATCGTGAAATCAAAAAAGCTTTTTGCAAAGTTTGTGCCGATTTAGCTACAGAATCAGAGAAGAAACGAAGCCCATTTGCAAATGAAACACTTGGTTTCAGCAACTGTAAAAAAGGAATGGAAAAACTAAAAGAACACAATGCTTCTGAACTTCACAAAAAATGGAAGAAAAAAAGCTTATGTTGGAAGGGAAAGATGAGTCGATTGTTTCTTTTATTTATGATAAAAACAAGAAGCTGCAGCAACTTCGTAGAGCTGGAAGGGAAGCAAGTTTTTCGACCTTAAAAACTCTACTAAGACAAGGGTTAGCAATCCGACGTAGAGATTCTCTTGAATCTAATTTCTATCAATATAACAAAGACAATGCTGAGCATGTGCCAGGCCTCAAGTTGCTAATGGAAGAAAAAAAATATATGTCCAATGATATTGTTGCTGAAATGGAAAAAAATGTTGGTACTTACAGCGCGACGACAAATTCTTCTCTCAATTAATGGTAAGCAATTTTTTGCTTTAATTGCTGAAGAAAGTGCTGACTTATCCAAAACCGAGCAAATATCCATATCTTTTCGAACCGCTTCGAAAACTTACAATGTCAAAGAAGAATTTATCGGTATCGTGCCATGCAAGGAAGGATTGACTGCTGATGCGCTGCTCTCTTACATAACCGAGGTCTTCATCAGGTGTGGAGTCAATAATGACAAGTTTATAGCGATGAGCTTTGATGGCGCTTCAGCAATGAAATCATTAGCAGAGAAATTGAAAAGCTGTTATGGGCAACAAGTTTCGTACACTGATTGTCTGGCCCATTGTACCGAGTTGGTTGTAAAAGACACCATATCAAATTCAGAATTGTTGCAGCTGGCAATGTGCACTTTAAAAAAATTGTACACATTTTTAGGTGTTTATCCAAAGCGAGTGAAATTGTTTGAAGAAATGCAAGAGGTGAACTCTTTTGTTGACGGAAATGAAGATATAAGCAGCGTATCTCACCAAACAGCAGTTGTTCATATCAAAAGTTTATACCAAACTCGATGGACTGCTCGCGCCGATGCTGCGAAGGTAGTTATCGTCAACCAACAGCCGTTGATTGAAGCACTCGAAGCCATCAAAGTTGATTCGAGTCTTTCATGGGAAGTGAAGGCAGATGCAAGAGGCCTGATTCGATTGCTTTCGTCGTTTCCAACATTGCTTTCACTTGTATGCACTTTTCATTTGTTAGCTGTGTTGGAAAAACTTTCCAAAGAATTGCAAACAGTAAAGTTTGCTGCCAACCACGTTGTATATGCTTTTGAAAAAACAAAACATCGAATTAAAGAAATGCGATGTGAAGAAGAATTCAAGCTTCTCATGGATAAAACCAAACATTTTCAGCTGCCCAGCGAAGATGAGATTCCATCCAAACGTCAACGTGGGGTTCCTTCACATGCGGCAGATTATGTTGGTGAATACTACGCTTGTTCGAGTCTACCAGATTATGACGAAAGGGATTTGCGAAAAGAATATTACGTCATACTTGACCAAGTTTTGTCAAGTATGGATAAACGATTTGACCAAAGTGATCTGAACAAAATTGGAACTCTTGAAAAGCTTCTTATTGATGGAGCAAATAAAAAGAAAATTGATGACACATTGTGCCAACGCTTGGAGTTGGAGTTATCGGATTTTATTGATTGTCAAGCACTGATTGAAGAACTAAAAGACTTGCCTTTTGCTCTGAAGGTCTTTGATGCAAATTCGGCCGTACCAATATAAAAAGTAACCAGTTTGGATACCATTTGCGATGTGATGAACCATAATGCAAGCACCAAAAAACTCTGTCCCACAATACACGTCGCCTTGCAATATTACTGCTGTTTCCCATTAACATCTGCAACGGCAGAGCGCAGTTTCAGCACCATGCGAAGAGTGAAAAACTATTTGCGCTCTACTTCAGGATCAGATCATTTGAACAATGCAATGTTTGCTTTAATTCATTCAAAGCAAATGGATTTAAAAGCAATCACAAACGAATTTGTCAAAGTTAATGAAGCGAGAATGCATTATTTCGGACTTCCTTAAAACACTGACTGTGATTGATTTTAAAAAGGATTGAATGCTGATTCGTTACTGTAACATATCGCTCTTTGTAACTTTTGCTATTTCTTTTTGTGAATGAATATCATTTAATTTTTTAATTGGTAAAAATAATATGTCTTTTCATAATTTGGCAGAACCAGCAATTTACCTTGCTGTTTTAACCATGAGAGAAGCTTTGTTTTCCATTAATTACAGTACCTTATTGTGAAAAAACGTACTGTTATGGCCATGGGCGAAGCCAGACCAAAATTTCGAGAGGAGCAAAAGTTTGAAAAATATCAAAATTTTCAGCAAAGTCAAAAAACACGTTTGAAAATTGTTCTTTTTTTGCCTAATTTGGCGAAGTCCCCGCCGCTGGTAAGAAAATTTTGCATTTTTTAGGAAAAAATGGTTGTTTTTCAGAACTTTCGTGGGGCAATTGCCTCTTTTTCCCTCCCTGGCTACGCCCTTGGTTATGGTGATACTGCTATACATGGAACTGCCAATAAGCTGAAAGTCAGAATCATATAAATAATGATTTTGTATACGTAAATCTTGCATCTTTTGGTTTTGTTGTAAAAGTATTAAAAAGTAAAGCTATACCTGATATCTCAAAATCTTTTGTGTAATATCTCAACAGTAACATCGTGTGTGGCTTATATCATATTGCTCATATTTTATTCACCATTTTTACGAAGTTTAAAGTTCGGGTGTCACATTCTTGAACCTGCCCTTACTTAATTGATAATTTGTTTATTGTTATTTTTTAGTGTTTATGCGACGTACTCAGTACTCTGGCTTTGTTTAAGTGCTTAATTGTTTGACAGTATTAAAGAGCAATGTTAGTGGTAATGACTGTACGTACTGTATTGAAAGTGCCCTTTGAAAAAGCTGCCCCCATGCCCTTCCAACGTTCTGGCACCCCTGACCGCACATACTCGTAGATCGGTAGCACTAGTAGATAGGTCGCACCCTTATTTGAGGCAAATAAAGTGGGTGTTCGGGTTTGATTCACAGATAAGTAGCACTAAAATCTGAGAAATCAAACTGCTATTGATAAAATCAAACATCATAAAATATTTACCTTCATTTCAAAAATTTGCTCACAAATATTGAAACATTTTTGCAGTACAGCATCATCATCACTGTCGACCATTCTTCTCAGTTGTTCATCAGATATTGTATTGTCATCAGTGGCCATGTCATAATAGTTATTCAGCTCATCATCACTTATGCCAGTTATGATATGCTCATCTTTATTCCATCTTTTAGATCTAGGTCTACGCTTTACCGCAATGACAATTACTAAAAAGTTAATGTCAATTTTACAGGTAGGCCTATGTCGAGTGGATAGGTCGCACTCCTAGTTTTTGAAGAAAATTTTGGTAAAAAAGGTGCGACCAATTTACAAGTATTTACGGTAATTCTTGTACACTAGACATATCAAGTTAAGAATTAATGTTGTTATTTACACTTTACTAAATTATTAAGCCAGAGATTGTGAAACTATGCGCCGCGACACCTTGCGGTGCCGTAATTTTTAAAGAGCGTTGCACGATAATTCGTTTTTGGGCCAATAAGTGTTGGTTTCAGCAAATTTGTGTCGGACTTGGACATGCCTAACAATTAATGCAAGTTTGCTACCAATGCGCTAAGTGTAATCTCGTGACCTTGCTTAAACTCCTTTAAAGAAAACAACTGAGACAGTGTGACTCTATATAAGACTGTAACTAAAAATGTCTGTTAGAGATCAATCGCTAACATTTCCTCTTGCGTGTGAAGGGCTGTGCCTCCCCCCCCCCCCCCCATGAGAGTAGTATTTAGCGAGTTTAGGTTTTCTGTTTTGCCCACCATTAAGTTGCTCAGCTCCAACTCAGGAAAGAAAAGCCTTTTGCAGCTCATAAAAATTTTTGCCCGTTTAGGACAACCACTAAAGTGTTTCAGCATCTCTTCTCTGAGCACCCACCGGGGTCTGTTACTCACCAGGAGGGGCTCTCTACCTTATCCAGCTATAGAACTTTGTTTACTGGTTTAAATTTTCCAAACCACCGTAAAAGAATGCGTCAAATTTGCATGTAGCCCCACGAAACAACAGTTTTGGGCTGAGTTAATGCTTCCGCCCAAAATATCTAATCACTAGATTTACCACTCCCTGACGCTCAGGCAGCGTAATCGAATGGTAGAATGGCCGTCTTGCGATGACATCGATTCTTGGTCAAGCGTTCAATTTTCCATTACGCATTGTTGTGCTTTTTCCAAAGGCACTTTATCACACCACGCAATTCAAGAGTGATGTTGTAGCTCTAAACTCAAAAGCAGGTCTGGAAAACTGTTTTTATGCTTTAGCCTCACTGCTATTGCCCTGCGACTCTGACAGGTATACAGTAAATGCAATGCGGCGTAGTTCTCAAACTGATATATCAGAGCTAACCGAACCGAGCTATAAAATGAGTATGATGATACTTGAAAAAGCAAGATGATAACTAAGTCAAGTATGTTGATAGCTGCAGCATTTCTACCGATCAAATTGTCACTGCCATACTGCGGAAACTGACACCATAATGACGTCGTTTGCCGCAATGATCTGGTCGCGATGAGCTTTTTGTTACTGTGAGGACACCAACAAACAATAAAGCGTACATGAAACCAACAATAAAGCATAAAAACGTGAAAAGAAACTTTACATCAGCGCAAATCACTTCAATGTGTTTGGAGTTATTTTTAAAAAACTGTACTTTCATGTGGGCGGATCACTTGAACAGGTCTTTTGCCCAATCGCAGCTGTCCTAAATAGTAAAGCTTTCTTTTACGCTCCCACATCTTTTAATATAATGAAAGCGGTTTCAAGTTGCGTTACTTTCATATTTTAATGATTTGCCTCTCTCATGACGAGCCCTGTTTCTACCTAGCCGTGGCCTTCATCCTTTTTTAATGCGTAACTCACCTGATTTACCGGTAGTAAATTTTTGCCTTTATCCGATCACAAATGATAGCTTTGCTTCAAGTTTTTGCCGCCCTGGGTGCCACCTAGCAAAAACTTCAGTCTACAACCAACCACAAGTTTTTGATTGGAAATCAAATAAAGCTATGACCGGGCCGTCTTAAAAAAAAGGCAGTGGCTATTTCGCCGTCGACGGCAATTTTCCTTTGGAATCTATTTTGCCGTGATCATTCACGTGTGTTTTTATAGCTAAATTTGCTATAATCGCACCAGTGACTCTGTGGTGTAGTGGATAGAGCGCTGGTCTTGAAATACCATGGTTGTGGGTTCGAATCTCAGCTGGCCAGGGCTTTAAAAGAAAGGCAGTGTACACTGAAGGGGCAGGCCTGGTATGTAAATGTACGGGGCAGTGTACACTGCAAGGGAGTGTACAGGGTGGGGGATAGAGACGTGGGGGTGCAAAATTTTTTTAATTGGTTTTTAAAATTGACCAATCAGAGACGACCAAAAGTCACATGTTTGGTACGTCATTAGGATTGACCAATCACAAATAACTCACGGCAAAATAGTCTCTGAGGGTAAATTGCCGTCGACGGCAAAATAGCCACTGCCTAAAAAAAATACCTATGTTTATGCTATAAACCAATGTAATAAAATCCCAAGTTTAAGAAAAATCAAGTTTAAAACAAAATCAAAATAAAACCCTAAACCTAACAACTTGTAAAACTGAATTTAGAGAGAATAGCTTGTTTGAAAATAACTTGGCTTGATGGGCTCCTGCTAGATAATCCGGAATGACTGGGAAGGCATAGCTGGTTTTATCTCTCTGCCAAAAACAACTTCTTTGAAGCACACTTTGAAGCCAAAGAACTTAACACCACAAATATAAATACGAAAGGGCCACAACTAATCGTAAAACAGGTTTACCAGTAAGTAGCATATTTCTATAATTGTGAAAACGTTAAGTACTTGGCCGCCACCTTCACTTTAGATTATGTTCCAATTCTTCTTCCCCCTCTTACACTTTTTATTAGTATTAATGGTACTTTGTGACAACAATCTTTCTTAGTAAGCATTACCATTCTTAATTTAAAAAATGAGATGATCACCATCAGCTGTACGCGACTTATGGAGATGCACAAAAATCATTTACCTTTGGTTACTGTTCACGCAAGCGCCCGATGGGTAAAGCCGGCACTGCTGGTTGAGGCGGTATACTTAACTCAAGCGTTACTGTTGGGGTCCTGCGGTCGACGCCGGCATGGCCGGCTAGTTATTAATAATAACATAAAGCAGGGATGGTCACACTTTCCCTACTGAAGAGCCAAAAACGATCAAAGCCATCATAGAAATATCCGCTACGCAATTCTTGGTTTGAATTGACGCATTTTCCGTGCAAATACAGGGTGATGATCTTTTTTTGGAGGCCATCATTTTCAAAGCCCGAATTAGGCACTTGCACCCTTCCACCGTCCACCGTCGAGAACTTAAAAAGCCATGGTTTAGTCAGCCCTGACAAAATAACTAACGGTAAATCGATTAAATTGACTGTTTCTAAAGCGTGTATTAAACTGGTAGCCCTTCGCCTTAATCAGTACCCAGGAAGGGAGCTCGCTGTTTCAAGAAGGTTGGCGACCCCTGACCTAGATGAAAAAATAAATTTCAGGGATTTAAGTAAAATTTTGTGTTCCACACAAGAATTACTTCTTATTTACTGCATTTCAGCCCTCGAGGCTTGCAGGACTGTGGTACTAAGCATTGAACTATTTTCCAGACTTGCTTACCGGTTTTCACGTTTTAACGTTTCGTTTAAATTGCCCGATATTACTTTACTGCCACATCAGTAATGTTTTCCTTGCCAACCAAGCAGGAAATCCTCTACCTACTGATGAAAACTACTCAATATCAACAACATTTGACTTGGCGAAAAAAACGCAAACTACAATAGGGTTATGTACTTTTTATGATATTAGAGACCAGAGCTGGGTTTAAGCCTCTATTTAACCAATTTTTTATCAAATTTGGCCGCGAAACTTGAAGGGACTTCGTGCCAGCGACGATAGAGTTACCATTTGTAGACTCTTCTGTAATCCTATAGGAAGAAACTACTACTGGAAACGTGAAATGAAGAATGATAAATTCTTATTTCTCAGATAATTAATTTATTGTGTACACCATATTGACAGAACAATGGCATGATGTCACTTCTATTACTATCAACAACCAAAGGGTATGTCTTTTAAGCAAACAGGAACCAAAAGTGCGTGTTCGTCTATGTTTATTTTGAATTCGTCTACGGCAAAAACACGCTTTTTGTAATTTTTGTGTTAGTGTCGTACATTCAGTTCCTTGTATATTGTGTAAAGACTCTGTTTTCTTCATGTGAGTCGTGAGTATCACTGCTCTTTGGACATATTGTGTTTTGTCACGTATTTAAAGAATGTTGTGCTCTAACAACATATTTTTACAAAATATTGGTGTATAAAAATATAGCGAAGCAGAAAGAATGGGCTAATTAGTCATTGTCAATGACGTATGACAGTATGAATAATATGTGCCGCGCGTCTCCGAAAGACGAAATTAATTTTGGCGATTGATCAGCTAGTTCAGAATATACCGATTATTTATTGCGTTCCATGAATATTTGTATTGATTTAGTGCATTATCATGATGTCACAGTGTAAGGATATCATGACAAAGACTACCTAAGAACAGAACGAAAATTAGCGAAATATTTTGAGAGATTTTGCAAATAAAAAAGCCAGTAAAGTATTTTTCTAAAAGGCCTGCGTATAAGGTGTATGTCTGTAATAGCCTTACTTTGAATTAAAAAACAAACAACTTTCGCTTGTTTTTCAAAGTCTCATTATATCAGGCACTTCAATGTGTTTTTTTTTTGTTGAAAATGAGCACATTACACAAAATACAAGCACACATAAATTTTTACTTTTGTAGAGTAGGGGGCCCCGTCATCAGTTTTCAAATTGAGCCCCGCAATTTCCAGCTCCACAATTCCAGGTAGTGACTGAAATTTGAAACAGTTAAGAAAAAATTTATAGGGTAACCAAAACATTTTTTGCTTTTTGTGATTTTTATTCCGAGATATCACTAACTTTGTTTTAATGTTAAATTAATATCAGCTATCGGTGGCCTAACCGTTACATCAACGTTAGTTATATGATGCTAACAATGTAGGTTTGCTCATTTATATTATGACTAACCGGTTCTTCCGGCTTCGCCCGCAGGCCCCCATCCTAAATGTTGGGGCTGACAATATGCAGGCAGCCGGCTGAGTCAACTACACCCAATGCTGATATTTTTTTGACATACCCACTTATCGTTACAGAGTGAAAAGTATTGTTTTACGATAGGAATGGCGTACGAACATATTTTGGGGGTGCCGCAGAGTTGGTGTATTTTTCCCAACTTTTCTGAAGGTGCTGGCCACGTGTTACTTGCCTTGCTTACAACATGGCATGCCGAAAAAGTAGATATGCTCGCAATTGAAACAGGCAACGATGTCATCAATTTTGCTGTTTACTTCATGATGTGAACTTAGCAAAAGTGATTTAAAAAGTGTTTATACAAGCTTACCACTTAAGTCGGAGCAAAATTTGCTTCAATGTAATAGGAAATAGGCAAGTATGAATGCTGTTTGAACTGTTTGCTGCATAGATGCGTTAGCGGTTAAGATTAGTCAGACTTGCGACACGACTGTACAAAAGTGCTGTAACTTGTTGTTGCATTACTGCAAGAACAGAGTTTTAGGCATACCGATATATTAAAACTATTATTTATTTTTTTTTTATGAGGCAGCATATTAATTACTTGTTTTTGAAATGAAAATACAGGGTGTCCGAAAAGTTACCGTGCAGTAAAAAATATTTTTAACCATGGCTGGTTTTGTGGCGCTGGTTTTTATTGGACCACATATTCTTTGATGAAAATATCAACGCAGAACTTGTCGAACTCACATTTTGGAGCCATTTGTAAGCCAGTTAAATGAGACTGAGCTGGAACAAGGATGATTCCAACAATACGGAGCAACTGCACATTCTACTCGTACATCACTAAACGTTTTGGAAAGCATCTTTGCTAACCGCATAATTTCACGTGGAATTTGGCCTGCTAGATCTCCAGATTTGACTCCTTTAGATTATTATCTCTGAGGTGCACTGAAAAGTCGAGTGTATGAGAACAATCCCCACAATATGAGGGAGTTAAAGATAGCAATTATCCAATGCATCCAACAGATAACACCCGACATCCTCCAAGATGTGTTTAATGATATGCAGCGTCGAGTGCAAAAATGTCTTAATTTTAACGGAGAACATTTCCAGCATTTCGATGGGAGTGAGTGTGAGTGTCAATAATCAAATGGAGGACATTTCCGCATCTTTTTGCCTAGCAACAAAAATTAGCACAGTAATGAGCGGATTGGAAAATATAGTAATAGAATTCAAGCTTATAGTTTGCTGCGCGAGATAAGCTTTTTGAGAAATTGTTATCATTGTAGCTGTCAACATTAATAACTGTTCGACCGGGAAATATTTTTGTTCGAGCAAAACCTAACTCCGAGCGCTTCGCCACCCCCCAGATTCCCGTTTATGTTTGCGCTCTTTCCTTCACCTGATTAAAGTTGTGACGAATGATTCGTGCTCTCGCGATGCAGAGTATCACTCTTGCAATGCGACGGCACCGATCACGCAATCTTGGTTCAATTCCCACCTTTGCACCTAAGCTGCGTTTTTGCATCCTTAGATGGAATGTTTCACAATAATTGTATATGGTTGGTGGATTTCAAATAGAAAACTGAAGAAAACGCCAGAAAATCCAATCGAAAAGCATGGTAGCGAGAAGGGTCACAGGGACTCGTTATAGGCGAAGCGCCTCGGCACTTTTTCGTGACAGGATGACGAAGCCGAAGAAACAAAAACAAAATTGCAAATACCTACTTTAAAATCATCTCCTCAAACACACACTGTGAACAGTTGATTTATTCAGAACCGAAAAGTGATTCTCCTTGCCTTTAGTAATTTCTGGAGTTTTTGTTCTTTTCAGCTCCATACTTCTGGGCCAGTTCACTGTCCGGAGACATTGCGCTAACTATTTCTGAAATCCATCGCAGATATTGAATGGCTCGTTGTTTTTCGCTCCAAACATTGCAAACTTAGTCTCCGCATAAATACCTGTTTCTAGCTAACCACGACCTTTTGCAAAAAATAATAATTCTCGGAGTCTTACAAGCAGCTGTATAATTCTTCTTGTGATTCTTTGATATAATATGTTTCATAGGATTCTTTTTCCATCTCCAGGTACATTAACATTCATCTCACTGGAATAGCATTTTACAAACTCGTCACTTTGACGATTTCTGGGAATAAATGAATAATCTTTCAGGCACTACTGTTTTTTGGTATATACTTTTTCTTTTTTGCTGCAGGTAACTGATTTATTGATGCCTCATCCAGCTGATGACTTCTAACAGGCTTTCCTCAAAGATAAGCTGTTTTAAACTATCATAATGCATGAAACGAAGTGGCGAAGCTGTTGCCAAAACCAAAGGCTACTCTTCCGTCTCAATGGTTAACAATGATTGCTCATTTGGTAAAAAACGAAATCAATATTTCTGACAACAGTGATGTAGAAAGATATAAGGCATACAAAGAAATGACTCACTAGAATAATATAAAATAGCTTCAAAACTCAACAATTTTTCGCAAAATGAAAAATTTTTAGCTAAATCGGGAGATTTTCAGTTTGAATCGCGAGATCGGGAGAAAGTTTCCAAATCGGTGAACTCTCGATAAAATCAGGAGAATTGACAGGCCTGTAAAGTTATCAGTAGCACTAGGAGAGGCTAGGCCTGGATCAAGTTTGTTTTGTAATTGATTCAATTGGTTCTGATGTTGCATTTAACTGGTTTTAGTTTCAGTCATTCAGCCATCACCTCTATATCGATAGCCCTGACAATCACATTTTACGTTTGTAGGTCAATCTATCACACTTAACCTGGAACTTATCATTGAAAAGTCATTAGTATTTTACAAGGGTACGGTAAGTAAACGTATTTAGGGGATGGCTCTGAACAAACATAGCACAGGCGTACTCGCACTGCAAACTGTAAGCTTGAAATTCTATTACTATATTTCAGTCGCCATTAAATCAAAAGGCTAGCAGTAAATAAATATGCGATTTTCATCGGATATTCTTTTTAAACTTTAGTTATTTTCCAATCCGCTCGTTACTGTGCTAATTTTCGTTGTTATGCAAAAAAGATGCGCGCAAGAAACCTCAAGACGCCTTTTTATGTCGACATGATTTTGTTCAGACGAGCAAATTATGAGCGCAAGAAAACGTTCTGCAAAATAATTCTTCTTCTTTTGTTTGAGGGCTCATCGCAGGTTTTCGGCTAGATGTTCGAAGCCAGTTCTTTGTGTCCTAGGTCACGTTAGTGAGGTTCTTGACGGTGTTAGGTGGACGAAGGAGATCACAATGAAACAAGATGTGCTCCGCATTCTGGGTGGCAGCTTTGCACGCACATGAAGCTGATGTTCTGAGTCCCCATTTGTGCATTTCTGTACCAAACCGCCCCACTCCAGCTCTGAGGCAATTTAGGGTAACCCACAGTTTCCAAGGTAAGTCGAATCCAGGTGGTGCGGTAGTTTCCAGGATTAGCGTCAGCTGCTTGGGGCGTTGATGTTTAGTCCACTCTTCGTTCCATGCCTCAATGATATCGTGGCCGCAGTTATGGTGTTCTGCTGCGTGACGGTAGAAGGGGTGGCGTGACTTCAGACATTGTGGGCGAAGGCTCTGTGGGTCAGGTACCAGACTGTGCAGTGGGTGTTCTTTGTTGACCCATGCGTGGTGACATATTTTGTTGGTAACATAGTTTCTTCTCAGCTTGGCTGGGGCAATTCCTGAGAGTACAGGAAGGAGATGTGTGGGGGTGGGTTTCACGCAGCCGGTTATAATCCTCATGTAATAGTTCAGGGATACGTCCAGCTTTTTGGTATGGGAGCCTCGGCTCCATACTGGAGTGGCATACTCTTCGCTGCTGTAAGCAATTGCAAGGGCTGCTGTTTGGAGGGTTTTAGCATTTGCACCCCAAGTTGATCCAGACAGGCATCGGATGAAGTTATTTCTTGCCACCACTCTTCCACGTAGACCTTCAATATGTTGTCTATACATTAGCTGTCTGTCCGGTTTTACTCCGAGGTATCTAGAGTGTGGGTTGTGAGGGAGGGTGGTTTCATGGATGCAGATGTTTAGTTGCCGTTGCAATTCATGGTTACTCAAATGAAAAGGGGTCGAGGTTGTCTTTGATGAATTTAATTTTAGTCTCCAGGTTTGTAAGAAGTCAGCAAGGTCCTCCATATCTCTAGATAGCGTTTCTTCAACTTTTGGCCAGCATTTGTGGGAGTAAAGAAGTGCCATGTCATCTGCGTAGCCGTACTGGTGGGGAACAGTTGTTGGATGTAGCTGATGTAGATCCTGATGAGGGCGATATGTAGCGCCGAAAACGTTTGAATTCGCAAAATATATTGTATTATTATGTTCAACGGTGTATTGCTTGTAGCAATAATAACAACTTGGATACTAAAAGTCACTTCTCTACCGAAATTGTATTATTGCTAATAGTTGGGTAACTTTATGGACTAAACATGCAGGCTTATTTGTAGCCACCTTCTTTGAGGGTTTCATATCCAAGTAGTCAGCGTGTTTGGGAATGCTGAGTTTAACTTAATTGTAATGTGCAACTTACACAGTATATTTGGTTGCATAAGCATACTGAAAAGTTGTAAACTTAAATTATACTCAAGCCTAAATGACACCGCAAACTTCTGTACCGTTTGACATATGTTCCATTAAACAATTTTTTTGGCTATTACCTAGGCTGGTGAAACAAGGGTAATTTAAAAACTTACGGTACCAATTCATTTATTCATGCGTATGAACTCATGCTCTGTTTGCATGTCTTTCGTCAGATTGGGTCATTACGACGGGTAGACTGCTTGGCCCCACCACCTGTTTGCATGCCTCCACCACATAATGCCTCCACCGTTAAATACCTTGACCATGGACACAACAAGCAAGCTTGCCGGTAAGCTTACGGTATAGTGGTAATGATCAGATAATGGTTGTTTTTGCTAATGTAACGACGAGTATGTAGTTGCTATAAAGTTATTTTTAACTGGGGAGCAAATGGTATTTACATGTTACTTCTCTTAGGGGCAATTTTTTTTAATTGGCCAACTGAAAGACCTAATCTCAACCAAATTGCTTTTGATAAATTTATTTGTTTCCGAGGATCCAATTAGCAATAATTCATTCCAATTTTTAAATAATTTTTGATTAGTTTTCAAAACAAACCCAAAAGTTGGTGTTCGCCCTATACTTTTCCAGCATAAATTGCAGCTTTTGGCCAGTCACTTTTTTTGGCGCGAAATGTGTGACGTCATATGCAACCTTCCTATTGAACAAATATTACCAAATTACTTCTTAAACATTTAAAATCAGTCACAGTAAACCAGGGTAATTCAAGTTTTTTATGAAACATACTTTAATAGCTTGGAAGTCTTTTTTGTCCTCCATTATATATCAACCAGCCGGCGTCGCCCGGCAGGGGCCTCCATCAGTAACGTTGGGGTTTAGCATTTCAGTTTAACCGGCTGCGCCGGCTTCACCCTTCGGGCTCTTGTGTGAACACTAGCGAAAAGTAAATTTTATGCAGTTTTACAATTCCTGGACACAAAATGGTGATCATCATATTCTCTTAATCACGACTGGTAATGCTCAGAAACAAAGAATCTTGCTACAAATTATCATTAGTAATTGTGAGGGAGAAAAGGTTGAAACACATTCAATAATGATAGTAGCCGCGAAATTGTGGTTGCTTTTGCAATTACAGAAATAAACTATTTAGTGGTAAGCCAATTTTGCGATGTGGTGCTGCCCCTTTCCCATTTATATTTGTGATATTAAGTTGTTCGGCTGCGTTATTTGTCTTGTTTCCGGCATAGCGACAAAAGCGGTTATGACTTCCCCAAAATTATTCACCATATGTTACAGAAACTTCTGGCCTCATGTCCCGCCTAATGCTGTCTTCTAGAATCACGCGTGCCACAGGTTCCACACAGAGATTATAATTGAAATAAATTTAACACGAAGGGGTTACGAAGTTGCTAGTAGACTGAAGAATTTAGATTGAGATACGATGCGGAACAATGCAGTAAGGTTTTCTGTAAAATAATTAACACACATAACTCAACTACACAAACGTAAATTCACTGAAGCACTCACCTACTATAGCTCGACCGGAAATCAGACCCAAAAAATGATCAAACAGTAGATTGTAAGCGTTCGACTAACAGTTGCTCACAATACAATCTAACAGTAATTTACTCAAATTCTATACTGTCTCCGAGGGCAACAACGGTCAGTTATATTGGGGAGGCAACAGTGATTAATTAAAAGGCAAAGGTTATCGGGGGTAACGCTTAGTACGAAAGGCTATGACGTTATCTAAAGTCTATTAATAGAAGGCGAGGCGCGCGAGAAACAACGCTAAATAAGGAAACATCGAAACAAAGCAAGCATAAGCTATGCGATAAACAAGGAAAACCGAGTTCAAACTTATGACGAATTGAAAAGGCGATACTTACTGCAACACCATATTTTAGTAGAAGCACATCAGGCCGAGTTACTTTCAAATAAACGTTCTCTCTGAATTCAGTTTCACAAATTGTTATGGTTTTGATTTTATGTTGATTTTTTCTTAAACTTAGGATTTTATTAGAATGCTGTAGAGTACACACATCTATACCTTAACAGGAAGCATATAAGCAGAAGAAAAAATCCTTGCTTCATAATATATACTACTGCGTCGCCCGCAGGGCCCCATCAATTACGTCAAGATTGAGAATGGCAGTTCATCCGGCTTCGCCTATTAGGCTCATGTGTAAAGAGTTACCAAAAGTTTATGTGTTTTGTGCAGATAAGATTTCTACGACTTTTTGTGCCCCTTTTCCAAATAGAATTTCTAATTTTTAGGTTCTGGCTATGCCTTAGATTTATGTGCTCAGTTCATTGCTTACGCGAACCCAAGGGAGCCTTGTGTTTCCCGAAGTTTGCAAGTAGGAAACACATTTCTGATATTGAGTTATTCTAAATCAAAAAAGCAAAAATATCTTTCGTGTAGTGCGATTTCACACAGTGACGCTGTTTTCTTTTGATTTCCCCTCAAACATTCTCAAGTCCTCGCTGGCTACGCATTATGTAGCACAGGGGTCGGCAACCCCTGGCACGCGTGCCACAGGTGGCACGCGAGAGGATTTTTTATGGCACGCCAAGTGACTTGACGCGCATGTGAAATTTACCCTATAAGCGTGCGCGGCGCACTCTCAAGCTCAAACTGTCTGCACTGCACGAAATCAACAGTCCTAAAATTTGTCAAGCATGCAATTCATTTGACAATTTCTGTGTCGGCGATGTCTGTTGTGGTTCTGCCAATGACATTCACAACTGGCTCGCTGTGAAAGCGAAAAAATTGGCTCAAGACAATCCAGTTCATGCGAGTTCCCATTAGCACAAACACATTAGAGTAAACAAAGATGCGATACGGCGCAAGAATGAATAAATTTGTGGTGTAGACACGCCTAATTTTAAAACAGTAACGAAAATATTGAGTTTCCTTGTCGCACGCTCTGCTACAGCACACAGACAGTTTCCAGCTTTGCTTGAAGTAATGGAAAGTGCATACCATGATGTGCTGCTGCACCTGCAGTGTCAGATGGTTAAGTTGCGGTAAGGTTCTCTTGAGGTTCGTTGAATGTCTAGTCGAGATAAGGGTCTTTTTGATATCACAAGGAATGGCCTACCCAGAACTGGAGGATGAAAAGTGGCTTGTAAAACTGATGTTTCTAGCGGACATCACAACACACCTTAACGAACTTAAATCTTCGTCTGCAGGGTACAGTACAAACAGTGATGTGTCTTTTTGAGGTATGGAAAGGATTTGCATCTAAACTGGATGTCTACACACGGGACATCCGAACCGCCACCTTTCGCTACTTTAAACATCTGAAGGCTTTCTCAGTAGATCACCAAGTTAATTCGGTTGAAATTGATATGTTTGCACCTGTTATGTTTCTGTGTTTCTGTATTGGGGGTATTAGGGGTATGATATGTTTCTGTATTAGGGGTTCAACGTCTCAATTTTGCACCAAATTTCAAGATTTTCAACATTTTGGTTGATTGTTTTCTTCTCTCATCAAGCCCGAGAGCAGCAAAGACTTGAGCTTATGTGCATTTGAATGGATGGATATTGAAGACTTCCAGTTGCAGCTGATCGATTTCAAACTATCTTTATTGTGAACATCGAAATTTGTTGAATTGCGGAAATCGCTGGAAACGATTGAAAACAAGCAAAAAACATTTTAACATGTTGGGAATCTTTGCTAGAGAAACTTAGCTGTCTGAACAAGATGGCAATAGCTTTGCTGTCTGCATTTCAAGCCACTTATTTGTGTTAAAAAATATTTTCCCAAATGAAGGTTATTCTCAGTGCCCGTCGCAGCCGACTTACGGAAGATCAATTAAAGTTATGTGTTCAACTAAGTGTATCCAAATTTAGTCCCAATATTGCTGAGCTGAGCAAGGAAAAGCAAGGACAAGGAGTCTGTAGTTTCATTAAAAAGAGTCTTTTGACTGTATTCGACCTCATCCAATAAAATTAGTAAATAAATTTGTTTCTTATCCGTTTACTATTCACATCGTTGAGTGTGCAAAACAAACACATAAAAATGTTTGGCACGCGAAGTTGCTTACATCTTGATATCATTCGTAAACTGGCACACTACGTTCAAAAGGTTGCCGACCCCTGATGTAGCATGTCCTTTTCTCTCTGTTTGACGTGCCGTGGAAAGTTGAATGAACTTTTCCCAAATGTTTGGTTCGATCCCGGTAGTTCTATAAAATTATTATCAACCAAAATAGAAAAAAAGTTTTTCCCTAGTGTGAGCGATTTTACCCTGGCAGGGCATACCATCACCCTTGCCGATTTAAAACGTATCGATTAATGCAGCTGCGCCAGCTTCACCGCGCAAGCATTTGTAAGAGAAACAACGAAGTGTTTTACTAAATATGATCCATAGTTCCTGTACATGTAGTGATGATCATGTTGACCTATTAATCAAGACTGGAGATATTAAAAGAAAAGAATGATGTCACAAACTATTATTCGTACTTTTTAAAAGTGTAAGAGGGGGGAAGGGGAAGTGAAACAACCAAAATTGATGGCGGCGCCCAAGTGGTGGTCATTATGGCAATTAAAGTAAATATCTGTTTTAATCGAACCAGCGTATTATGACATCATAGACCGAGTTTTAACCGCGCAAGCGACAAAGAAAAGAAGCATGTTTTGAAGGTTAAAGGGCTTAAATAAAGAATTGCTCGTAGCATTGTTGAATGAGCTTTAATTGTTGTAAGGTTGTTTTTATCAAAAGCACCCTATTAATGTCTCTTGAAACAGCGTTTAATCGCGTTTCTGCGACTAGTACTTTTGGAGAAAGTACAAAAAACAAACTGTGCAATGAAGCGTTAATTGTGACGTCATTTTTGACCCCAAACAATCAAAAGTTTTTGCAATGTAGTTAGTCGGAAGCTGGCTTTCGCTTCAGCAAAAATCCGTTGTCCTCTGTTAAGTAATGCAAATTTTGAAAAAAATGTTTTGGTTATGACGTCACCAACGCCTTAACAACACTTACCCCGGGGTGGTGATCAACCGTACCAAGCCTGATGCTGGTACATCTAGCAGTTTTAGAGAAGTTAAAACTGACAGACAGATGCACACAAAGGCAGAAATTGTCCTTCTTATATTAGATAAAATCCCATGTTTAAAAAAATATCAAAATAAAACAATAATAGCCCCAATTTGTAAAACTGAAATTAAAGGAAACGTTTTTGCTTGAAAATAGCTTGATAGGCTCCCATTCGTATAGGTTACATGACTTTGAGAAGAGACATGGGCCCATTTCACGCTATGGCCGAATTAAAACAAACAGTGCAGCCAAAAAACTTAACGTCACAAATAGAAATACAAACAGAGGCCGCTCCAAGTCGTAAAACAAGCCTGCCATTGAATAGCTCATTACTTTAATTGATAAAACGACCACCATTTGGGCGCTGCCATCATTATTTACTGCGTTTATCCCCCCCATACACTTTTTAAAAAGTATGAATGATGAATTGTGACATCATTCTTTTTTGTGAGCATTACCAGTTTTAATTAAGAGATTAAATTGATCATCATTGTGCGTACAAGAACTATGGCCGATATTTTCTACAACTTTCAGTTGCTGCTCTCACGTATGTTTGCAGTGAAACCGGCGCAGCTGCATTAATCGACATGTTTCAACTCGGCATAGTTGATGGCATGGTCTGCCGGGGTAAAATCGCACCATACTTAGCGGAGACGTTTTTTTCTATTTTGGTTGACAACAGCCTTTATAGCTACCGGGATCAAAGCAAAAATTTTGGAAAAACAAGGACTCTTTTATCTCTGCTGTGCCTGCCAAGCAGGAAAAAACACGCGACATCATGGGCGTATGAGCTCAAACCAATTTGGGGGGGCACCAAATTTTTGCCCGAAAAATTTGTCACTGCAATAACATCTCCAAATAAAAAAAAAAAAAAGGGTCATCGCCTGTTTCGCTGCACCTTTTCCATCATTTTCGGCCTAAACATATCACAAAACGTGAGGCCAAACAAGTGATGACCTTTTTTTTTTTTGGTGGTCATCCCTTTTTTTGCTTTACCAGATTTGCTAACCCTATACTTGGAAATGATTGAAAGTAAAAGGAGTAGAAAATATAAAAACACTTACTCAAATTGCCCGAAATTTTGTCGCGAAATCAATGCATTTTTACAAGCAGGGGGGGCCAGTGCCCCCCCGGACCCCCCACTTCCTACGCCTATGCGCGACATAATGCGTAGCCAGCAAGGATTTGAGAAAGTTTGAAGAGTAATTAAAAGAAAACAACATCCCGGTGTGAAATCGCACCACATGGAAGTTATTATTGGTATTTTGCTTTATAATAGCTTTATAGAGCTACTGGGATCAACCCAAACATTAATGACACAAGGACTTTTTAAACTCCTCTGGGCACGTCAAGCAGGGAGAAAAGAACATGTCACGTAATGCGTAACCAGCAGCGACTTGAAAAAGTTAAAAAAATGTTCCCTACCTCCAAACTAAGAAAAACCGCAAGGCTCAAGGTAGACTTCGCGTAAGCAATGTACAGAGCACATAGACCTAGGGCGTATCCAGGACCTTGAAATCAGAAATTCTGTTGGGATAGGAGTGCTCCAAGTTGGAAAATCATATGCGCAGAAAAAACATTTAATCTTTCGTATTTATTCACTCAAGTGCTCGATGGATGAAACAGGTTTGGCCGGATGACTTGTTATTCTCAATCCCGACGTTACGAATGGGGCCCTGTGGGCGACGTCGTCACCTACAGAGTGAGTCAGAAGTTACCGGCCAGATTTTCATAACTTGCGTAGTTTTGACTGGCCGGGTACTTCTGATTCACTCTGTACTATATAGCAAGGATTTTTTCATTTGCTGATATATTGCCTGTTATGTTATCTAAGCTAGCAATTAATAGCGCTCGCTATGTATGCATCCCTCAAGCTTAATACCCAGGCCCGGAGCATTGGGGCCGTTCATGTTAACAAGTTCATCGTTCGGTGAAACGCCCGTTCCGGTGTGCTCCTGTGGTGCGGGGGCCCTCTTAGTAGCTCGAGCACTGTGATCGCGCAAACCCTGCCGAAGAACTGTGTGGGGGAATTTCCGCGTGTGATTGTTAAGTGTTATCTGGCGCTACTTACGTCGCTGATCGGGTCGCGTTATGTAACACACTAGTCATTACACGTGCGGTGTGCTAGTTGTGGGAATCGGTAGCTATGCTTGGAGTGGAATAGCCAAAGTGGTTGACCTCTTTGCGGTTGTGCATTATATAAGCCGCGGTGCAGTCATTTGGGACCAACCGAAATCAGTTAAGCTTACTTTTAAAGTTACGCGCACATTGAAGTCTTAAACGTCAACGTTAATACAACGCGTCTGTGAGATTCAAACCCGCATATTTTGAACTGGCCTCCTCATGCGCCGAGAATCGCTGACATGCACCGGGTGCTGCCAGCTATGCCTTAAAGCACCGCATCTAGTTTGTAACTTTTGGAAGGCTTTTCTAAGCCTAATTGTCACGTTTCTTTCCTATAGTCTCAATTCGTTCCTGGCACAATCTACAACCAAACTAAAACAGATAGAAACGTATATTATCTTAAAAGTTAGTGACACGACGCCGTGTCTACTTGTCTTCATGTATCAGCTTAACTGTCTTCTTACCGTCTTTCTCGTCCGTGTGCAACGCGCCTTCTCGGCATAATTAGCACACAGCACAGAGAACCCGCCCAAAGGCGGACCGCGCTATTAAGGCAACCCGTGTTCAAAACCAACGTGTAACACCTTCTCCCATCCACTAAAACAGAAGGAAGTTATCAAAAATATACGTACACACAATATTACAAACAGCATAGAACTTATTAATTCATGGTGATGTGATTCAATAATATCAAAATTACCCTGGTGCAATACCATTTCATAGAGTGCAGGTAAACAACCAAAGTGCAGCTAAACATCTGGATAATATGATGCAAGACCCAAAAATTGTCTTACTTCTTTTAGTGACTGGGGAATTGGCCAGCTACTCACACAAGCCACTTTTTCAGGGTCACACGAAACTCCCGATTTTCTTACAATATGGCCCAAAAACTTCACTTTTAAATAAAGTACATTTTGAAGGCTTTAGGGTCAAGCCATGCAATTCAAGACGTGACAAAACTAAATCGAGATTACGTAAGTGTTCATCAAAAGTGCATGCGTAAACAATGATATCATCCAAGTACGCCAAAACGCCATCCCATTGAACACCATTTAATACAATTCTCATTAAATGCTGAAAGGTTGCCGACGCGTTTGCTAAGCAGAAGGGTATTACGTTAAATTCAAACAATCCTTTATGGCATGTAAACGCTGTTTTCTCCTTATCTTTTTCGTGCATAGAAATTTGCCAGTAGCCCGATTTCAAATACAAAGTGGAAAAGTATCCACACCCGGACAGCTGATCAAGACTGTCGTCTATTCTTGGCAAGGGATGACTGCACTTTTTAGTGCAATTATTGAGAGCAGGGTAATCGAGACAAAACCTGACACTGCCGTCTTTTTTCTTAACCAAAACGATAAAGCTGGACCACGGCGACTTAGAAGTGCAAATAACACCGTCATCCAGCATACCATCAACAAGTTTACCTACTTTTTGTTTTTGTTTTGTCGACATTCTTTGAGGCTACTGACGTACAGGCATGGCATTGCCAGTATCAATGCTATGTTTAATCACTTCAGTTCGACCTAAATCGGTTTTTGACAATGAAAAAGCCTTTTTGTGCTTTTTAATAATTTCATGCACTGCTTTTTTTCTTCCTCGTTAACTCATTAAATTTTAATTCCTCCCACAAAAGCAAAAAGTCAGCATCTTTACTACATGAAGCCTCGAAAGAACGATCCTGATTCATTGGCACGATTTCTAAAATATGAGCACAATCGTCAACACATGAATCCTTCGCAAGAACACTGATATTCACAAGAGTACTTATTTTAGCAACAATTACTCCCATAGGTAAACACATAGCGGTGGGGGTAAAGTTAGCCATTCTGACTTGCACAGAGTTACCAAAAGTTTTTGTCACTCCATTTCCACACATAATTTCGTATTTACCCAACAACGCTTCGTTTCTCTCGACATAAACGTCTGAGCCGTCACTAAACTCATGACCAATAATTTTGCAGGGCACCATCATTTCAGTTAACGGTGGTAATTTTAAAGTGTTAACCAGACCCGCATCAAAGGAAGACAATGGGCTGAGCCGCTCTGTTAGGTGTAGGTTAACACCCCCAGCTTTTAAGACTTTTTGTTTGTAATCAACTACGCACTGTTGCTTCTGCAAAAAATCCAAATCTAAAATAAATAGTTCGGTCAGATTTTTACACACATACACATCAAATGGTACTCTACAGTCCCCAATGGCAATAGAAACCTCAGTCTTTCCTAACATAATGAGTGGTTCACCGCCGGCGCCGACAAACTTAATATCATTTGATACATTTAACGAAGTTGGAGAGTTACACATTCGGTAAAATTCTTCAGACAATACCGTTACTGATGCACCTGTATCTGCTAACGCACACACATGTTTATCGTTTACAATAATCTCAGCATATTTACAAAGTTCTTCGCTGGTTGACGGCACATAATGAACGTTTTTCTCCGGTTGGTTTGGTGCATTGACTCGGTCAGCGTCGCGATCCACTTCTCGATTGCCGCCAAATTGCCGCCGTTTTTCTGGGCAATTTCTTTGAAGATGTCCACTTTTTCCGCAAAAGTAACAAGTGATAACAGGTATAGATCTCTGTTTGATACACATATCTCTGATATCCTGTACTTCTTTTCGTAGATCTGTAATTAGGCCTTTTAATTCCTCGATCTCATTTTTTTAGTTGACCGATTTCTGAAGTCCGATGGTGGACAAAGCAGCAGAATCATTCGATAGAGTATTAGTAATCAAAGCTAATAGCCGTTTTGCGGTATCCAAAAACCTAGGATGGTCAGCTTGCGAATTTCCGGCCATTAAGCGGTCGACAAGATGCCTATCCTTCAACCCACTAATCAACACATTGTACAACACGTCGTTTTTTGTTTGGGCGTCTTCCTTATTGGGATGTGCAATCCTCCCAGCTCATAGAGCGCAGCAACGTAACTTTGATTTGATTCTCCGATTGCCTGGCAGCGGCTAATCAACTGCTGCTGCGCTTTTGTTTGACTGCTTAGCTCCACACGCTACTTTGGTTGCTTTTTGTTTTAACGCATCATACGACAATTCATAGAGTTGCTTATCAGCTTCCTGCATTTCAAACTTCATAGTTTCTGGTGAGCTAGCCAAACATGCATGGCGCTTTGCCGCATCTGGCGCTTCCACACTTTCGCAAAAGCTCTCTAACGACGCCAAAAATCCAATAAAACTTTCTCCTAGCAAATACTTCAGGGGCTGACAAAAGAAATTCATTGGGCGTGCTTGCCAACGTGACGTTTCTTTCCTATAGTCTCAATTCGTTCCTGGCACAATCTACAACCAAACTAAAACACATAGAAACGTATATTATTTTAAAAGTTAGTGACAGGACTCCGCGCCTACTCGTCTCCGTCTATCAACTTTACTGTCTTCTACCGTCTTTCTCGTCCGTGTGCAACACGCCTTCTCGGCATAATTAGCACACAGCACAGAGAACCCGCCCGAAGGCGGGCCGCGGTATCAAGAGAAACCGTGTTCAAAACTAACGTGTAACATAATCACTTCCTGTGTGATCAGCTTTACGTAAGTGTAACATAATCACTCCCTGTGTGATCAGCTTTACGTAAGGATAGAAATTTTAGTCCATGCTAGAGTGGCTAGCAGTAACGTCAAAACAAACCTCGTTCAAAAGCAAACGGCGCGTAAGTATTGTGCTTTGTGTAAGATTGTTTTATAAAAGTCAACGTCAATGCTATTGGAAAGGATCTCTTTGCCCTTGGCAAGCCCTGCTGATGAGTCCAAAAGGACGAAATGCGTCCAGGGATGGCTTTGTAAATATCTCTCAATAGCATTGCTTCCTTCGGAAGCCCCGCGCCTTTAGCACTCGCATTGTTGTTTCGCCTCTCGCTTATAAGACGCTCTCTATCGATCGTAACCACTTGGAGCTAGCAAATAAATCTATTTTAAAGCAATGCAATAAAATCCTAAGTTTAAGAAAAAATCAGAATAAAACCATCACCATAACAATTTGTGAAACTGAATTCAAGAGAATATTTTTTTGAAAATAACTCAGCCTGATGGGCGCCTACGCGAATATGGTGAATGATTTTGGGGAAGTCATTATCGCTATGACGAAAACAAGGCAAATGGCGCAGCCAAAAAATTTAATACCACAAATATAAATGGGAAAGGGGCAGTACCAAATCACAAAATGTGCTTACCACTAAATGGTTTATTTCTGTAATTTTAAAAACAACCACTATGTGGCCACCACTATCATTTTGACTGTGTTTCAATCCCTTTCCCTCACACTTTTTAAAAGTATTGATGATAGTTTGTGGCAACGTTCTTTGTTTGTGAGCATTAGCAATCTTGATTAGGAGAATAAAAGGATCGCGATCACGTATACAGGATCTTGGAAATGCATGAAAACATTAAATTTTCTTTACTGTTTACACTTGTCTTCGATGGGTGAAGCCGACTTGGCTGGATAAACCAATATACTGAACCCCGACGTAGCTGATGGAGGCTCTGCGGGTGAACATCAAAATGCGTTGCAACTCTTGCAACGACTCTTAGCGCTTATAATTTGCTGGTCTGAATCAAAATATCTGAACACACAGAGGCGTTTTGAGGTTCTTTTGCGTGCTTATTTTATATAGCAACGAATACTAGCATAGTTACGAGCATATTGGAAATAACTAAAGTTTATAGAAAGTGTCCAGTGCAAATTATATTTTCTATTTATTGCAAGCATTTTGAATATATGGTGACTGAAATGAAATTATATAATTCTAAGTTCATGGTTTGCAGTGCGATATAGGCATTTGGAGATATTGTAATCACTACGACTTGGAGAATTTACTTCCAGACCAAGTTTACTTTCTAATGTCGCAATTAGCTATTTATTTCTTCAACTGGTTGTATTTTTAGTTATTCGGTCATCACCTGTGTATTGATAGGCCTGACAATCGCATTTTACGTTTGTAAGTCAATCTGCCTCACTTGACAATAGCTAACCTATAGTTTATCGCAGTCAAATTATCAGTATTTTAATATGGTACGATAACTAAACATATTTAGGAGGTGGTACTAAAACAGGCATAGTAAGCTCAAAGTAGGCATAGTGTGTCTGTGCTATGCCTGTTTAGTAAACAAGCAAGCACATGCTAATTTTTGATTGCTATGCAAAATAAGCACGCAAAAGAATCCCAAGACGCCGTTTTTGCTCAAAATTTTTATTCAGACAAGCAAATTATGAGCGCAAAAACTTGTTCAGCAAAAAAGTGTTACTTGCTTTATGAGCACATAAAATGTGCACTTGCAAAAAGGTGAACGCAATAACGGACGATTTTTCCCGAGCAAAAACGATGAAAAATTATTTTCCAAACGGCGTCTCCAACATAAACATCAGACGAGATTGGAACATTCGGCAATTCTATCTGTGAGTAATTAAATTAATTGTTCAAAAGCTTTTCTCATTCAGTGGTTGGAGCTATGGGGTGACCTCGATTCAAAATTAAAGGATATCCCTTGAATTTCCTTCATAAATAACACATAACTGAAATTATTAAAGGATATTAAATTATTTCAAATTATTTAGAGCAATTATGAAGAACGCATAAAATGGATCGTTTTTCTTTCTATTGTTTCACAAGAACCGACGGGTTTTATCTATTGAGTAAGTTTTATTTATTTGCATAGACTGTTTACTTATCTGTATGACCTGAGGTCGGAGAATGTCTGGTCTCGGCAATCGAATAGCTCTTCAATACTACCTTGCTTTTGCGACAAGCGCTGTTTTACTGCACAGTAACTAAAAATAAACTCTTTCTCCTTCATTGTCGGCCACTTCAATGAAAGAACAAAACACATTTTACGATTGAAATCTCAAAACTCAATTTTAAGCTTTAACAAGACAAAAACATTCCGATTGATTAATTTCTGCCTTCAGCAGTATAGTTCAAGCCACCCCTTTTTCCAAAATCTTTGTTAAGCCCTTGGAGTTGAGGATACGGTCAGTGTTAAAGCAACAAGTAAAAACACAAATATTGTCCATATTTTTGGCAAAAATAATAAATCCAAATTAATCACCAACGTTACCGAGCGAATTTGAGCACGGTGTTGCTATGGAGATAATGATTGGGTGTTTCAAATCTAACAAGTTTGGCTATGCTGTGTTTTCGAAAAGGCACTATAGGATGATTTCTACTACTTAGCAAATCCTACTATAGCATAACAAACAGTTGATTCGTGGTACAGAATCTAAAAATTGCGAAAAATAGAGTATTCATTCTCGAAGCTTTTCGTCTGACACTTTTCAAGAGAGTTCGTCAGAAATAGAGTGAAAACATAAAGTGAGTCACTCATATAGAGACACAGTTGACGAAAAAGAAAAAAGCTCCATCCTGATTGGTAAAAGGAGCGACAAACAGAAGGAGCGGAAACTAATGTGTGATTTTTAAACCATACACGAATTCCTTTTGTTTGCATAAATTGGGTTTGAATGTTTTGATGTAAGTGGCTTCAAGGGTGGAAAGATTAAAAGAAGTACGGCCACGGGCAAGAATGGAAAATTTGTTATCATTTTATTCACGTGCGCATGTAGGGCTTAGTAAGAGATGTTGTCCTATAGCAGAAAAGTAAGTTTCAGCTTTAAAGCTTCTGATTGGCTTGCAAGAGCGGGCCAATGTGCTTCGGTCCTGAGAAATATGTCCCTGAAGAATGGTTTTAGGCACATGCTGCTTAATCCTTTGTTGTAGTCTTTGAGAAGAACGACCCACGTACCGATTATCGCAGTGGCACAGAAATTGATAAACAATGTTGTTTTGATGTAAAGCGGGTAGTACATCTTTTTTGGCTGCAGGCAGAAGTTGTCTGGTGGTGTAGACAATGCATGGTTCAACTGCAAAGTAACAGCGTTTGACGGCTGTTTTAATTTGCATTTCGTACCTCATCGAAACACTGCCCAGCCAATGGAAGACCAATTTGATTTCGACTCTTGTACTCTGAGCTCTAGTCATCTGTTCGAAATCTACTCTTCAAAATGAACTTTCCAACATTTGTGCAATCCTTATCAACAACGGTTACCCTGAAGCTGTAATCAACATTATTATAACCAAGAAAATGAATCAGTTTCGCAGACCAACGCAATTAGTTCCGAAGAAATGCTCAGTTTATCCTCACTTGCCATGGCTAGGCAATAAAAATCACACATTAGTTTCCACTCCTTCTGTTTGTCGCTCCTTTTACTAATCAGGATGGAGCTTTTTTCTTTTTCGTCAACTGTGTCTCTATATAAGTGACTCACTTTGTGTTTTCACTCTATTTCTGACGAACTCTCTTGAAAAGTGTCAGACGAAAAGCTTCGAGAATGAATACTCTACTTTTTGCAATAACAAACAGTGAATTTATTCAAAGTAACATCAAGCAACTCAAGTGGATTGTTGAAACTTGTGAACTCCGAAGCAGGTCTGGACAACTTATTTTCTGTTTGGCAGTGACGTTTGAAAGACTATAACACAATTTCATCACAACAAAAAATGGTTTCATTTAGTAGAAGGCAAATTGTTAAAATCTTTTTTTGAGTTTGATGGGAACGATTCTAAAGGTCGCATTGCGGAAGCGGCAGATGCGGACCTTGGTCTTGGATGAGGAGATTCCGGTGGTTTTCTTGAATGAACCGCTTCGGCTCTGACTGAAGCACAAGAATAATCTGCTTTTTTCTGTCCATCAGATGGTTCTGTAAAAAATAGAAAGTTTATGGCGTACTAAGTTCAAAACCATTGCGTAATTGGGTTATTTAGTAGCTATGCACTGTTGCAAGGTCAAGTTCAAAGTGCATTGCAGTATTGTTTTGTAGCAATATTTGTGTACCATCACTATCAATCAATACTTGTTTAGTGGTAAGAACACTTCAATGAAATAGGAAACTGAATTCACTGAGTCATGAAGAAAAAATTGTCGGACGCTAAAAACATATCCCAGAAAAACAGCACCAGAACTTTATGAAGCTTTAGTTGTTGTGTTTGCCTCAGGGCTGCAGACTGCGATGGATTTTTATTCAAGTTTGTGTTCATAAAAAAATTGTAAGCCCAATTTCAAGTTCGACTTCAAGTTCTTCGTTTTTAATTTTGACAGTTTAAGTTCGAGTGTAGCAAAAAAGATACAGTTCATCGAGTTTGAGTTCGCAAGCCTGGTTAAGACCAAGATCATGAAACTCAACGCCAAGACCTCGAAAAAACGATTTTAAGACCTACATCACTGCAAAATATTATTTATTATTCTTCTATTCAAAATTATTCAGTGAATGAACTCGATTGATGTTTTTGCGAGATCGAGGTCAGGAATTTTTTTTTATTTTTTTTATTTATTTTATATTTTATATATTTATTTTATTCCACAATTATTTTTCGAGTGTGAGTTTGGCAAAAAGAGACTGAGTTCTTTGAGTCTGAGTTCGCAGCACGGGTTTACTTTTGCTCTTTTGTAAATAGAATAAACAGGGAAAAAAAGAAATATATTTCAATATACACTGCAAGCATATTCAAGATCAACCTAGGGGGAAAACGGCAGTCCATTTCGAACCTGTCATGAGTGAAAATTACAGGCTGGTAGTCCCTCCACCAAAGAGCGAACTGCTAGCTAACAGCGGCCCCTTACAATATTCTGGGTAGCAGCTTCTCTATTTTAGCTCAGTGAAACACAAAAATCATTTTAATTTGTCTACCAGTTTAGTTAAAACGTGATGTTGGAGTTCACGCAAGGCTGCAACCAAAGATGGGATAAGGCGGCTTCAGTCCCTGTAGCCTTGTCACTTCCACTAAAAAATTTATATAATCTAAAAACGGTTACTTGAATTTACATGATATGTCTCCAAGTAAATGGGGCTGAAACTTTAGTCCATTTACTTCCCCTCCAATACCGTGACGTATAAATAGAATTGGGGTAAAATGTTGGATATTTAAACATGGAAACGACTTGTAATTAATATCCACATTGCCTGTATTGCATCGGATGTAACGCATGATTTACGAAAGTAAATCATAGAAGTGAAAAGTTTTTGGCTCAACTTTAGTACACAACGCAGTCTGCCTTGCAGTACTTGATCGACAAAAAACTTGTGAAACCTATCTCCTAGTTTATTCTAACTCTAACCATGATGACAAGAAATAGGCTGAAAGCAATAAATGATAATTGGGACTGCATGCTTCACACAAGATGCATATAATTTTTCAGCGGCTAAGAGTTGCCTCCAAGAGGTCACAGAGATTCAGGTTCCTTTGATTTTGTTGAACCTGATCATAAAGAAGCTGTTTTCAAAACTGTCCTGAGATTACGATTAGAATGCACTAACCAAAAAAGTTCACATTTATTTTTGCACGCTTCCTGTAATGCAAGTTATTAGAGTTGGAAACCAAAATAATATTATCTTAATAACGGGCAACCAAATTCAGAAACAAATTGTTTCCGATGTTGCTAAAAATGAGTACTTTTCAATTTTGGCTGATGAAACTTCGGATATGAGACAAACAGAACAACTTAGTCTAATGTTAACAATGATACCATTCATGAAGATTTCTTTGCTTCGTTCCTGTTTCATCAGCTAAAGGAGAAATTTGACGACCGTTATACTCTCGAAATTGTGCAAGCTGGGTGAAAATCTGGATTATTTGAGAAGTCACGGCTATGACGGTGCGAGCAAATCAGTGGAAAATTTCTAGCGTGCGATCAAAAGTGAAAGAGCTGCATCGTTTTGCAATGTGTGCTCATTGTTCCAGTCACGTTTTAAACTAAATTATAAGCAGTGCTTTGGAATTAAGAGTCATCAGCAATGCATTGTCAACAATTGGTGAGGGGTGCACTTTTCTATCTCGCTCCGCGCATCGGGTTCAAGCTTTGCAAGTCAACATCGAAAAAGATATTCCAAATGTAAGCCACCAACGATTGAAGCTGTTGTGTCCAAGTCGATGGCTTGAGCGGCATGACTCTGTTATCATTTTTCTTGAGATCTTTTCCGCATTTGTGAAAACAGTTAAAGACCTTTAGGATAAGATTCGTCAAGTTTCTGCAAAAGCTACCACTATGTTGAACACTATAAAAAAAAGCAGTTTTGTGGTTGCTTGCTGTGTAATTGAAAAATCGACAGGTTTAATTTTGCCACTTTCAAAGGTGTTACAAAAAAACAACTAGACATATTTGCGATTAATGGCTTAATCAAAAGTGCGGTATTAGCTCTTCACAATGATGGAAAGAATTGTGAGAATTTTTACAAAAGTCAAAAATCTCTGTCAATAGTTTGAGATTCCATTAATGAATCTGAGAAGAGCCCATGGTCAAAATCACCGAGTAAACTATTTAATTAATGATGTTGAAAGTTATTTCCGCCAATCCATTTATGTACCATATATAGAGCATTTCTGGATGCGAATATCTAAAAAGTTTGAAGACCAAACGATAAAATGCCAAAGTCTTTGGAATTTCTTATCGAAATGCACTGAGACACTGGCATCTTCTTCGGAGACAAATAACGTTTTGGAATTATATCAACAAGATGTTGATAGCAAAATTGTCGCTGTTCCAGAAATTACGTGCTAGAAAGAAAAATGGAAAAAGCAAGATATCACCTCTATTGCCACAAACACATCTGATGCTTTGAAAGCTTGCAATGCAGATCTTTTCCCAAATATTTGGAAGTTGCTTACCGTACTATTTTGGCAACCCTATCGGTAACAACTGCTACAAGTGAACGTAGCGTTAGCAATACGAGGCGTACAAAAGCATACCGTATCTAAGGTCCACGATAGGAGAATAACGGTTGACTAGTCTTTTTTCTTTCAATTTACCGGAAGCGATCAATTGACAAAAAAGTGTTTTGAATGAATATGTCACAAGTTCTAGCAGAAGATCTGATTGTACTCTGTAGTTTAATGACACTTTGTGTTGCAACTAAAAAGCCAGGAAGAAAATTGTGCTTTTAGCCCTCTCCCCATTGGAAACTCTTGACATTATACCCACTTTTGAATACTAGTAGGAGTACTTTAAAACCTTTTCATAGTTTAGTTTTGCTACTTTTCTGTTGTAAACTATGGTTAATGCCTGAAATCATGTATTTGCGTCAAGTATCAAACTATCACTTAACAGTGAGCTCAATTACCTTGGCTAGTATACTGTGCAGCAAGAAGCTTACTTGCAAAATTAGGACTTAGCTTAAGACATGACGTTGAGATCTTAGCAGTTTTTATCATGTTTGCTTGTCTTAGGCCTAGACAGAAGCATTAAAAAGCGGATATTAGTTGAGCGAAAAAATACGAGAGGTAGTTTATATTATACGTAGGGCCATTATCCACTGAAGTGGACTACGTCAGCCCGTAGGCTAATCAATTTCATAACAACAAAATTGCTGATTAGTGATTAGAATAAAACAAATTTATTCAGCCACCCTCTTTCCCACGAAGACCTTGGTTGCGCACCTGAGTTCAAGTAAGGTTTATGCTGTGCGGTCTTAAAATCAAGAGTCTCAGTTACTGTATTGTACGAGGACCAGTCAAAGAGAATGCAATTTTTGTTGCAGGAGATGCATTTTTCAATAAAACTTCTTAAAATTTGGCATGATTGTACATGTCATTGTGAAACTCAAGTGTTTTATTTTGGTTTTTTTCGGATATGCGCAGGATATACGTTTGGCCGAGTGCATAATGACAGCCCTGATAGAAACAAACAGTAATGTTTGAATTTCTTAATTCTGGAGAAGAAACTTCTACAAACATTCCCAAGATTTTGCACAATGTATGGACGAAACCTTAGACTGCAGCAATGTGTCGACTACAACAGAACTGTAACTATATCACTAGCTATACGTCTTCAACGTCGACTCTGCTGCGCAGAATTCACAAATTTCAGTGCTGCAACCAACCCTTACCGGTTTGTGATCACCTGATAACTGTCTGGAGACCTAAAGGGATAAAATTAAAAAATTTTGAATATGCAATTGACTTGACAATTTTCTTAGCACTGGCGCGGCTTACACTTAGCTCCAACTTCTATTCATCAATGGGAATACTCCTATCAGTTTTGATTAAAGCGTGCGCTTTTGTTTTATTGGCAGGAAAAATAGAAGTTTCAGCCAATGCAGGATGACCAGCATGAGACATCTGTGAAAAGCTCGCACCTCTTTAATTCATGATAATCTACTGAATTACTTGTGCAGTGAAACCCCTTCGAAACGTTGATGTAATCTAAAGTTTTTTCCAGGTAAATACTTTGCAACTTTTAATAAATGTTTCAAGAAGTTTCTCCTTCAGCATCAAAAAATTGAATTATCACTCATTACTTCTAGCAAGGCTGTAATTATAGCAGTGGTTCCCAACCGTTTTGAGCCAGCGAACCTCTAAAAGATAATCTATGATCTTCCCGCATATAAGCTGTAGCACTTTAAAAAAATCAATGGGATTTGAGTTACCAATTCAGCTTGGGCTGCAACGCCCATACAGTCTTTCATATTTAATAAGAGTTCCAGGCTACATCTACAATGTCAGAAAGCAAGAGGTATTAGAATTTTAATTTAATCAATGCTGACAACATTTTCAAGTAGCCTAATTCATAACCTCTGAGTTAAATTGCAGCTAGCTTAACTAAGCGGCAGTATTTTACCAAAAACAGGGATGTGGAAGCGAAAGCGGAAGCTGGAAGCCGAAGCGGTCCTTTTTCTGTCAAAACGGAAGTGCAAAAATTCTACCGCTTCCGCTTCCACATAGGTTATTTGACTTGAAGAGTAACTTAGCCAAAAAGTTTTGTCCATTTCCGATGTGAATTAAACGGTGAAGTTGTACTATAAGTCTGAATGAACGTACGATATCAGTAGTGCGATAGAACGAGAAAAAGTACAACTAGCATCACATTTTATATCGATTACGGGTAAGAAAAAGAAGTCTTCGGACAACTCAAACTCGCGACAATTTAAAGTCGCGCTGGGGTTAGGGCTAGGATTGGGGTTAAGGTTAAGGTTAGGGTCTGAATTTCCGAAATTTTCGACTTTGGATTGTCGCGACTTTGAATTTCCGACTTTGAATTTCTGACTTTGAATTGTCGCAGAACCAGAAAAAGGTAGTTTGGGCAATGAAACGCAGCCAATAAAATGATGATTTGATTAAACTTAACTGACCTTGGTTAGGGGGTTGAAAACGTTGGAAAAGAAATTACTTTCGACTGGAATAACTTGATCATTCTGCATCAGTGCTTTTCAACAGGGGTTTTGCAAAACAAGTAGTTGCGTTCTGTGAGTTTTAAGGGTTCCAAGAGGGGACCGCAAGTGTTTTATTTTATTACTAGTATTTATTTCTCATTTCAGTACATTTTATGTAGTGATGTTCCGTGTATATAAATAGTTAGTAATGGTATCTTGTCATAACAAGTTGCAGATTGTGTCTTAATCCTGCCTACAACTTTAAGAACGTCTGCATTTGCTAATTCCCTTTGTTACGTAATAGTGCGTCTGTAATTTCTCTTTTGCTGGCTTTATATACTGTGCAGTTGAGATTCGATTTGACGGACATCGGTTTAACGGACTTCGGATTTAACGGACTTTAAAAAGCAGTTAAAATGTAATAGAACCAGACACTTTAAATTCATTTCAAAATTGTAATTGCAGTAAAAATGTTTGTAGAAGCACAGCGTTGTATTGTTTCTCTCGTGCATTGCTTGTAAACCAGGCATTGCTCACTATCGTCCTGATACGTAGTACTGTAGTACATGTAATATTATTAAATTGGGATGATCTATATCTAGTACAGAATCTACCTTACATCTCTCTGCCTTTGTGCAAGCATCAATATACGTTACTCAGAGCATATTCAAGATGCCCAAACAATCAGTAAAACGTAAACGTGTGAATCTGCTTGTAATAAAGGAGCATTTTTTCGGGTGGAGATGAAGAAAAGCGGCAATGACCAAGAAGTAGTCTTTCGAGTGGCAGATTTTGTTTGTCCAAATTAAAGGCGTCAACTTAGCGAACTTACAGTTACGCTTTGGTTAATTATTCCTCATACTGCCAGCTATTGGCACATTACTGCGGAAATCTAAGAATGGCCAGTGAGCTGGTTCATCAAAGAACAGCATATGGGTGGTCGCAAGACCAAAATTCTGCTGGTCCCAATGAAAATGCTCCGCGTGTTAGTAGTGGTCCCGTCACCCCTGAATTTGAATATGAAGATGGCCATCAGGCAATAATAGCCTCCGACTCAGATCTGCGAATGATCATCTCCGACTCTGATTAAATACAATTGAATTAGTGTAAAACCCACATCAACACAACATATCACTGCGGTTTTAGCAGCTACCAATAAACACAAAAAAGCTAAATAGCTGAGTGTTTTGTTTATATTCTCCACGTAATTTACCAATTACCATACGCAGATATCTTCACAAAATATGCCACATTGTACTTGCAGAAAGCATTTATTTTGCTGAGCATTTTTGGGCTAACCTGCGGCATGCTTCTTAGCAACGAACGTTTTCAAGTAACGGACAGACTCCGGCCCGCATTTGTCCGTTAAATGGAGGGCCAGCTGTATAAACGACCGAAATTTCGCACTTCACTATTCAGAAGGATTAGAACCAATACGTGTTGTGGGGACGAATGGGAGGTCCATACTGATGATTAGAGCTAAAGTTAACTCAAAGTCAGAATTGCTTGAGAATAGAAAGGGAAAACTCGCGCTATATCGTTGTAATTTGTTGTTGTGACGACAGGTTATTGTCGAGAGTTGTAATATGTGGTCATACAGTCTAGATCTGAGAAGCATTAGGCTAACTCTTGTAAAAGTGGTTGTAAGTAGTGAAGGAACTTGTAATAACTGTTTATTTGTTGAAGTGTTTAATTATTTTTTGGAAATTAGCTTTCAAATTATTTTTTGAAGTGTAGTAACAAAATATTAGATTTTTTACAAGCAGTTTGTGATTTCTAAATTTTTGTTAGTGGGGGTTCCGTGACGAACGCGAAAGTACATCTAGGGTTCCGCAATGACAAAAAGGAGAGCACTGTTCTACATTCAACACGAGTTCCAATATCTAAGAAAAAACAAGCACAAAGTAGTTCGAAACAATAGGCTTAAGCAAAGTAGTTAAAAGTAAGAGTAATATATGGATAGGTTTTTGTCTCCTCAAAATGATAAAGTGCAGGAGAAGGCAGGCTATACACCTACAAAAGCTAAAAAAAAATTGTCAACGGTCGTTTTTTTGTTTTTTGTTAGTGGAAGCGGAAGTGGTTGACGAAATAGTCGCTTCCACGTCCCTGACCAAAAACAAACGCAAAAATGCCTATTGTTGAAAATGACTGAAAAACTCATGTTGAATCTATAGAACAAGCATTTTATGGTACATGTTCTGTTTTCTTGGAAGGACCTCTCTGTGGACCCCTTGAAAAGCTACATGTTCCACTCGGTGGTCCATGGACCACCAGTTTGGAATCACTGTGCAATACATTCAGCCAAATATATTTCCTAGGCATATCCAAAAAAAAAAATAAAATTAGTAATTGCATTTAACGATGACATGTACATTTATGCCAAATTTCAAGAAGTTTCATTAAAAAATGTGTCTCTGGTAACAAAAATTGCATAATTTGTTACTGGCTTTCTATCGATCATGAATACGGTTCAAGTTTACCATTACTATTGTTTTTTGACAACTTTGTTTATTTTGTTATTATCATAATAAATTTATGATTACAGTAGAATTCGCTTAAGTCGTCTTCGGCTAACTCGTCATTTTGCGTAACTCGTCAATTTTTCGAAGTCCCGAACAAAATTGCTATGGTCATGTGTACAAATCAAGTTGCTTAAGTCGTCATCGGCTAACTCGTCATTTTGCATAACTCGACACCAATTTTGCTTCGCCTTGAAAGAAAGTTTTGTTTACTTCGTCAATTATCAGCCAATTTAAACGGATGTTTTAGTCAGTTCTGCAGTTGTCAGTCAGTTCAAGCGCATAACTACCATGCACAGTCAATTTCAAAGCTATTTATGACGCAACAACTCCTGATTACAACACAACAGTGTACAGTAGACAGACTCAGTAGTGCAGCGTTTACCGTATTTGCTGCAGTAAAACTACATGTTGCCTACAATAATTTTCTCAAGAATGATTTTGTGCAAAAATGAAGACTCTGTCGTTAAACGAGAAGTACAAAATTATCAAAAAACTCAACAATGGTGAGATTAAAAACAAAACAAGGTTTGCTGAAGATATGGGGATTAAAATAACAACCTTAAACTCCGTTTGTGACAGTTCCGATAAGATCATTTCTATAGCATGTGTACAGTCTTGTTGTTTTTATGTCTTTTACAGTGATTTTCACATAATTTGTACCAGTTTGCTTAAGTTGTCATTTTGCCAAAGTCGTCACTTTTTACTTTCCCCTAGAGGTGACGACTTAAGCGAATTCTACTGTACTTAAAATAATAATATAGCCCTCAGTTTAATTCAATATACCGTCACGACTGTTTAACTTTCATGAAAAAAACTTTTGACATAGCCCTTTTAAAAATTGGTATTTTAGATGCATCACGAAAAGTCATTTACAACAACAACTGTAACGAAGTCTATATCAGTAATTACATAGACTCATTCTAACCTTCGGAAAATTTGTCACCTTCCTGAAATGAACTGCTTGAGGTTCCCTGATACAAGTTAGTGGAATCTTGGCATCGGAGCATAGGAGGTCTATAAACTGATGGGGAAACTGCAACCTCTACATTTCTTGGTTTTCGTCTTCTTGGTAACGGTATAGGTGTTTCCCGAGTTATTTCTGTAGAAGCAGTGCTTTCATCTAAGAAACAATCTAACTTTAAATAATGTTTAACAGATAGGAAAGGGAAGAAAGGATTGAATTAGAGTACGCTACAACAAAATTTGCCTGATATACCGTAACCACTTGTTGGAGATCAGAACCCGAAGAGGAAAAGCTTCAGCTCCCTTGGTCACGATGTTGGCGACTTTAAAGTCATTTCAACAACAACAGGATCAGATCAAAACTATAAGTTTTAAAAGCAATATAAACCGCATCAATCGCTCGGCACTGTCAAGTATGGCAAACAAATACGAGGGGCATTCAAAAATACGCGGAACTTTTCAATTTTTTATTGATTTCTATTTACAATGAATTTGTTTTACAACATAACCTCCGTCATGGTCGATGCACTTCCCCAGCAGGCGGTGTTTTCATCCATTTATACCGTTTTTGAAAAATTCTGCAGACTGATTTCTAAGCCATGTTTTTTGTGCATGTTTTGCTTCATCAGTGCTAATTGAAACAGACTTCTTTCAGATGTTCTTTGAGATTTGGGAATAGGAAAAAATCAGATAGAGCTAGATCTGGGCTATAAAGTGAATGTGGCAGCAATTCCCATCAAAATTCTCTTAAAATTTCCTTTGCCACCCTTGCAGAATGCGCTGGAGCATTGTTATGATTGTCAGGAGCCTGTTTTAATAGCACTGATGAAGCAAAACATGCAGCAAAAACATGGCTTAGAAATCAGTCTGCAGAATTTTTCAAAAATGGTATAAATGGATGGAAACGCCGCCTGCTGGGGAAGTGCATCGACCGTGACGGAGGTTGTGTTGAAAAACCAATTCATTGTAAATAGCAATCAATAAAAAATTGAAAAATTCCGCGTATTCTTTGAATGCCTCTCGTACAAATCTTTCAACATCGACGTGTTGCATTCATGCACATAGAGATAATCTTTGGTGCTTGATGCTGAGCAGATCTTCAACTTGCTGAATTTACAATTCAAAATATTTACAGGCACAATGTTGTATTCTCATCGTGTGTCAAAATCAATCAACGTATGTTTTAGCAAATTTTTTGATTTGCTTTTCAACGCCAGAAAGATTCAAGTTTCGTAAAACTTGCATTTTTTGCTTAATTCTAAAATTGTTTCAAACCACACCACTGGTTGAACACTTAAGCCAAGAGTTGCTAAATTAATATCAACGTTGTTGCAGTCCGGTGAAAAAATTTACACGCATTCTCAAAAAATAAAGCAATTGATACAACTACCGGTAAATGCCTGGAATTTTGTAATATACCTCCCTAATCTTTTGTAAATACCTCCCTAATCTAAACCAGTGGTTCTCAAAAATTTTTTTGGATCCGACGCGTTTGAAAAACTTGCTGAACTTGCGACGCAACAGACAACGCCCCCAGATGTTTGTTCGCGATTTTACAAGGTGGATATGAATCCGAAATCTAAATCACTGTCGTTACATTTTCGAGACTTCGTTTTTAGCTTGTCTTCTTCAATCGCAAAACAACGCTACGCTTAAAGATGCAGCACAGCTTTTTACTTTCATCCATTTTACAAGTGACTGTCGCAATCTTCTTTCGTTTCGCCTTAATTTAAATTGAAATTGTGCATGATTACAACATTTATGTCCAAGTGTAATTGCATATACCCGTGAGAAAATAATAAATGGAAAATCTAGATTGAAAATAAATTTAACGAAATAAAAGCGAGAATTATTGGCCAGAAACCGAATTATCGTGTGACCAGCAGAGTATTTGAGTGCGAAAATATAAAGAATGACGGCCTCCCTCAAACAATATAACAGGTGCAAAAAGTCCAGAAACTACTTTGGTTGGTTAGATCTCCAAAAAAAGCAAGTTTGTTTCAAGATCAAAATGGGCAAAGCAACCGCTTTCGAAAAGTTAATCTGAAAAAAATTTTGAAGATGAGAAAGAGCAAAAACATAATTTCAACACACGATGTTTCTGACTTATGGTCACCAATTTGCATAGATCTAACACTTAACGTTGATAAAGAGCTTAGTTAATAAACATCGCTTATCGCATACACAAAAAATTTTTAAATAAACTACGCCAATGCATGGGACGTGCTTGGAAAATTAAATGACGCTCCAGGGCGCGCGACGGGCCGTTTGAGAACCACTGGCCATAACCAGCCAATGAAATAAATGAGATAAATTCATTGCTCCTTGTTTTGCTAGTTGGCGGTAGAAACAGCATTTCTTATTTTTTCCAGTACTTAAAATGCTGTTCGAGGAAGTAACAGTGAGGCGAAAGCGGTGGCAGGGTTCATTCAGCATTCATATGTAGGAGTTCATGCTCTGCTCGCTTGTCTTTCATTCGATCGGGCCATCGACAACGGGTAGACTTTACGGCCCAGCCATCCGTCTTCCACGTACGATGGAAGTGTCCTGTTCCTTTCTCAAGGACACAACAACCAATGCGGTGATGTAGCGGTTAGTGTCGCTTCGCTATTGGTAGATTGGGGTTTAATTCCAATGTCGAGTTATACCAAAGTTTTTATAAATGGTATTCACTGATCTCCTGCTCTGCGTTCAGCTCCTGGAGTGATGTGGAGGGGAAATTGGAAACTGAGCTTACGTCGTCATAATTATAAAAGTGCAATGGGGCTCTTGCAAAGCGCTGTGCACGTAGTTACTGTTGGCTTTAAAACAAGAACAAGGACACACTCGCGAATTTGTCGTGTTTTTCGACATATTTTCCCTTTTGTGCCGAACATGCAGGAGAAGTTTTAATACCATTTTTAAAGCTTTTGGTGTCACACGACAAGGCAATTCAATCGAGTTCTGTCAACTGGAAAGCGGACGCTTTTACCACTACCCTATCGCGCCACTAGCGGGTGAATAATAGGCTGTTTGCTGAAAAATGGTTCGTCCTTACCCGCAAGTAGATGGTGAAAATGAAAGATGCGATGTCCTAAACTTTCCTCTGATTACAGCTTCTCTTTAATTTAAAAGACATTTGTCAAAAAAATATGGTGGAGTGGACAAGGATGCAAAGGTGTAACCAGAAAAACTTTTATGAGAGTGGACAAATTTTCCATAGACTTTGACATCAAAATGGTAAAAAGGCTAAATACTACGTTTCATCAAAATCATCACGTCTTATTTCATGTTCTGTGGTCTTTCAGATGTTTCACACGCTGAATAGCATTGACTGCAACTTTTAATTGATTTTATGCAAATTAAAAAAGTTTCTCTGATAAATTAAAAGGATAGTCAATAAAATTCAAAACTTAGGTGAGATCAATAAAAACAACTTTCTGATACTTGGTAATGCTCGTAAATTACGTTGTACTAGGATTGAATTATGTAACAATCCGCTATATTGTGCAGCAATAACATCAAAGAACTGGGACTGAGTATGTAAAATTTGGGAGTAGTATGATGGCTATTTTCCCTTTGGTTCCTCACCCTGGAACTTCAGGTTCAGTTTTAACACTCAAAACGTCCGCATTTGAGCCACGGTCCGCCAATTGAATAGCTCTACTCTACCCTATGTTTTCTGTTTTTAATGTTTTGCTTGTGCTGTTTGCTCGATCTTGTTGCAGACGATCTAATGAAAACTCAACCAACTTGATACCGTTTGCTAAATGCACGAAACATTATCTTTCCAAGAACACAACACAAACACTTTTCTGGTATTATGCTGACTAGTTGCGAGATCATTTGAGCAAGCTTTGAAATTATAACCTTTGTCAAACTTGGTGGAAGTTGTTGTTTCCTGAGGAGAACGAACGAATTCTTCTACAGAGTGAGAGCTGGTAGATTTAGAAAAACAATTGGCGGGCACGAAGGGTATTGCTTCAGGGTTTAAGATCTTTGAACGTTGAGTAAAGCTCTCGATCGAAGTTAAAGAAACCACCTCCGTCTGTGTCTTAGCATCAAAATTGTTTCCATCTACAAATAATGCAGGATTATCAGTAAACTCTTAATTTATGAGCAGCCAAAATGACTTCAAATATATTGCTCAGCAATGAGGCATTGTTGCGCTTTTATTAGGAAAATTACACTCCAGCAATTTCCCGCATGATTGAAGCGTCTGTGGCAGAGGTGCACTGTGGCAGTAGTAACACTGAAGCAAATTTAAACACAAGTTTTAAGATTTTTCGAAAAGTATGCTTGAAAGATATAATATTTGTGCGTATTTTCTATCCGGCTAAAAAGTTTTTGTTTGGTGAATTTCTACCACAAAAATCAAGAGAACTGCCAAAAAGTACCTTTCACAAGGACACAACAACTTAGCGATCGTGAAGTTTGATCGATCGTTGAATCTTCAATTGACGTATCAACGTGAGGCTCCAAATGCAAATTGCTGCTACCGGGCCAACGCGTTACTGGCGGTTGATGCAAAACTTTCTTCAACATATTTCTGGCCACATTTTGGGGAGGCAAGGTTCTTGTAAGGAGTGTTTCTGTGGGATATAGCGTGCCGGGTGCTACAGATGATGCAGCTGAAGAGTATCCATCTGAAATATGGTGAGTTGGTTAGGCTGTATTTAAGGAGAGACTGGCTACCGCGGCTGTACTGTTTTATGCAGTAAAATCAATATAAGGAACAAAAACAAAATGTTATTTCAGTAAGCCTGGCAACAAATACTACAGGTTTGCCTATGCTATAGTAAATTAAAATGGTGAAGTTGGCTACCCATCATGTTATACGAGGCCGGTTTTACACTCGCTCCAATGGCAGTTGGCCTAGTGAGTGGTGGAGCTGTCAGTTTGAATTTTCTATTCATGACTAGTTCTAAATATACGACCGCTTTCTCCTATCATGATCTTTATCAGATTTGCAGTGCGAATTTCAAGGTGAGGTCCTTGGGATAGAATATGTGCATCAAGTGCACATATATAAAGTAGTAAAATTAAGACTACGCATATGATTCCAGACAGTTTTCGAGTATCAGTGTTGCCAGATTTTCCTAAAGTTTCCAGCCCAAACGGACCTTAAAACTAGCCTAAATAGCCCAACGCATGCCTCTTGAAAGATAGCCCAAAATTTGCCAAAAAAATGGGCTCAACCGACGTTATATCCGAAGATTCCAACCCGTTTAGGTGCGCAAGACACCGTTTGGAAGGTGATGACCTTTTTTTTGGAGGTAAAAATTTGCCGTCAGCGAGACGTTGACCTACAAAAAAAAAAAGATCATCACCACTTGGACGTTGACCTCCAACGAAAGAAATAAGGTTGTCCACTTCCATACGGTATCATTTACATATAAATGGGAAGGGATCTTTGGTTGCAATGTCGATTCAGCCCATTTTCAGACTGTTTTTCTCACAAAAATATGCCAGCAACGGTATCGACCTCCATACAACATACTGTTGTCTGACACTTTTACACTTGTTGTCACTCCAAAAACTAGCCCAAAATAGCGCAACGGAATGGAGAAAAACAGCCCAAAAAACCGCAGCCCGCGACTGCTAAATTTTTCACGCAACGCCTAATCAAAACTAGCCCAGTTCCGCGGAACTGGGAACACTGGCGAGTACTCAACGCAAAAAGCCGCCACTATGTAAATTTGAAGTAGTGAGGGCATCAGTGAGACACTAAATACGCTGTGTAACTACACAAATATACTCGTAACAGAAGCTCAGGTTGGCATGGCAACGAAACTGCAATTAATCTTCACAAAAAAGTCATCGGAATGGAAACTGCTTAGATGTGATCACCGTTCATATGACAAATCGCTTTTTATGACATTTTTCGAGTGGTCTAGAATTTTTCAATACAAAATTTTTCGGTTAATATGACCGAAATTCGACTATTATGAACACTTGTTGATCTCTTTTTAATTTAATTACTTTTCTTTTCATCTTTTACAGGTTTTCTTCCAACCAGGTGGTCGTTACTTTTTGTCATTTTGTCACTGCATGTGGACATTTTATGGGTGTTTACTGCGTGCATGGCGTTATTTAGGCGTCTTTAATGCGTTTGTCACCGCAGAGGGGCTAGTCAATTTCAAGAGATTCGTCGTAACAATTCATAATTTTTTGAGACAAAATCTTATTTATCGAAATATATTTGATTTTTTTCGCACCTCAAAACTAATTGGATAAACTAAATTATAAGTTTGCGACATTTTGATCTAGACAGATGCCGACATGCCTGTTTCGCTGCATGAAATTCCTTTTGTCCAGGGTTTTTCAACTGAGGGTAAATTTACCCCTTGGGAATAAATTTTACACACTTTGAGGTAAATTTGATGAATTTTTTAAATATTGATGTTTTTTGAGGATTGAGACCATTGAAATAATTATGTCCGAAAAAAGAATCATCACGGTCAAATTGGATTGACATTACATTGAATTGCAATGTAGAAAATTTCATCTCCAAAAGAAAAGGTTATTACGTACATAATAGATGAAAAATGCGATAAACGAGTCCTACATAGATAGTAATTTAAAGAAACCACGATTTCAATCTGATCCACGTAAATGTTTCCAAGATTGTGCGCTTTTAGATATAGTAATCCTATGCCGTCTGCTTTGGATGGAAAAAAGAAGTAAACTTTACTTCAAAAACTGTCAAAAGGTAAACAAGAACAAAAAGGTTGAAAACTTCTGCTTTAGAGCAACTACTTCATGAGAGGAACACATGTAAGCCAGATTTATGATCTCCAAAACATTTTCTATTTGCGGTACTTTAACAGAATAGCACAAAGAAAAGGTTTTCCAATTTACCGTGCATTCCTCGTTGCTAGTAGGGGGAAGCATATGGTAAATTGCCCGACGTGGCTTGGGCAGTTGTAAGTAGAGAATATTACTTGTCCTTCCCAGAAATTGCCCTGAAGCGATCTTGTAGATCAAAACAGGCCTATCGACATTGGTCTACTAGAGTAGACTAGAGCCTTTTTCAGCTCGATGTCTGTCAGACACGAGTTTGGGCAGCTGTGTTGATAGCCTTTTCCAGGCTATCTGTGAGCACAAGGAGACAAAGTGTCTTCTACTAGTCGGCTGGGAAGAATAAGTTGTATTCACTGTTTCTTTTGAGTTAGTACGTTTTTGTTTGTTTCTAGGTGAATTAAACTACCAATTTACTCTTCTTTGGTCATTTTGTGGCTGATCGTGTCTTTATAAAACTGGTTATAACTGCTAAGGTTGTAATCATCAAAATGGCCGGGTATCAAGATGGTCGTATTAAGAGGCATCTACTATATATCTTTTTCGATCAGAATCATCTATGGGATTAGCCACCAGACTGGGGAAAGATACAACAAAAATGTCTGCAAAACCAATTATTATATCAGAATGACCGATGTTGGATCTCCTAAATGCATATATAAAAGAGCAACTCACACATTTCATGTAAAAATGAACAACGCTGTAATTCGATTTCCTCAAAGGAAACTACAACTAGTAGTTAGCATTTTCACAGGCCATTGTGAACTTAATCGCCACCTTAAAATTATTGATTTAAGAAGCAATCGATCTTTTTATCTTTGTAAAGAAGCTGAAAAGTCAGTCGGCCATTATCTGGGAGCTGAGACTACGAAGAATCGCACACTTGAAACTAATAAAATCCATTAATTACATCCTAAAGGTTACTTGAATTTTTATTATAAAAACAGAAAGATTTCGGGATCAAATAAAAGACCAAATTTTGTGGGGTGCGATGGGCTTTCATGGTCTGCGCACATAGCCATTTAGCGGATCAAGCAACAGCAACAAGATTGCATTGAAAACCTGAATTGCTATTTTATGTCGTTCTTATGTCTTAAAAACAAGCGTGGTATACAAAACAACAACAACAAAAGTAACACAGCTTTGGACAACAAGACACCGGTTATGTGGTTGCGAGTTCGACGCCTGCGCGAGCTTCTTTGTTCGTATTCTCTAGGAAAAAGCTCTTTACCGCAATGAAAAAGCTCTCTACCGCAATGTTTCCAGCTTGATTGAACAAATTAAGGTAGAATATTTTGCACCAGAAGGATTGGAAACTTCAAAGCAGGTCTGATCTGAAAATCAATAGTGATACGCGCTACCGAACAGGGTTATTTAAATCAGAAAGATAAAAATAATGATGTGAGAAACATATACTGATATGGTATAACAAACCTTTTCTTTCTAGTCTCAATCTGCTGATTGCAACCAAATTATGTTCGGTGGATGTTGGTAAACTGGTATCATGTTTCCGAGCAACACTTGCCACCTGATGGTGAAGATCTTTGGAAGGAAAACAGCTCAGCTTTTCTTCAAGCCGTTCCTTTATATCCACTATTTGTGGCCGGTCATTGGGATTCAGCTTCCAACAGTTTTTGATTTCTGCTTCAAGCAATTCAACTGCAGTGATTTCGTCCTCTCTATCGAGTTCATGTTTTATGTCTTCAACGTTATTTTCTAATTCTGATGTGGGAAATTTACCATTTTGAATATTGTGCAAATAAATATGCTCGACCATTTTGGTCATATTTGAAACTGGCAGCTGTCGACGAAGAACGATGTAAACAATCATTCCAAAGGAATAAACGTCACAAGAAGGATGCAGTTTCATTGATGGATTATTAAGAAGTTCTGGCGGAGCGTAGATTTTTGTGAATAGGTTTTTACTTTGGGGTACTTGTTCCACAGTAGTGCGGCCAGTGTATTCCGACCACCGAGAACTTCCAAAATCAGCGATCTTAGCGTGCAAGTCAGTAGTTAGTAAAACATTTTCTGCTTTCAAGTCACCATGAGTCAGTCTCTTATCAACGAATAAGTTATGAATGAAGGTGAGAGCAGAAGCAATTTCCGAACACATACGAAGACGCAGAATAATTCCAATTCTAATAGATTTTTCTCTGAGAAGTTGCCACAAGTTACCACCCGGAAGATATTCCATCACTATGCCAATATTACCAGCAGACCATTCGGTGTAGCCGTGAATGCGGACAACGTTTTCGTTACTAGAGTGTTGCAGAATATTAATTTCATCAAAGATTCTAAAAAAGCACAAATTAAACAGGCAATTCGTGATGCACTTGTTGACAAAATTCCAATTTTAATTCTAAAGTAGTCGTTGTCAGTTAATCAAGGGTTAAGGAAACAGTAATTGCTTGTTCTTGCTTGTTAGGCAACATTTGTTTGTGATTAACTTTGAACAAGGTGCACTTAAACAGACTCGGTTTAAATCAGGGCAGCGAATTTCAACTCGAAGAATTCGGTCTTTTTTGCCAAACTCGAACTTGTACTCAAAAAATCGAAAATGAAAAACTCGAAATTGGACTTGCAAATTTTTTGTGAGTAAAAAATCAATCGAGTTTGCATCCCTGGTTTAAATACACGTTCTTTTCAGCTAACCTCAAAGGTTTTCCGATGACCAAACGTATTAATTCTAAAAATTAGTTCAAACTCACTTCAGCTTAGTTCTTTGTTTTTGGCGATAGTCACCGTCTATAGACATACATTTAATGGCGATCCATCCATGGATTTTGTTTTTTCCTAATTTTACACTCCCATATGTCCCATCTCCAATGCATCCTTTCTCTCCTTCAATGCATAGAATATCTTCGCTTGAAAATAGGCGGATCTGAAGCAACAAATGGAATTGAAGAGCTCCTTTGTTTTTAGCAAACTGCAGACAGTGACACTGTTTCGACCTATCAGGTCTCTTCAATGCAGTTGGTGACCAATGAGAAGCTAGAGGCTTTTCATAAAGCATAGCTTAGACCGTCACACTTGTGGGACCTAATACTGGGTCCACTGTAGTGGTTGGTCTGTCAACCTCTGCGAAGCCGTATCACTTGTGAATGAGTGGCGGTTGTCGCACTTTGTTTTTGTTTTTCAACGTGTTTGCTATGCATCTTACGATGTGATTTCATGCATTTTACTTTGTAAGGCCATTCAAGAGTCTTTATCTTGAACACAAAGTTGATTGCCGCAATAAAATGCACATATTATACATATCGTTTGATCAAGACCTTACGTGCAGTGGTGCTCTTTATATGATGCAAGTGGAGCCAGTGCTCCAGTCGTCCGTAAAATTCGCCGCAAACCTCACTTAAAGATAACTTGAAGAAAACGCTCTCAAAATTTATTCGTCTTCTATGATTATCGGATGTATACCAAAACATAAAACCGATGAAATAGTTACAATACGTTAAAGTCAATAAATGCTCAATTGCAACCCAGAATATCCATTTCAATTCTTATTACATTTTATACCAAAGTCTATAGCTTACACCGTTTTGCCATAACATGATATATACAGGATGTTTCGAAATTAGAGCCCCTCCCTCTTTACCTCACAAACTGAACTAGAAAAGGACCAAAACGAAATTGATTTAAAAGAGATTTTTTTATTGAGTAGTTAACATAGAGAGTGGCCTCCACCTTGCTTCACCACAGCCTGCATTCTTGAGGGGTATGATTTTAACAAATTGTGAAAAAGCAAGGAATCAAACTCCATCTCCCTGTGTACTTCGGTCACAACTCGTCGCAGAACGGGGGAACTTGGTATACCATGGCAGTTTGTTGTACGCTCTTTAACTCAATTCTTCAGGATATTGCCAATGTTTTCACAAACATTTAGTTCAGGGGAGATACCTGGAAAGTCACTTGAAGAAAAGAAATCAATGACATTGTTTCGTCGTAGCTCCTGTGTTTGAGGAGCTTTGAAACATGATGTCTTTTTATGCAAAAATGTGAATTTTTTTAAAAGGTAACTCATTTTCTGGATCTCTGAGGAAAAGAAATACTCCATCAGTAAATTCACTGAATAAAAATTTGAAATAACGTACTTGACAACAGCTGCAGCAGAAAACTTGATAATTTTTCATTTAAGCTGCTGAGGGAAGCTCTAATTTTGGAAATCATGCCCCTCAAGAATGCAGGCTGTGATACAGGCAGGTGGAGGCCAAACAAAATATTAACTACTTGATGAGAAACTTAAATAAATACCTGGGATAAATCAATTTTGCTTTTGTCCTTTTCTAGTTTAGTTTATGAAGCAAAGAGGGACTCTAATTTCGAAGCACAAAGTATGTTGGCCCAGGGCTAACTCTCGAATCACTTAACCTACTGGCAATATTTGAGCTACTCAAATTTATTTTCAATCATTGCAATGTTTCTTGCAGTAACCAGGGGCACCGGAATCGGGGAGAGGGTAGGAGGGGGCGATTGCCCCCTGCCTTTTGATGTTTTTAAGCACGTGAGCACTGGGAAGCAGGGACGTGCGGTCAGGTGGGGCAGGCGAGGCGCTGTCTTACCTGCCAAAATTAAAGGTAGCCGAGAAAATACTGAAGTGATGATTACGGCAAAATAAATATTATTTGAAGAAACTTAAAAGCAAACAACATATATTTGTTGCTTTGAACAATTGTACTCCTTTCCTAAAACTCTCTTCTGGAGCCAAATTTATTCTTGGTCGTTATTGTTTCTATAACCGCAATACAAGCCTTTATTCGTTTCTATTTCTACGAAGGCATTTACATCTAGCGATTTACGAAAGTTCATAATCGTTGAGGCATGCGAGGCAGTTCCAAGCCGTGTCTCACTTTAGATAGCCAAAGATTCATAAACTCTAAAAGGTGTACTTTTTCTCTTTGGTGAATATCGCCCTGAACATGTGTTGAAATGGTTCCTATGATTTGAGGCGTGCCGCAATATTTGTTGAATCTGTGTCAACAAATGTTTAATTCCAACTACCATCAAATCCAGTAACGATTTGTGAAATCACAAAGGCAACTGTGAAATCATAAAACATCAATTCACCAGATCATTGTTTAACAAGGAGTCAGTGACGGAAGGTTTAACAGTAGGCAACTTAGAGTCATGTAGAATGAAATAATAAAAGCAAAATTGCCATAGTTCAGGGTTGGTTAAACCGCTCGCAAGCGACTCTTTATGTCCTTGAATGCGGCTCTTTTGACTCATGTTGTTTTTTGTACAGTGATGTAGTGTAGGAGTGTGCAACCTGGTGTGCGACATGTTAAGTTTTGTGGCCGGTGGAATAGTGCAAGTGCCTAATTTTGGGCTTTGAAAACGATGTTCTTCATAAAAAAGGGTCATCGCCCTCTATTTGGACGGAAAACGTGTCAATTCGAACTACAAATTGGGCTGCGGATCTTTCAATGATGGCTTCTATCGTTTTTGACTCTTTAGTGCCGCAAGTGTGGCCACTCTTGTTATAGTAATTTAGAGCTTGTATTGAGGTTTAAAGCTATTATTTACTTGATGTTCTAGATGAGGCGTTGTGAATTAGAACATAAGAAAGTATCCTACAATATTTCAGTTCTTGCAAAGTTCTAACTTTGTTTGCAGTTTTAGAAACAATCTTGTTTTTTCTTAGATTTTAGTGCAGAAAATATGAAAAATACCGAAAGCACATGGTACAAAAATAAAATTAAAAAGAGCTTGTGCTAACTACAAGCATGCCCGGTCAAACAAAGTCAAACAAGGTTTTCTTATGTGCTCGGATCTTGCCCACATCAGATTCAGCTGCCACGTCAGCAAGCATGACAATGGCCAGGTTATTTCATCATAAGAGGTTAAACTTTCTGGCAGTGTTAGCTCTAAAAAAGTTGTTTATGTCTGATATTACTAACCAAGATAACTGCATTTAACACCTTTAAGACAAATAATTTCTGGGTTCGGTAACACTAATTTACAGCAGTTATGAGGAAAGAAAGTCAGAGAGGAAAACGCTACTTTCAAAACCAGTGCTTTGAAAAGTGCAAGTGATCCACTTTCTGCACCCTTTGCACAAACTATGCACAACCAAATGAAACCTCTTTTTTCAATCACTGCCTTGACGACAAGGGATTTAGGAAGTTGGAAAAAGGAGGGCAAAGACTATTTGACCACACTGGAAGCAGATGTCATAAAAACGCTGCAGGGAATTCAAAATAGATCTGTACCAGTCAAGCTATAAACCTACGATAAGGCAGTCTTTTAAAAAATCTCTTCGCACAATAAAGTTCTTACTTGTGCAAGTTCTTGCGATTCGGGCTAACAGTGATAACGAATCAAACTTTTAACAACTCAGTAGGTCTACGGTCAAAGTAAAACAAGGTATAAGATTGTAACCTCTCCTCACAGAAAAAAATTATTTTTTCTCATGAAATCATCACTACGCAGGAAAAAGCATTGTGCGAACAGCAAGACGACACTTCCCGATGACATACATTCTTTGTTATTTCATTCCATCATTAGTGATCAAGCAACTGACACTTTCAAAACAGAGCAGCTCTGTTTTACGACCCTACATCGTAATGACGACTATGACATAACTGAAGATATTACTGGAGTTCTTTGCGCATGTGGTTTCTCATCGGAAGCTTGGGTAAAATATTTGAAGAATTTTTGGTGCGATGAAACATGAATCCCTCAAAAATGGTGTGGATGTCATTTGGCGAAGCTTCATGAATGAAAAATCTTGCAAAACTTATGAAAGAAAATGTTGCACAACAAGCGCTATAATGTGCATTGCTTTGGCCCCTGGAGCAAACTTGTGTTCAAAGATGCTACAGACCTATTCCCAATGATTCCCGATGCTCAAAATTTTTATGAAGATTTGTATGCTTTGGTTGATGTTTTCCCAAAACAGTTTACTCTTCGAAGGCAAGCAAAAGGAATGGAAGATAACTAGTCAATCTTAAGGTCAAGAAACCTTTCTAAAACAAGTTGGACAACGCGTGGATTAGCCTCTGAAGTGACTATTGAGCGACATCAAGCGTCATCAAGAAAGAATCACCTAACGAGTTAGCTATGGCGACAGAGCTGCGACAGCGGAGTGTCGTGCGAAATCTCGAGTTTAAATTAATAAGAGATTTGGAAATACCTTTTTGGTAGTATGCTTAAGAGAATTATTTTGAAACGTATGTGTGGCATTCCTCATAGGTTTGCTTAAACGCTGACGTCATCGTTTTATTGTGTTAACGCGAAGCCTATGTGTAACGGGTTCGTGGAGCAGAGACCCTTGGGGTAGTCTCCGAACCCGAGACAGATTGCCGTGAAGCAGAAGTTGTAAATAGATGAAACGCGCTTTTCCTCTCGTCACGCTGTTATTGTCTGACTTTCTTGAATAAATCCTTTGATAAATTTTTATTGATAATACGCAGAACTGAAAATGGAAATAATGAAAGTGATGAGCAGATAGGAAAAAACAGATGGATTGGCGTAGCGTCGTTGGCTTCGGCGACGTTGGCGTTGTTAGCGGTGTAGCGGTGCAACGGCGTAGCGGTTTCAAACTATTTTGACCCCCAAGTACCTTCTTCTTTACTACAGCTTCAACGCAATAACAATCGACAAAGAAACAGCTCAACCAACTTTTCTCTACGTTGGCATCTACGAGCTTTCCTTGATAGTCCTTTGACTTCTACACAAACGCGCAGGTTTTACAAACAACGTAATCCTTCTTGCAACGTGTCTACTTGAGAATATTGTAAAGGTGTGTTAACAAGACAGTTACTACTGAGTCGCTTGAGGGTCAACCTTGCCGATCCAACGACTAATCAATAAAAAACGATACCTCGAGTGTAACACACATAACAACGACCCAATGCGGGTTCGAATCACAGATCGGCTACGCGAAACTATGGATTTAAAGCATTAGATGTTGCCAAATATTGTAACAATATTTACACTATGACTCTGCTATCTGGTTATTTTGACAGCCATACTATTGTTTTGAGAGCTTTGCTTTGATTTCCTAATGCTGGAATTTTCATTTATTTACAGCTGATGAGTTAAGGCCTGCTTTGTTTTGAGATACCGGTAAAGAATAGGCAGTTATACTATTTTCAGATTTTAATTCTAATTCTGTGAAATTAGGTTTAAATCCTTCATAGCTTAAGTTTTTGCGGATTCAAACTGTCAAGTATTTACCGGTGATAAGTGCATTAATCTTTGCTCAGGCTTCACATAAAGCTATCGGCAAGTTGGCTACCCCTTTAAGTTCTTGCTCAAATTGTTGGTACCCTTGAAGACCATATTTGTTTTCAGCAAATCGTATCCTTTAAACAATTCACGGAAAAATAATCTTCTTAAATCGTAACTGTTGTAACTAACATATACTTTGATTAGTTCAACCATCCTGCCTTAAACCATTTAACTCTTACCGGTTGACGTGTATACACAATGTTCAAAGTTAGCCATTAACTCACAGATCGACTTACATTTGTGGTTTTGGACCGATCCATCGCTTAAAAATAGAGTTGACCATTAATGTTTCATTCATTCATGAATTTCTCAAAATCATTACCGCTTCACCCTTTTGTTTTGCTAACTTCTTAATTCTTTTTGCACAATTGATGGATTTTCTGCACTTTTGTATGTTTTCAAATATCTTCAATTTTAAATCTACACCTTTAATTATTGGCATACCTGTCAAAAAAACTCTCGTTATCAGTGCCTTTCCAATGTAAGCTATGTGCTTTGTAGTTCAAAAATCAATGGATTAAGAGTGAAGAAAGCTAGCAATCATAAATTTTAGGATAAGTGGTATCACCTTATAAATGCATTAGCAATTCAGAAAAGTTTTTTCGATCATCCAAGTAAGGGTGGGTAACCTTTTTATCATACTAGGCTACTGCTGGCCGAACAATCTGTACAACATAACGAGTGGGCCGCAAAACATTATAAAACCCTGATTTGACAAAATTTCTGTCACAAATAAGTGGATAGTCTTTCTTTTTTTAAAGATCAAATTAGAACGCAGGTTTGACAAAATTTTTCCTGAAATAAGGTGGATGACCTTTGTCTTTGAAGACGGAAATTTTTTGTCAAAATTCCCACGACGGTCCCATTAAATTGTCTCGCCGGCCGAAATTTTCCCGCCGGTGGCAGGCACCCCACCCCTGATAAAGGTACATTTCAATAGTAGGACAACTCTTCATTGACTAAAAAAATAAAAAAAATTGACTTTTATTGATCACTAGTCAGTTCTGCCGGCTTTGCCTGGTGAGGCTACCAGTCGGTTTTGTTGGCAGAAATATTGGTTTACTTGGCTTCGGCCAAACAGCTATTCTGAGAACAGTAACGATAAGTTAATATAAATAGGGGCATTGTCTCTATGCCCCTAATTCTAACTGTCATACTGATACTTAAATAAATTCTGATCTAACTCACAAACTTCCTACTATTTCTCAAATTGTATGTGTTCTATGCAACAAGAATAGGGGTATAAAGTCAAAGTTGGGGGTGGACGTCGCAATGGTTGTTACTTTACGATTACAGTAATAAGCTATTTGGTTGTAAGGTAGCTGCAGCGAATAAGAATCACCAATTTTTAAATTCAGATTTCTCATTAATTAGTCTATACATTCAAACTCTACTTGGCTGTTTAATAGAGTGCAGTCATAGTTACAAATCAACTAAATTTCAGCTGTTTTGAAAAAACCGTTTTTAAATGATTAAAAAAATAAAAAATTTTTTGGGCCTTATACCTTCATTTGTAACAGCTAAGGCCCAATGTACCCTTACATATAAAAGCATTCAAATTGTTGAATTTCTCAAGATTACTATAAAATATCACTGAAATTGATACCTCAACAACAGATTTGGACAAAAGCTTTTAATTTTTCTGCAAGTTTTGATTATCCAAGAACAACTTTCACTCAAAGGGGCATCTCTCTATTTTCCAGTATTTTGCTTAACTTTACTCGAATTAAAAAAAAACAGCATATAGCTTACTCACGCTGTTTTTTTGTTGTTGACAAAATGATCCACTTTTTGCCGTAAAAGGAGAACAGCATAAATATTGCATCTCTGTGAATGTTTTTAAACCGTTTTTCTAAGTACAAGAACCCAATTCAGTGCTGATTCATTGTTTAATCAAAGCAATAGAATTAAACGCAAGCCGTTTTATCAACATCAGCAGCCCCTTGCATTTTATCAATCACAGACATTATAGTGGAATTTTTTTGAGAAAAGAGATGTGATTTAATTCTACAATCCTTCCACTTTTTCACAAAGAACAATGATAACTAACAATTTGTGGTTAACAAGATATTCCTTAAATAATGAAAAGTTAATTTTCAAGAGCCATAAAATCTGTTCCGTTTCATCTTTCTTGGTTGGGCAGATAACTTGACGTGATTGCGTCAACTTTTTGATTGCGACTACAGGTTTTGAGAGCAAACGGATTGGTGTGGTGTTTTAACTTTTTTTCTATCTAGATCAGAGCCACGCAAACTGTGGTACGCGTACCGGTGACGGTAGGCGTCAGTTCGAAAATAAGTATGCTGAGTATTACTTTACATTGATCAGAGCATGCTTTCTCACAGTGGTCAGAGTATTCTTTGCTCTAAGCGTAATTTCACGTACTTTCTTAGGCTTTTATGACTATAAGGCATTTCATTCATTCATATTGCCATGCTTGCTTGCCTAACTGACATTTTTTGCTATTTTTAAATGACCTCAACACATCAATGCAAAAAGAAATGCTTCACTTTTTGCAACAGCAGATAAAATTGATGGTATACAAAGAACACTAAAAGCATGGAAGTTTTGCGTTTCAAGAAATTTTTAGGTCATGTTTCAACACTTAACATCAGATAACAAAAATGCAGGAGAAAATTTGGATGTCAAAACTATTCAAAATATCACCACGGAGCATTTGACAAATTTGATGGATTGCATTCAACATTTTTTTCCAGAACAGAATGATCCACGAAGAAATAATAAATGGATTGAAAATCTCTTTGCATCAAATGTAAATGTAGAAGAGTTAAATGCAAGTGTCGATTTGAAAGAGAAATTGTTGGAGCTATCTCCCGATTAAGGTTTTCACAATTGTTTTGAATCAATCTCACTTGTAAACTTCTGGATTAAAGTGAAAGAATATTCGAGATTAAGTGTATGGCCATTAAAACACTACTTCCATTTCCTTCCACATTTCTTTGCAAAGCTGGCTTTTCGGCTATGAACTACTTAAAGGGAAAGCGCAGAAACGCACTCAATATCTATGCTCCTCTTTGAGTAGCACTGTCTTCCATCGAACCGCAATTGGATAAGCTAATAGAAAAGAAGCAAGCCCATACCTCGCATGAGAGGATTAAAATAAAAGCATCTTTAACTTTGTCTATTGTATAGTTATTGCTCATTAAATACTACTTGCTTTTGTCTATTTTTTTCGTTTGAAATAAATGACTGGTTGATCGAATGACAGAAAGAGCGCTGCCAATACACTATATTAAAAAGTTTGAGTAGCACTGATCTAGAAGATCCAGCTCCTGGGCTTTATTACTTGTAGAGTTTTATTTGCTGCCTGTAACTTTGGGTTATTTCACGACATGGTGCATATACCTCCGTAATAATATTAATGACGCTAAGGTTCTTGGCTGCACCATTCTACATTGGTCCCACAACAGAGCAAAAGGGGCAATATGCCCCCCAATTTATTGTATTCAATCATCTATATGAGCTAGTAAGCTATTTTTAAGAACAAATTTCCCTTCATAGGTACGACTGAATATTTCATGGCAATGACGTAACTCATTGATGTAGACTTTCCTACTTCTTTATAATGATTTTTTTCCAAAATTTGGATTTTATAAACTAGGTCCATAATGCCGACCTCCTAATAAATAAATTAAAATTGTGCTTACTTAGAAACAGAAAATAATTTTACAAAGTTTCATTCCTTCATTCAACTAAGTGCGTAGTGGGATAAATTCAAAGATGCAGAAGAATACTAAAGAGATTAATGTATTTATAGAAATTAAGTTGTGAAGTAATTTAAAATTTTGTCATAACAGTAGACCTAGCTGTAAAACTTGCAGTCTCCTGCAGCGGGTATGATCCTTGCTCAAGCACAAACGCAGCCAAAAGAAGGCGAAGTGACTCGAGTCCACAGTCAAACACTACAGTTCAATTCTTACAGAAAGTTGTTGTGATTACCCATCTCCTTCTCAGGATGGAGTTACGACGTGAACGGCAATTCAGGTTGACCCCGTCAACCTAATTGAAATTAGGGGAAAGATGGCAGCCCATTTCGAAACAGTCATGAGTGACTGGTAGCCCCATCACCAACAACGCGGACTGCCATTGGTGGTTACCCAAGAGTCCCCTCTTACAACATGCTGGATGAGCAACTTCACAATTGTAACCCGGTGAAGTACCGGTACACCACCAGTCTGCCACATAAAGATGGAGGCGTCTCTTTAAGTGCCTTGCTCAAGGACACAACAAGCAAGCTTGCCGATTTGTTCTCCACACTATCCCTTTTTTATGCTGAGCGCCAAGCAGGGAAGCTGTGAATACCATTTTTTAAAGTCTTTTGGTAATATCTGGACAAGAGGGCAGAAAATACTTATCGTCCCCTTCCAAAAATTTATGGCAAAAATGGGCATTGCCCTTGAGTTTGCGCAAGATGAGTATTTACTTCATATCAATTTGTGTTTGTTTTCGTAAATTTAGTTAACTTGTGCAATGGATATGAGACATTGGTTTAAAAGTTCTCAAAAACAATCCAATGAAATTTATGATTTTTCACCTTCTCAGTTAAATTGAAAAGGAAATAACAAATTTTGACAATGTTAAATAGTCTACTAGTAATCAAATATTAAACATGTCATATTCACAAAAAAATTGTCCCCCAAAAATTTTCTAACAACCTAGGTCCTTGCCCTGAGGTGAGTATCATAATGGAGTTTGTGGCGTCATGATGACATCACAATTGAAGATAAACTTTTTTTAATTCCATGCCTTGAGGAGGAAAGCGGTTTTTCGCTAAACAAAAAGCAGCATCCGACAACTTCAAGAAACTTTACCTTCTTAAAAAGTAAAATGGCGTCATGATTAAAGATTAGTTGTACCAAGGGCGTTCAGAAAGTAGTTTATTCGGATTTTTTTACGACAAATAGTTTTGAAGGTAAACAGTTTTAATCCAAAAATAAAAGCCAAACAACTTGTCAAAAACATACTGCAAACGTTTTGGCCCTCAACTGGTGCCATTTTCAATGCAAATAATGTACAACAAACAGGTTGACTAGCAACTATGCCATGCTGATACTAAAAAAATGAACTCACAAAAATCGATGGTCACGTGTTAAATAAAAGGAGAGGAAAGGATTTGGAGTCTAAAATTAAACTAGGTTTCAATTGCTCAATGTAAAGAGATTCCAGAATGAGGAGTTTGGATTTGTCAGGAGAACTGGTGAGAATCTGTGGATTGTTGAAGTCAACTCTGTGATTTGGATTGGATTGTAAATGGTTACACACTTCAGAGTTGAGACTGGTCTGATGCTCATACAGGCGTTTTACCAAATTCCGGCGAGTTTGACCAATATAGCAAAAACTACAAAAACAGTTTAACCGGTATACTACGTTGCTTCCTAATAAATGCCGTTGGGGGTCTTTGCAGTGTAGTTGTTGCTTGAGATTTTTGGTGACATGGATAAATCTAAACATGGTGTCTGGTAAGTGCTTGTGAATGAATTCTTTTAATTTCTTCTCAACGTGGTGGGAGATATTTCCTAGGTAAGGTAACTTGCATAAAAAATATTTGGAGGGATTCTTTTCAACCAAGGGAGTCCGAGGAGCAAACTTTTAGTTAAGAAATTGCCTGATGCACTTATCGATGAAGCCAGATGGATATTCATTCGGCAAAAGTGTATTTTTGATCAAACGAAACTCTGTATCAATTTGAGAACAAGAGTTGCAGATGGAAATAGGAACGATGAAGAAGAGAGTTCACTAGATTTTGCTTGTAGGTAACGAATAGGGGAAGAGCTAGAAAATTTTCTAAGGTGGCCAGTGCGTGTTGGTTTGTGATAGGTTTTGTTTTAATTCCTTTGTCAGTTTTTTCGATGAGAACATCAAGAAAAGCCAGAGAGTTGTGCAATTTTACTTCCTTGGTAAACTGAATTTGATTGTGCACACTGTTAAGATTGCGAAGAAATACGTCAATAGAGAAGGTATTAGTAAAGCTAGCAAAACAATCGTCAACATAGCGAAAAAATTAGTACGCACAATTTTGCTCTTCACTGAGAATAGATTTGCTTAATTTGCGACGTTTTTTATGAAAATAATAATTGGTCACAAAGCGACTGTACAATCTTATAAGTTTTCCTTTTACCATTAAGCATTGTGACGGTGGTAATAGGTTACGTAATTTTGAATAAAGATTTCAAATTCAGCACGGATGTGTTGTACGTCTAGCCTAGATGAATAAAGGCTAAGATTCAGTTTTTTGTTCAATAGCTTTGACCCTGCTTCAGTCAGTATCCTGCTGGAAAGATTGTGCAATACATCAACAGGCGACACTTCCGCTAGTACAAGGTTTTCGAGCTTCTTTCGAAGATTTGATTGCACGGTATTTTCTTCTTCCTTTTTTAATTGTTGTAGAAACCTATTTACCAAAATTGCTGTGAAACTGGAAACCTTATTCCGAACTTGTATTTTTAGCGTCATATCATGTTGGATGGCTTTAATGTTTCCTTTGTGAAACTTTATTTCTTTTAGTAATAAAAGTAATAAATTTCTTAAGTAATAAAATAAAAGAATAAAGTAGTAAAATTACTAATAAAATTTCTTTTAGAAAAAAAAACGAAGAAGAAAATATTGTGCTATAAATTCTTAGAAAGAAGCTAAAAAACCTTGGACTAGTGGAAGTGTCGCCTGTTGACGTAGTGCACAATCTTTCCAGCAGGATGCTGACTGAAGCAAGATTAAGGTTTGCCGCTGTACTGGTTTCATCCAATGAGCTGTGGTGAAAATTTTGCTTAGAATGATTTCAAAAAAAGCATTTTATCCCTTTTAATTTGATTTATTTACTTTTACATAAAGGACAGGTGGCGAGGCCTAGCAGTATATTCGCTGCAGTTACTCGGTTACACTAAATACGAGAAAACAAAGCACGAGCATAATATGATCATGAGTGTTCACACAAAAACATTCAAAATTTGACCTAATGTGATTATGCACCACGTTTTATTGATCGGCTGCTTTTGTTACTGTAATTCCTTTTTAGACTTTAAAGCCCGGTCTACGCTGAGGCCAAACACAGCTTAACTCCCCGTTTGATTTTATATCGGTTTAGCCACAAGCCGTGTCGTGAATCTTGCCCCCAAATATTGTAATTTTTTTCCAGTTTTGAACTGCTGAGATTACAGCTGTTTTGGTTTTGAGATGTCATGTCATGCGTATGAGCCCTTTGTGCGAGTTTTCAGTTAGACTGGGTGTAACAATAATAATCTCTGGAATATTCATGTCATTATCCCGTGTCGACGTAGTTTTTCTGTTTTGGTCGTTATTTCCGGTATTTCCCCGCATACAAACCGTCGCTTGTTTATTTTATTCTTTTTATTGGTAGCTATTTCCTGTACTCCCCCCGTAGACAAACCTTTTTTGATTTATTTTATATGCGTTTTTATTGGTTATTCTTTGGGTAGAAGTTTCCGGTATTCCCTCGTTTTCAAACCTTTTCTTGTTAATTTTTTAGGTTCTAGAAATTTTTATTGGCTGAAATGTTTATGAACTTTATTTCGGTTCCGTGCGAATAGGAAGTATATATACGGGTGGAGCATTTTGAAAACAGAGAGACGAAAGCAAACAAACAACAAAACAGAGAAGAAAGAAAAGAAGGGAGGTGAAAAGACAAGCGAGAAGGGAGAAGAGTTAGAAGGCACGGGCCAAGCACTACGGTAAGGAAGGGGGACCATCGGCTGCTACAAGTGTGGTGTCGATGATTGTCTACATGCAAAAGCTTGTATACTAATAGAGTTGTGTTGTAAAAGAGTGGGCTGGCAATCTAGCTTCTCAAGCGTAAGTCCAAAGTAAGTCAATTTTGCTTAGGCCCAAGGATAAGGCATAGAAGGTAGCCGTTGAACTCTACCGAGCTAATCTTCTAGTCGTCGAATCATCATCTGCCGGTCACTAGGGTACAGGGCGGGGGACTTAACCGTATTCGGCGACACTGGGCCACCACAACAGGTAAAATGCATGGCTCCGTCACCTATCTGTCACATGAAGATGGAGGCATCCCGTTAGGTGTCTTGCGTAAGTACATAACAAGCTTGCTTACTGCTTGTTCTCCACGCTATCCACTTCGTGGCTTTTTTGTGCGCCAAGAGTGGAAGCTGTAAATACCGTTTCTTAGTCTTTTTGTATGACTGGACTAGAAAAATGAACAATAAATTTACCGACTGCGAAGCGAACGCTCTAAACACTATGACATCGCGACGGTGTTTTAAGATCAGTGACAAGAAAGAAAAACAATCAGTTATTGAACTTTTTAGATTTTCTTTCACTAACTGTAAAATTAGGTTTAGCTATTAGATTATTTATTGATTGAATTGAGTAAGCTTCATACATTTCTCAGTCTTCATCAAAAAAGTGCATTAATTTTGCCAAGATTGTTTATAAAACTCAGAAAGTCGGCCCACTTTAGTTTCTAGCTCCAGGTACTTCTTCCTTTTTTTATATCCCCAATATACGTTAACCGGACAACGACATCTGCTTTTTTCTTTTTTGAAAAGATCGCAAATTTCTACCCCATAATTTGTTTTAAAGAGTTGATTATTTGCTCAACCCTCTCCTCCTCAAACCGATTTTCAAATTCTGCGTTGATAATTTGCAAATTACTAACTCATAAGGTTATACTTACATTTGCTTTATTGTACCTATCCATCACATTATTACGAAGAGATTTCGTATGATTCAGCTTCAAAATCCACTCAATGCAATTAAAAGGCGAAGTCAAATCAACCACCGCAATGTGACATATATTTTCACCTTCTCTTTACCGATTACTGCCTAATAAATTCCCGTGGTTTCTGTTCAGTGAAGTGCTGTTCTAAATTCCGTAGTTCTGTTTATTGTCTGGACAACGCCATAAAACTTAACTTTACAAGTAAGCCACGGAATCTGTCGGACAGCTAAGTACACAATAAATAAATGTTTAAATTTATAATTTAATATCTCCATTTGACATTGATGGTTTGACAATTTTGCTAGGGAGCAAAAGTTAACGTCAACGAGGTGAATGATTAATTAGAATTGAGCAACAGCTTACTTCATAATACCAGGCAAGCAAAAGAGAGAAACAACATTCGCCGCTGCCATATCTACCATAAGATACTTGGGCTGAAATTTGAGTAAACCCTTTGTGATACGCTCTAATGTGGGTAAAACCGTTGCCCCTTTCCTGTTTAATATTTTGGAACCAGCTTGGGAAAGTGGAGAACCGAGGAGGAAGAGGATGATGCTTGTAGACTATTATCAGGTGCCTTGACCAATTTTGAAAAGCATAGAGTTTTCCTTATTTGGGTAACTGCTTGAAGTAAAAAAATTCAAAAAAGTAACTAAATATTTTCGATCGGGGTACAATGCTTTGCAGAAACAGATTATGCCATTCGAGGGAGGAGGATCACAACCTGAACTTATAATTATTGTGATTATTTGTATCTTAGTGGCTATTTGGAAACGAATAAAGTCGCTTGTTTCTGGATCTTTACCTAAGCCTAAATTGTTTTTTGTTTGAAAAATATTACATTTTAGATCTCACAGTCACGTACTAACCATCTTGTTTTTGTTTCCCCGTGGGCAGAGGTCACTGACCTCCCTTGAGTAAATCTGACTCTTGTTCGCGCAATAACCTGCGCAATAGAATCTAATGCAGTAGATCCAGTGCAATAGCAATTCAAGTTCAAAAAACGACGAGCGAGGTTAACATTCAAAACAGTACAATTGGCGACCACCAATCAACTAATCAAGATCCAGCGTGTTCCAATTTAATTCAATAGGCAAGTTCAATTATTCATCTATTAGTATGGAATGAAGAGCAATGTGAAGAATATAGACACAAAAACGTTTGAATTAAAGCTAATAAAGGAAAATTAGGATACACTCCGTGTCGAGAAGTAAATAAATTGGAAGTAGAAGCATCTCATGGTGTTAATATTTCTACTTAATGTAGGCCTATAGCTGCTTCCTAATAAAGAAATCAATCAATTAAATAAAGTTATGCAAGGTTAGTTGATGGTTGGAAGGTTCACACCGACATAAACCACAAACATTATATTGAAAACAATTTAGTGTGTATTGCAAACAATGTACCCAACCCAATTTGACAAGACCATCCCTGGACGCGTTTCGTCCTCTTGTACTCCTCAGCAGGGCCTGTCCCGTCCCCTAAACTAAACCCTTCATTTGCAATAACATAAACTCGTTTTCTCCATATGCAATAGCAAACATGCGTCGGATAGAAGCGGCGCAAGCATGTTCATGACAGATGGTGAATCTAATGGAGACACTCGGGCTATCAATCAAGAAATCAACTACCAACTTTAATCACTTACTTGTCTTAAGTTATCACTATACCAACTAACCGGCACACACAAACTCCAAGCATAACAGCAGCATTATTTCGTCATAGCGACGTGGTCAATGAAGCGAAAAGTTACACGAATATTTACAATGATTTTATGGCCGCCACAAATGCACAGAGAGAAATGTCACTTCTAATGGTAGTACAAGAGAGATGCAGCTCTCATCATTGCGCAAAAAAAGCTGCGAGCACAAAAACTCTCAAGCATATAGAGAGAAGCTATACCATAACTTCGCATAAAAGGAAAAGAAAGATGTATTGCTCAATTTGAATGCGTAAAGTCATTAAACTGCGTTAATTCACTAATTCATTAATTCGCTGTAAAGTCATTAATTCACTGCTCGAGTTTTCTGAACAGTATATTGTGTGGCAAAAAATAAACCTTCTACAGGCTTCAAAAAAGAGACCTACCTCCAACGGGCGAATTCTCTAGACCTGGGTCGTGTCTTGCACAGCAAGACTGTTGCATTGATATAATTAGTCACATATCTTCGCAGATAAAGAAAAATCTTTTAACTAAAATTTATGAAGGTAAGCGCGAGATAACTGTTCTAGCCGACGAATCTACCCGCGTTGGTCAAAAATCAACTTTAATCGTATCTCTAAAAGCTAGCGTTGATGGCAAAGAAGCGTCTGTTAGTTTTCATAAGATTTGCTTGAACTGAAAACTCTATGTGCTTCTCAGATGAAAGGCAAAATCATCCACTGTCTGCTCAAGAATTGTTTCACCAACGAGTTGTTTCAAGAAACATTTATCGAATTTTGCTGTGATGGAGTCAACATGATGCTAGGGACATAATCTGGGGGTGGAAAATTGCTCAAAGACGATTTTCCTGATTTAGTATTGTGGCACTGCCTCAATCATAGATTTGAACTTACTGTTGGTACTACGTTGGATATTACCAGTAATACCAACCACTTCCAGTCATTTTTTGAAAATTTACCCATTTATTCAGCCAGTTGCCAACGAACAAGAAGGAAGTTAGTGAATGTGCTCATAGTTTGCAGATCATTCCCAAAAGAGTAGGAAAGGTGTTCATTGTACGCCGGGTAGCTTTGTCTTTCAGAGTAGTATCAGCAGTCTGGAAATCTTTTCCAGTAATAGCGCAACATTTTCACAATGCTGATAGAGATGAAACAAGACAAAATACAAAAAAGCCAAATTTCAAGGATTATATGCCAAATTATGTACGACCATAGCAAAACTGCAGACAGTGCCACTGTTTCGACCTATCAGGTCTCTTCAGTGCAGTTGGTGACCGACAAGAAGCTAGAGGCTTTTAATAAAGCATAGCTTAGACCGCCACACTTGCGGGATCTATACTAGATCCACTTGGTGGATGGTCTGTCAGTGGATGGTCTGACAGTGGAAGGTCTTGGTGGATGGTCTGTTGCTATGTGCATCGCTAGCCTCTTGCATTACTATACATGTAAGACCTTGTGACCACTAGGCTGTGACAGCACTATTGTTCTAGCAGTTGCTAGACTTAGTGCACCTGCGACAACCGCCACTCATTCACGAGTGATACGGCTTCGCAGAGTACTGACAGACCTTCCACCAAGTGGATCTAGTATAGATCCCGCAAGTGTGACGGTCTAAGCTATGCTTTATTAAAAGCCTCTAGCTTCTTGTCGGTCACCAACTGCACTGAAGAGACCTGATAGGTCGAAACAGTGTCACTGTCTGCAGTTTTACTATGTGCATCGCTAGCCTCTTGCATTACTGTATATGTACGACCACTTTTGTAAAAAGTTTAGCGCTTATGGCAGATGTCTTGAGCGAGTAAACAAATTTATCAGAAACCCTACAAAACCGAAATACCACACTTCCAAAGGCTCACAACTTACTTACTGTGTATACAAAGCGAATCGAAAGTCTTATCAATTACTCAGGAGAACATTCTGTTTTGGCTCAACGTGCAGAAGAAGCAATGACATTCCAGGAAGTAAAATTGAGGGAAGGTAGAAGCCCAGGCATCAGTTAGTCTCAGTTCATTCAAGCTGTAGCTTACAGCATGAAACACAGACTCCTCTTTACTGCGGTATCAAATAGAGCGGTAGCTAGCGTTGGTGCAAATCGAGAAGAGATGTACAAAAGTTTTGTTAGTCAATTGGCTGTGCTAAACCCAGACAACTGCGTACATGAAAATCTTTAATTGGATGATGATGAGGTGAAAAGTTTGAGTGATGTCGTTCATCTCGGCAAACGAAACACTCGTCTTATGTCTATTGAATACAAATCAAATGGCGGGAGAAGCGTTCCAAACAAACTCAACAAGTTACTTGTGGCAGTTGACATTCTGTCAACTAGTAATGTCGATTGTGATCGAGGTTTTAGCGTAATGAACAATATTATAACTAGGGCCCGCTAAAGTCAAAATTTTTTCAGGACCTTGTTACATGATCAAATGTGTACTAACGTTCGTTTCAGGTGTTCAGGAGTCTGTTTTGCTAGATTTTATAAGTCAAAATGAAGTCAAAATTTTGCATAAAGTCAAAACTTGTCAAAATTGTCTTCATCAAAAATATCCTTACAAAAACATACAAATTTATATTTTTTTTGTATTTTTTTGGAATTTTTGAGCTGCTATTAAAATTTTATGCACAATTTTATTTGATTTTAAACTTCTGAAATAGTTGCAATGGCAAAAATGCGTGCGGTAATTGAGAAGGAAATAGCACTTATTATGCATGAAATTGTCATTGTTGATGCATAAACACATAATTGTTAGACAATTTATCTATTCCTATAAAACCTTTGCGCTCTTTACACGTGGTCTTTTTAAGTCGTAGCTTGCAGCGCAAAGAATGCCTAAACAAGCCAAATCTTCTACAGTGAAAGTTGAGCAAATTTGTCAGGAATATCCGAATGAGTTTTCGGCAACTCCTGCCCGCGACTTGCGATGCAACCTTTGCGACGTGTTAGTCAAATGCGACAAAAAGTTTTTTGTGGAAAGCCACCAAAAAAGTAAGCAACACCAAAGAAAATTGGAGACGAAGAGCAAATCTCAAAGTAAGCAAACCTTTTTACAACTCCATCAAGTAAACTTCAAGGAACAGGTTGTCTCTTCATTCTTAGCTGCAGATATCCCACTTCATAAACTGAACCATCCTTCTTTAAAGTCTCTGTTTGCTACAATGGGAAAAGTATTGCCTTCGGAGAATGCAGCCCGAGCATGTGTTGCTAAATTAGCATCCCAAAAAGAAGAACAAATTCAAGAATTACTTCGTGACAAAAAATTTTTAAAATTGTGGATGAAGCAGAGATTGCTAAACAAAAGTATAATAGTATGCTTGTGGGCAGCTTAGATGCCCCAAATCAGACATTCCTCGTTGATTGCCATCCACTTGACAGCGGTAGCAATGTTAATAGCAATATTATTCTGCACACTGTGAATGACATATTGCGACAAATTGAAATAAAACGCGAGAATTTTTCATTGTTCTTGACTGATGCTGCTCGGTACATGTCTTTGGTTGGAAAGACACTAAAGCAATCATACCCTTCTTTGATGCATATCACCTGCGTTGCGCACTTACTACATAACTGCGCTATGCGTGTGCGTGCTCATTTTAAAAATATTGATGAAATAATAGCAACGATCAAGGCAGCAAGAATCAAAAACAAAGATCGCAAGAAAGATTTTCATGATGCTGGTCTACCATCTCCTCCTGACCCTGCAATTACAAGATGGGCAACTTGGCTTAGAGGTGCTTTATATTACAGTGAGAACCTTCCAGCTGTTCGTACCATTGTCAACAATTGGACAAGTGCAGGCCTCTTAGTCAGCAGAGCAAAAGATGCTATCAATGTGGAAGATTTGGTGCCGGACTTGGTTAAAATAAATCAATACCGGACTTTAGCAGCCAACGTAGAGTTCTTAGGAGGAAGTGCCTGCACGATAACCGAAGCATACGGACTGCTGAAGAATATGCAATTCGATGATGACCCGTGCGCAATTAAAAATTACATTAAAAAACGACTATCCAACTCTGATTTAGAAACAATAATAAACTGTACCAATTTGACAATTGACCCAACAAGCTACGCACTATTGCAAAAAGCCCAGCCAACCTCTGCTGCTGTTGAGAGGTCGTTTTCTATGCTCAGTAAATTACTGAGAAAAGACAGAAATTTAGATGTTAAGAACGTAAAAAAATATATGATGCTGTATTACAATAAAAAGTTCTGGTAATTATACTGTGTGACTTTCGCTAAAAACATCACAGACAGACTATTAATGTACAGTACAGTTGCGATAACAACGCATTTTTGGTATTACACACTAATTGAGACCGGTACACACAATGGCTCGTTATCCTAGGTTTTGACGTCATGAGTCGCTTTGTTGCATTAGTTTCAAGATTGAGTGATTGAAAAAATGTTTAAAGTAGGCTACCTTCTTCTTTAAAAACTTATGTAAATTGCGGATTATAAAACATTTTTAATCAAAAAAGTGCAACAAGACAAAAATAATAGGCGAAAGAGGTTAGGTCAAAATAAAGTCAAAATTTTGCTAAAATAAAGTCAAAAATATATTTTTATAGGTCAAAAAAATGGCCCTAATTATAACCGATAGCAGATCCACGATCACTACATACAGTGCCGCTGACCTGTTTTTTATTAACATTGTAGGCCCTCCAATCAAAAGATGGGATCCAGATCCATACGTGAAAGCATGGCTAGAAAAATAAGATCATTGTACTCAACATGTGGAATGGCTCGTCAAATTTCAAACAAAGATAATTACTTTAAACTTTTATGAAAAGCTTTTGAATAAATATTTTTTGTTTTGGGTTGATTCAAGATGTATGATTTTGCGGTGTAGCGTTAGGAGATATGAAATTTCGTGGATGCAAAGTTTTTTCCTCGGAGTCAAATATTTTATTGCCTAAATTTTTCTTAAATTTTTTAATTTCAGTTAAAATTTTTAGAATTTTGTACAAAATAGTCAACACTATGCCCAAATAGCCTAAAAATCAAAAATCAGGAAATGCAGCTGCTTTCTCACAACCTTTATCTCCTACTATGGTAAAATGGTCGTTACCTTCTCAAAATAAAGTCAAGAGTAAAGTCAGAGCCTAAGTTTAATTACCAGCAGAAAAATCGTCCCATAATCAACAGTTAAGTCTTGAAACATCCAGCAGGTATAAACGCTCAAATTTTGGCTCTTTGCCTTAATTTGTGATTATTTAAACATTCCAGTCCTAATACTTCGAGGTCTTTACATTGATTATACTTTGTTATGCAGTAACTATCGAGTTGGGATTTCGGGATATAATCAACAAACCCAGGAACCGTTCCGACAAAGTTTTTTTTTTTACTTTTCACTTCTAATTGTTCACAAATGGGCAAAATAACCGCTTCCAAACAGCTGATGGAAACAAATGCTACAACAGCTCCTGCAACTATAGCTTAATACCGCCCCCCTAAATTTGAGGCTATCTCTGCTTATGAGAATTGAGATCACTTATCTTCACCATGGAGCAGTTCAAACAGCTAAAAACAATTCCAGTGGGACATTTAAAAGTTATTTTAAATTTCTAAATATCTATGTAAAAGGTTCAAACAGGATTAGATTTCGGTGAGTAACATGAAAAGATTTTTCAGATCCGGTTTGGATTTGGGAGGCATTTGGTATTTTCTTTAGACCGGTTAGAATCGCAAAAGTACCACCTCTGTAGAACACTGGTAATAGCATGTTTTGCAAGTATGAGTTCATACATGCAAACAAGATAGTTAATGTCTAGGAGGCCCATGAAAGAAGGGTCAACTTTTTTTGGACTTACTGTACGTGGCAGCACAAGTAGAATAATATATGTCGTTTTAGCGTAAGTACGATATGCAGAAGCAGGTGATCTTTAATAAAAAGCACGAGTATATCTGCTAATATCTTCAGGAGGAAAAGCTGAATTAGCTTACCAAAAAAATTTTCGAAAAGTTTCAGGTGTTATTTATGAGTAATTCGGTAAAAAACTAAAGTTTGTACGCATTGCAGAAGATGACGGCCCTTTTTTTAATTAGGCTAATTGCGAAGTCTCTTCCTTTGACCCGCATTACTGTGCTAGCGCTGTCAGTGGGTTGTCTTTATCGCCTACCGTCCAAATTAATGAGATAAAACAACTTACTCACTCTAGCTCTTCCTTTTTGACGCGATACCGCCTAGAATGAGAGAGTTATCAGAAGCTTTAGGCAAAAACAGCGTTTTTCGATGTTATATTAAAATTCTGTACCACAAGATTTTTAAGTAATTTTTTTCTGCAAAGTTGTGTAATTGGGCATAAGATGAGAAGTCCTTTTGTTGTTTCCTTATCCACAACTCCAATAAACTAATGGTTTTTGGCGGCGAGAAGCAGAAGCGTAAGAAAAGAATTGACAATGTCTCTCACCTAAATTCTCATGTTCAATCTTTTCTTACTCTATATGTTAGAATGTATTGGTAATAAGCCCTTGACCACATTTTTTGGAGCAGCATATTCGCAAAGTTAGAAAACTGTTGATTTTTTCAAATTTTGAGGAAACGCTTTTCAAAGCTATCCCGAGTGTCAAGAACTCTAGTGACGTCACTGCTTAAAAATGATCTTTGCAAAATTTTTATCCATCATTGTTGCGAATCAAAAGTGCTAATCAAAACTCATGGCTCTGTTACGATCTTTCCTTAAAGATTCTTACGCACCATTTTGCTCTTGACCGAGAATAGATTTGCTTAATTTGCAACGTTTTTCATGAAAATAATTGGACACAAAGCGACTGTACAATCTTACAAGAGGAGGTATTAGTAAAGCTAGCAAAACAATCGTCAACATAGCGAAAAATTAGTACGCACAATTTTGCTCTTCACTGAGAATAGATTTGCTTAATTTGCGACGTTTTTTATGAAAATAATTGGTCACAAAGCGACTGTACAATCTCATAAGTTTTCCTTTTACCATTAAGCATTGTGACGCTGGTAATAGGTTACGTAATTTTGAATAAAGATTTCAAATTCAGCACGGATGTGTTGTACGTCTAGCCTAGATGAATAAAGGCTAAGATTCAGTCTTTTGTTCAATAGCTTTGACTCTGCTTCAGTCAGGTTACTACAATTACTTTGAAAAAACTCAAAAACCTTGTACTAGCGGAAGTGTCGCCTGTTGATGTATTGCACAATCTTTCCAGCAGGATACTGACTGAAGCAGAGTCAAAGCTATTGAACAAAAGACTGGATCTTAGCCTTTATTCATCTAGGCTAGACGTACAACACATCCGTGCTGAATTTGAAATCTTTATTCAAAATTACGTAATCTATTACCAGCGTCACAATGCTTAATGGTAAAAGGAAAACTTATGAGATTGTACAGTCGCTTTGTGACCAATTATTATTTTCATAAAAAACGTCGCAAATTAAGCAAATCTATTCTCAACGAAGAGCAAAACTGTGCGTTAAAATCTTTAAGGAAAGATCGTAACATAGCTATTACTAAGCCTGACAAAGGCAATGGCGTAGTTATTTTGAATCGTAATGATTATGTTGACAAAATGCATGAAATTTTAATGATCGTACTAAATTTATGCTTTGCAATCAAGACACAAGCCTATCTAATCTCACTAAATTTCAACGATCTCTTTACTATCTCTATTCCAAAAAAGCATTGTGCAGTAAAATCTACTTTAGAATATATCGTACTTCTACAACCACTCCTTCTCTATACGGATTATCAAAACTACACTAACCTGGAATTCCCCTGAGACCAATTCTTTCCTTTATTGGGTTCTTTGATCATGAATGTGCCCAGTGGTTATCGCAAATCCAGACAACGTCCTAGACAGCTTCACCTTTCTTTCCAAAATTTCTAATCACAATTTAGCCAACCAAACCATGGTGTCATTTGACGTCAAAAGCCTTTTTGCTAATATTCCTCTCTCATTTACCTTAAACCTCATACTCGAATCAATTTATATTGACAACAGTATAGAGTGGGTTGGCCTTAACGAAAGCAGATTACTTAAGCTATTGAGCTGATCAACAAAAAGCACGAGTTTTCAATTTAACAGTAAATTCAACTAACTGCTAGACGGTGTGGCCAAAGGCTCTACCCTTGACCCCTACTAGCTGACGTCATGATGAATTATGTAATTCATAAAGCGATCGAACGCACGCCCCTGGACCATCAACCAAAGTTCTTTTGTCGCTATGTTAACGATTGTTTTGCTAGCTTTACCAATACCTCCTCTATTGACGTATTTCTTCGCAATCTTAACAGTGTGCACAATCAAATTCAGTTTACCAAGGAAGTAAAATTGCACAACTCTCTGGCTTTTCTTGATGTTCTCATCGAAAAAACTGACAAAGGAATTAAAACAAAACCTATCACAAACCAACACGCACTGGCCACCTTAGAAAATTTTCTAGCTCTTCCCCTATTCGTTACCTACAAGCAAAATCTAGTGAACTCTCTTCTTCATCGTTCCTATTTCCATCTGCAACTCTTGTTCTCAAATTGATACAGAATTTCGATTGATCAAAAATACACTTTTGCCGAATGAATATCCATCTGGCTTCATCGATAAGTGCATCAGGCAATTTCTTAACTAAAAGTTTTCTCCTCGGACTCCCTTGGTTGAAAAGAATCCCTCCAAATATTTTTTATGCAAGTTACCTTACCTAGGAAATATCTCCCACCACGTTGAGAAGAAATTAAAAGAATTCATTCACAAGCACTTACCAGACACCATGTTTAGATTTATCCATGTCACCAAAAATCTCAAGCAACAACTACACTGCAAAGACCCCCAACGGCATTTATTAAGAAGCAACGTAGTATACCGGTTAAACTGTTTTTGTAGTTTTTGCTATATTGGTCAAACTCGCCGGAATTTGGTAAAACGCCTGTATGAGCATCAGACCAGTCTCAACTCTGAAGTGTGTAACGATTTACAATCCAATCCAAACCACAGAGTTGACTTCAACAATCCACAGATTCTCACCAGTTCTCCTGACAAATCCAAACTCCTCATTCTGGAATCTCTTTACATTGAGCAATTGAAACCTAGTTTAATTTTAGACTCCAAATCCTTTCCTCTCCTTTTATTTAACACGTGACCATCGATTTTTGTGAGTTCATTTTTTTAGTATCAGCATGGCATAGTTGCTAGTCAACCTGTTTGTTGTACATTATTTGCATTGAAAATGGCACCAGTTGAGGGCCAAAACGTTTGCAGTATGTTTTTGACAAGTTGTTTGGCTTTTATTTTTGGATTAAAACTGTTTACCTTCAAAACTATTTGTCGTAAAAAAATCCGGTTGAACTAATTTCTGAACGCCCTTGGTACAACTAATCTTTAATCATGACGCCATTTTACTTTTTAAGAAGGTAAAGTTTCTTGAAGTTGTCGGATGCTGCTTTTTGTTTAGCGAAAAACCGCTTTCCTCCTCAAGGCATGGAAATAAAAAAAGTTTATCTTCAATTGTGGTGTCATCATGACGCCACAAACTCCATTATGATACTTACTTTAGGGTGTGATCAATTGTACCAAGTTTCATGCTTGTAGGCCTATGTCCAGTAGTTTCGGAGACTGGAAACACACTGACAAGAGGACACACATAATTGTGCTTTGTGGTAAAGTTAGGGGTGTGCAACTTTTTTTGCAGGCTCGACAATTTCATACTTTTTGAAAAATTCGTGGGCCAGTCAGAGTTCGTTATCAACAACGTTTCAAATAGGTTTTGAAGCAGTGGATGGTGGCAGTGCTCATCCAAAAAGATGATGAAAACCACTTTTCTTGGAGATCAATACTTTCAAAGCAGCATTTATCTTCAATTTTTTGCATTTCACCAGTTCAGACCTTTTTTTGTTGAGATCGGCTTTTCTGAGATGTAGTTGACAAGTTGCCATTCAAGATCTGAAAATTAAACGTCGCTGGCCGCAGTTTACACACGCTGGTGTAGATGAAACGCTCCAACTATTAAGTATGTGCATTATGCATTATATGAAAGGGTTACAGCGCCGTTTCTTGTCGACAATGATTGCATGGTCGTCGTTCAGGATCTCGATTACAAGATCGTGCGCTCTTGAATAGGGTGTATTGTGATGCCAAGCAATTCAAGAAAAAGTTTAAGCTAAGCTTCATTCCCACTGAAGCTTACTTGCTCTTCTAGAAGATAAAAATCCAATGGACACGCTTAGCGTTCTAACTAACAAATCAGAGCTAACTGAACTAAGTTGTAAGCTAGGTAAGATGTCAACTTTACCATATTTTGAATGCAAATAGATCTATCTCCAAAAATTCTTTTTAAAGAGTTCTGTTTAGTTTCAACAACGAATTTCTCCTGAATCATTAACATTTTCGGGAAAGATGGCTACATTTTTTTAAACATCACCCTAGAGATGGAAACCCATTGAATCGACAGGTGCCAGTTGCCGGTTGGGTCGAGCAAACCGGTAGCCAGACCCAATTGGATTCGTTACCGGCAGCAAACCGGTTGACCATTACTGACAAGAAGATCTTTCTTAGTTTACATCATTGGTCAAAATCTTTTTCTTTGTTTGTAGTCGGAAGTCGATATTCAGTATTACTGCGGATAACCTTTTTGATTGGATTCATGAGTTTGTTTCCTTGCTTGCTTGCAACTTTACTGAGCCACAACTGCAGTCTATACAGATAATAGCTTTAATAAAATGGATTTACTGACGGATCATTATGAGCTTCATCTCAGCTTGAAGACCTTTTTTAGATCACCCTTTTTGCCAATTTTGGTGCGAAAAACTTTTTATTTTGTAATATTTTGTTTTATCCACCCTTTCCCAACACGATAAGTTTTTTTGTCCGATTTTGGTCACGGAAGACATTTTGTTCCTTAATGTTTCGTGACTTTCGCTTTTTCCTAACTTGAAGACACTTTTTTAAGAGATCAACTTTCAGAAATGAACTTTTAAATACTTCGCGGCGCACTACCGTTTGGGAAGCACTGGCCTACAGTAGCCTAGATACGATCAAACCACATAGACCCGTGACGTCACGTCACGTCACGAGGAAGCGCATTGATCGATGCGCAACTTCATGACGTACTGGTACAGATAAAATTTCTCTTCAAAAAATCGTTTGAGTATTTTGCTTATCACAGCATAGAAAAACATACCATTTTTTATGCAATGTTTAGTCAGCCGGCCGGTTGACTTGTTGCTTTGCCGGTCAAAATGATAACTATTTCCGCAAGTTTTGACCGGCCAACTGGCGAGTTAACCTGCCTCTAAAAATGTTGGTAATCGGTCGGGTAGGGTTGCAAAAGTGAAGGCCGATCCGCATCTGCATCACCCATGCTTATTCACTACGGTCACCTGAATGCATTTGTCATCAGTGATTGACTGCGTCTGTTCGCCTGTTGTGTCAACAGGAGTCGGTTTTATTTGAAACGATGTTTATTTTTCTAGTTTCTATTTGTGGTTTGTTAGCCGACACTAAATATACACTTGCTGCTAGTATGATTTATGGCAAAATTTTACTGCTTGCACTGCCATTCGTCCAAAGGTTCAAACAATTGTTTGTTGATCTAATGACCTCAAAATGTTCAACCACCTTGAATCAAAAAAAAATCTAATCTGAAAATCCTGTGAGATACTTAGGCAATTACGCCAGCAGCTTTACTGATCGAACTGTCAAGACCACAATGAAGAAACTGACACCTTTTGAAGACGCCATGATAATGACATCGTCACAATTAACCGTTGTTATAATAAACAATAAAGCAAAAAGGAACCAGCAATAGTAAATAAAAAGAACAATCGGCCCTGTTCGCTCAAGATTATTTGCACAAGGTGCGGTTGAACTGTCTACCACACCACACACACCGATAAAAAACCAAAAATAACCTCTAAGGAAACTGTTACTGCATAATCAAAAAAATTAAAGCACGCTATTTACCTCAGGCAGATCTTTAACCTTAGGCCCTCAAAGTAATTCCCCGTTGTAGTGATACACTGTTGCAGGCTAATTAATCTTTGTCGCAAGCGTTTGAATACGATTGTTTGTGTAACAAATTACAACACAAGACTAAACGTCAGCTCAAACATAAAAGGCATAGCATACGGATGAGTCTCTCGAATGGCAATATAAGGTCAAATTTCGCTTTGATAATGGCCCAATACACAATAAATTCTAAAGCAACCACACGTAACGGTTTTTTAACTAACAGGCCTAGCAAAAATAAGCTAACCAAACTGTCGGCCAACTGAAACCAAACTGTCGGCCAACTGAAACCAAACCGCTATTTAAAACGTCTAACATACTTAGAGCAAAACAATCACTTGTAAGCTCCTTCTCTTTATGAACTTTACAGAGCCTACAAAAGTTGGAGTCCACCCCCAACTTTATTCTTATTCAATAAACAGCATAGGCCTATCTATGTTACACCAAATATTTTTATTTGATAAGAAACCTGGTTTTCACATGGAATTCATGTTTCTAGAGTTCATTTGAAGTAGTTTCCATGTAAATTGGTCCATACTTCATTAAGATTCAACACTTTGTATGTTCTCCATCACTCTTGCAATCTCCTTGTTCAAATACATTGGCATACTGTGAATCAAATTCCTGCAGTACTTTATTGACAACTCCTTCACCCATGCTTCTTTTATCACTCTTATCAAATCTTTAGAACTTCATGGTTACTTTTCTACGACTTTATCCTTCATTTTTATTCACAGACTCTATGTTGAATTGAGGTCGGGACAATTACTCAGCCATTACAGGACCTTGACATTGCTTTTTGCGAAAAAAATTTGTCACGACCCTCAATCGATGGCAAGGGGCACCGTCCTGCTTAAAGATAGTACATCTGTGGATATGCCTGTGCATTTTCAGCTAATCCGATAACAGTTTAACGTATCGGGGATTGTTCATAGTCGTTACACAAGACAAAAAATGGAGTCCATGGACACCATTTTCCAAAATCGCCTTCAAACCATTTCACTTGGAGGATGTTTCATGGTAGAAATTACATATTTCTCATCGCAACGTTTCCGTGCGACGGAATACGTGGCTTTTCCTCACTACAAATTGCTCAGATAACATGACGTTATACTACTGGACTCGAGTCTAGTGCTGGTGTGTCTTGGCAAAGGCCAGGCGCTTGCCTTCATGGCCGTTGTTAGTTGCTTTTTTTCAGGTTTGTAAGAATTTGGGCCAAATTATTTTGACAGTCGCCTCAAAAGAGTCATATGATTCACTTCGACGACTCTAACTATTAACGCACTCGAATTATCTTGACAGAGCTTATTGGTGACCTTGTGACTATCCGTTTGATTAGGTGGTTTCCTCGAACGCTGGTCTTTTTCTGTGTCTTCCTCTTTTCTTCATGTCATTATACGAGCCGTGCAGTTGGAATTTCTTGATCGCCTGGTCAACTGCTGAGTTACTGTTCTTGATTTTAATGGATATCTGACGTTCTGATAATCCTTTACCATGTGGAATGACGATTTGGGTCCTTTGAATCTCACTTAGAGACTTTCTCCGCCCCGTTTTAACTATCTTCAAATTTAGAAAAAGTCGAAGGAAACTCCACCTACGGTAAGTGTAAACAACAGCGACGCAATAAACAGTAATTATGATGCGATCACAACAATGAGATGATGCAATAGTACAAAATCCTATTATTTCTTTTGGTTGTTTTCAAGTTTTGGTAGGCACTGTACAAATTAGAACAGGGGTGGCAAGCTTTTTCGTCGAAGGGCCGCATTGACCATTTGAGAATGGCCAAGGGCCAGTGCTTAAAACCTTGCAACAGCTGTACACAATGCAAGAGCTTCCAATAGCTGAAAATCTTGCAAAATCGTATTACATGGCTTTGAAAATGATGTTATCCAAAAAAAAAAAAAGATTAGCACTCTTTGTTTGAACGGAAAATGCGTCAACTCAAACTAAGAGTTGCGAAGTGACTCTTTTAATGAAGGCTTCTATCGTTATTGGCTCTATAGAACGGCAAGTGGGGCTACTTCTGTCATATTAAATTAGATATATGGAAGTTTCTAAAAGTGTTCGCGGGCTGCACAAAATGCTCTGGGGAGCTGCATGCGGCCCGCGGGCCGTAGTTCGCCCACCTCTGAGTTAGAATATATGAATATCTGCCGATCATATAAAACTTAGATTCATCTTGGCAATCGAATTCAAATTTATTCGAGACATTTAATCCAACCTACTACATGTACATGTAAATTGAGATGCACGTCTAAATAATGTAGCCTATTGCATAAAAAGTAAAAACCTATTTGATCCGCGCGACAATGCTACCAACTTCTAAATTAGAAATCAGATCTACTGCTACTTAGGAATCCAATGAGCTTATTACATAAGCAAAGTGAAAATTTGGTTGATGCATGATTGCAATTAGAGGGATGATAAAAAGCGATAACTCCTCTCCCCCCAAGCAAATGTAGCTGATCTCAAAAAAAAAGGTCTTTACTTAACCCATTTCAGCCCGAATTAATTTTTTGTATGATAATTTCTATTTTCAAATTTTTCTGATGTTGGCTCTACATAATTGATTGGAAAAATGCATCAGTTTATCCCTGCAATAGCAGTGCTAGAACACGATGTGCCATATAAGTACCACTGAGCACATCCAAGTACAAAATTTTTATGTTGGAAGAAAACCACTGTATATGAAGTACACTTACATATTTATGAATAAAGAAGTTCCATTCCACTTTTAGGTTTGTGTAATTCAGAAATTAACACAAATAAATATCCTTTTCGTTATTTTAAACAAAGTTTATACTAATGCTATAAAATGACAAAACTAAAACAAAGATTTGGGACATAGCGGGAGTTACAAAAATTTTAATTAGAATCTCGTTATATTCAAACACATATTACCTCAAGTTTGACTGATATTTATTATGTAAGAAAAAGCAATATTGATCAGAATGTAGAGACTCAGAAAACATCCTTATTTGGTATGAAATGAGAAATTGCATGCCAAGCAGAGACGCACATCACATTTGCTGCACTGAATGAAAGGTCTCTTCTGACATCCTTCCTCGGCACATCTTCTTCGTTTGTTCTCTTGAATTTCAACAAGGTAATGTTGTATTCCATCAAAACCAATATCATCTAACACTCGTTTTTCACCTTTTGTTGAGTAAGATGGTAGTGGTCTCCCAGCTCTCTCAGGTGGTGTACCAAACCTCGTTAGATACGTCTGAGTGATTTGTTCCTTGAATTCAAACTGTGTCAATTCCCTTCCACACTTCTTGTGCAACAACCAAGCATTTTGTTCTGTGACGTCAATCAACCAAGTAATATACACCAATACCACTTTTTTCCTCGAATTGCAATACGATTTTTGTTTACATTTTGGTCCTGTCGATCAGTTCCTCCCATAAGTTGATTGTATTCTTGAATCATCTTCGGGCAGTCAACTTCTACATTCTTTTCCTCACTTTGTGAGTACTTTCTTACGTTGCATGAAGCATCGTTTGTATGGATCGTTGATGCAACTGATAGGACTGAATTATCCATCCATCTACATAGGGGAGAACGGGGACAAATGTAACGCGGGTCAATTATAATAGTTCAGGTTTCCGGGGCATTATGCGTCGCAGAAAATTTGTAGGCTTATAAAAATCACGGATCTGCTTAACATATGGGATATACCAGACAAAGCAATAGAAGTGTAGTTTCAGCCAGGCGGAAAATACCATCAAAATTGTTTTCAACCCAAGAAAGTAACTTTTAGTAAATGCTGAATATTTTGGTATGCATCATAGTACAAGAATATTTGAATCTCACTGCTGCAGTAAAGAGGAAACATAGGCCTTGAACTACAGTAGATTTGTGTATTTTATTGTGAGTGGTTAATGGAAAGATGACAAACTTGGTCACAAAATGGACGACTAGCCTACTGATAGGGTTGTAACAGTTGTTACAGTTGACTTGTAGAAAACGAGTTGTCTGGGTCGCCAAAAATGGGAATCAAATCGTCAGTATCACGTCGGGGTCACCAAAATTGTGGGGATCGAGTCTCTGTATTGTTGTAGAGTTCCCACAGCACGTCTGACTCCAAGAACGAATATATTTCAAATCATAAACCCAACATCGAATACATAAATGTTGACTTGCAATGAATCTTGAATCAAATCGAATTGAATTTAAATTGAATCCAATTGAATGAATTTGAATTTAATCGGATGAATGAATCGAAATAATAATGTCTCTTTTTATATTCTTGTTTACTAGGTCACTCTGCCGGACGTCAGACGGAACTGCGCCTGGCCATACAGCTTAGTCACCCAGTATTATTACATTATAACAAGAGAGCAGACATTATTCATGATATGTAGCTGTGTAAATGGTTTTATGATAGTTTTTAGGCCAACGAATGATTTTGATATTCAGGTCAACGAATGATTTAAAATAACGATATACAGTACAATAACGATCTCACGAACAGAATGAGAATGCTGATGGGTCACCCACATGGTTTCAGCAAAACATCAATAATCCAGAGTTTGTATCTCGCAAGGTTGCCATAAACCCCAGCATCTACTAAGCGACTGAGCGTGATTTTTACTCGAAAATATGTAGAGTTTAATGATGTTGAGTCAGAATTTTCCATTTGTGTATCAATAGGAAGGTTGCACGTTATCAAACGTCATCAAAATGCGCTTTTGAAAAAAGTGGCTGATTACTCTCAATGTTTTTGCATTGAATTGCATAGGAGTGATATTGTTTTTGCAAATAAATGTCTAAACTAGACAGTTGTTAAATGAACGTTAAATATGTTGTTTTTCTGATGTTATGGAATGAATCTAAAAGCAAAGTATGGTAAGAGGTGTAAAGGTTTATTTGTTATTGCTACTAGTTAGGCTAATTTTATGGGCTAAACATGCAGGCTTATTTGTTGCCAGCTTCTGGTAGGATTTCATATTCGATTGATCAGCGTATTTGGGAATACTGAGTCAAGTTAATTGTAATAAGCAACTAATACAGCATAATGAAAAGTTGTAAATCTAAATTATACTCTAGCCTAAATGACAGGGCAGATTTCTGTGCGTTTGCCATATGTTGGATTAAATATTGATGGATAAAATCAGTAATTCTTAGAAATTTTTGTCAATAATGCTTGCAGACCAGTGATATTGATCTATCCGATGTAATTTTGTGACCTTCTCTGTTCATTAAACAATTTTTTGGGCTATTGCCTAGGCTGCTAGACCAAGAGTAGGCCTAATCAAAAAACTTACGGTACCGGTAGTAATAATCAAATAATGGTTGTTTTTGCTAATGCACCTACGAGTATCTAATTGGTACACCCTTGTGCAAATTAATTGAATCACTTGAAAAAATACAAAACAACGTGTTTTGTATTTATTTTTAAAACATAAACAAAACAAGCTAGTCAAAGCACAGTTTTTGATAACGGATGTGACCACCACAACTAGTCAGAACCGATTTCACTCGTTTGGGCATCGAATCTATCAAGTTTTTGCAGTTTTCTTGGATTTGAGGGTCACAATACCAGCAGTCAACTATGGCTTCTATCAGCTTCACCATGGTGGTACAATCTCTTCTTCGCAGACGTAGTTTTATTATACTCCAAAGATTTTCAATCAGATTTAAATCTGGAGAGTTTCCAGGCCAATCCAACACCGAAATATTGTTCAAATTGATAAAATTTTTGACTTTTCGACTGGTATTGCATGGCGCCAAATCTTGCTGAAAAATCCCTGAACCTTCTGGGAATTTTCTTGCCATTTCTGGTATTACTTTCTTTGTCGAAACATCAAGGTATTTTTCAGAAATCATCGTGCCTTCAACTGGCTTGAGTGGTCCAACCCCATATTAGCTGAAACAACCCCAAAACTTTTTCTTTGGGGAGTGTTTGACAACTTGATCATTGCGGCTTTCTTTTAAGGGCTCTCCTTTTGATATTCGGACATGCTGACTCCTCACTCCCTGGACTAAAAAGTGATTCTCATCAGAAAATAAAACTTGACGCCATTGTTCACGTGTCCAGTCTTTATCCCGTTAAGTGCGGAATTAATTTTTCTCTTTTCGAGTTACAGTGCGTATTTAATCGCGCGTTTCGCTTTTTTTTCTGTCTCGATTATTTTCGCAACAGCGAAGTTTTGCGGGAAAGTCCCTGACGGGCAGTTTCAAACTTTCAATTCGCGAGAGCGAAATTTTGCGTGGAAGTCTTTGACGAAGTATATAATTGTTGCAGTTTCTGTACCCGCTGTGTTGGAATGGTTAAGATTAAGATTAAGGCGCATGGCATTGAATCTCGCTTATTTTGAGATCAAGTTCGATCCTGCTTGAAAGCATCACTGATAACCGGCAGGAAAGGTATATTACTACTACATGTCTCTTTCCGGCAGGTAAATGCAAGAAAATTTCGCTTTCATGTGTGTCAGAATAGGCCACGATTTGAACAATAATTTAAGGATATAAACGTTTGGGTTAAACTGCTGATTATTGTTGAAATGAAAAAATTTGCTAAACAGAAAAAGGCGGTTTTTATCCATGACCTCAGCAAAAAATGGGCTATATAATGATGCTTTTTTGCTAAAGTAGTGCTGCATTTCGGGCTGGTGATTAACACCTTGAATAAGCAGCAATGCTAGAAAAACCTTATTTCATTGCTGTCGGTGTCAATCTACCCTTCCGAACGTAAACGCGCCATCAAGTTGGCCAAGCGTTCCTCCGAGAATTGCCTGGCGTATCGATTGGTGTCTGTAACAATTAGGTCTACAATTTCGTTGTCAAAAATTTCAAAAAATTCCTGTGGGTCAGTTACACCGTTCAGGCTACTGGTATGCCTGGGTTGCCGGTAAATGAAAACCTGCTTCGTACTTGGCCGTTAACGGTCCACTGCAGATTATCGTTGTTAGGAACACTGCTGCTAGCTTGATCAGTGTCGCTATCAAGTACGTCGGCATTTTGCAAATACCCTATGTCAGCACTGTTACTTTCTGAGTCGTCTAGAGAAGACAAATCATCACTAGCATTACGTATATGCAACAAAAGATCATCGTCTGAGACTTAAAAAACTTTGCTTGGCGTCGCCATTTGTATCAGCTAAAATACTCTTATAAATATATTCGGAAAACTAAAACCAAAAATAAAATAAAATATCGTAAATATTTATCCAACAAGACTCTCGCAGTGATCATCACGTTAGAAGTTGTCTAAATGCTATTACAGGATTGTACTTTTAGAGTATTTGATAAATTGGTCTGAACTCAATGAATAGATCTAGCCATAAAAGTGTTTTACGCAATAAAACTTTTCTATTAGTGCAAAATGCTTACTCAGGATTTTCTCACCCTGGCGCGCGACAAACGCCAGGCGAAAGCGAAATAAAAACGCGTAGTTAAAAGCGGTGGCGACTCGGACGGATATACACGTCTTACGCAGTGAGAGAGCGACATGCTTTGACGGATATACACGTCTTACGCAGTGAACGGGTTATATTTTTAGGCCCAAATGAAACGTTTCTTTTTCATCTTGGTGGTCAAGAGCTGTTTTTTATTGGTTGTCTTGCTTTCCGGCCAACAGCTAGTAGTCGCCTGCACACAGTTGAGAAATCAACCATCACTCCAGCAGAAGCCAAATCTTGTTTTAGTTGAAAACTTGTTTTTCTTGGATTGAATTTACTCTCCCTAAGCAAGTAAGCATCCGTTCTGGGCGTCGTCTTTTTCTTTCTTCCGCAATTACCCTTTCTGTTAGGAGTCAAATCCTTCTCAATTTGAAAATTTTTTAATGTACAGTTGGTTGACTAACTCCCACACATTTAGCTATCTCTCTTTGCGACTTCTTTGTGTGCTGATGCAAAGCCAATACTTTCGCACGCTTTCTAGGAGTAACATCAATATTTTACGAATTATAGGAGCTGGTGTTAGCCTGTTTAACCCTATTTGGCCCGGGGGGGGGGGGGGGGGTCGATTCGACCCACAGCAAATTAAAACTGTTGTAACTTAGCGACCGCTTGAGATAAATGTTTGAAATTTTTTGACTTTTCCTAAAATTTATCTGGCTTTTGGTTGGTTATAAACTGACAAAGATATTCTTTGTAGTTTTGACTTAAACATAGCAATTTCGAAACCCACTCGGGCAAATTTCTTCATCGATTGCTTTTGTATAATAAAGAAAAAAAGGAGAAAGAGCGCACACGCAAAACCGTGACGAGCTACGTAAACCACAGAACTTGTTTGAAGTGAAGCACTGACTGTAAAACTGTACCGTTTCTCAGAAATCTTTCTTCTCAAAACTTTTTCGCTGTGAATAGCAACTCTTAATTTGACAAGCCAAAAACATCAAAGCGTTTTCAGATACACGGCTATTTTGTAACTTTTAGTTAAATAAATAATACCTTCTTGACGCTAGACCATAACCTACCGATAAAGTAATGCAAGAAAAATTTCGTAATTTTGATACTTGACAAATGTAACAAAGCAAAAAGAATTGTTTTCAAGCGCAAAGCCAGAAAATAAATTTGGCGGCGAGATAATATAGTTTGCGCTTTTCATAATGATTTGTAATGTTGTTACCAATTAAAATTGGGGATTGGTTGGTGGGAGAGCAACGAGCACACTTGCAATTTTTATTGGATGGAAAATATGCAGTGGTAGACTAAGGGACGTAGGGCGACAGTTAGCAAAATTTAATTTAGGAGTTTTATAAAACTTGATTTCCGTTGCTTTACGAGTAAGTTGTTAGTAATTAATTGAATACCGAATTTTTATCAGCAAATACAAATCCAAAACGCAAGAAACCAATCGTGAATCACAAAATTTAATTTTTTTTAAGGGGAGAAGGAACTGTGAAATATCTCCTGAGTTTGTGACCAACACCAAAATATTTTTCTGTTGACCGCGTGACAAAAGCAATGTGTTTGTATTCTACATCTGCACACTTCCAAAAGCAAATAAAGATTTTTTTCCGTGTTCTTTTATCTACTTTTATAAAGACGCCTCTGGTAAAAGCATTACGTTTCCTGCTGCATGGCCGAGCAGAACGGCATTTGCATTGAAGTTGACGTTTAAAGTTCAAACTACAGCTTACGTCAACTGTCACAACATTATAAGATTGAATGCTGACTCAAATATCGTCTTGTCATTTCCATTCTTCTAAACCAGAGATGGGCAAACTTTTTAGTTGGAGGGTAGCATTCAGTCCCGTAGCACTCCAACTTCGGGCCCCCCCAAAGTAAGCGCAAGAGCCCCTGCGCACAGGTCATATCACTTTAGAGGTGTAAAATTGAAAAGCTGCATTAAGAAAATACACCACAATTTGTACATAAGTAAACAGGCTAATGTCAGAATAAAGCATGCCGATACCGAAGGTGCAAGTCATAAAAAATTCGGCACCGATGCCAGAGTTCAGTAGGACATTTATGCAGACACTGCGAAACGAAAGCAATGACACTGAAAAACATGAAAAAGTTATAAAAACACAGTATCATTTAAATAGTCTGGAGCGAACCTTTTTGTTCGCAAATGCTGTTATGACATTGTCATAATCAAGAGATCGGGCGCAGTCATTTTCGATTGACAACATGGCTAATGAAGATAGTCTACTGTCTGTCATAGACGTTCTATTAAAAGTTTTGATCAGTTTCAATTTGCTGAAGCTTCTTTCAGCGCTGGCAACAGTCACGGGGCAAGTTAGTAAGATTCGAAGTGCGATGTACACATTCGGATACAATTCAAATAAATGAGTCTTTAGAAGATAGTTCAGAAAGTCTTGAGCCGTATTGAGATTGCGTTTTTTTTGTAAAATTAAAACAAACCGCTGTAGCTCAGCGCTCATTTCATCAGAATCAATGTCACCGAACTTTTTTTGGAACTCTTTACAGCAAGTAAGAAGAGCATTTTCTTGTTGCACAAGCAAAAGTTTGTCTCGTGTGTACAAAAACGAAAAGGCGGAAGAAACCTCACCTAACAAATTAAAGCGCTCCTTTATTGACATAATAGCCTGGTCTACTAATGGATAGAAAAAGTTGCTTTTAAATTTCAGTTCAGGAGTAGCTCGTTGTTCCTCTTCACCTTGGTAATCAAACAATCTTCTTTTCTTTCCACTTCTTGACGGAGGAAAAGAAGGATCAATATCCAATTCCTGTGCTATTTCAACAGCAGATGTTGCGGCACTGTCGTAACCCGTTGTGCGATAGTTTTGCAAAAACTTTTCAGTTGCCTGGATTTCCGTTTCCATTGTATGAAGGGAGACTCCATACGATTGAAGAATCTTGCTTGCTTTATTGACTTGGAATAGGATATCATACCAAATAAACACCGACAAAAGAAAACTCCATTTTGATAAATGAGCTATCAACAATTTTGTTTCTGAGGCAGCTCTTCCATCTTTTCTTTCTATGGAAATGGCTTCCAAGTCTTTCAGTGCCAGCAATACCTCTTTTAAATTGTATCGAAGAGGTTTGATGCATTTAATTCTGCTTTCCCAACGAGTATCAGATTGTGACTTTATGGACAGCTCCACCAGTGCCGGCGCTAGGCCAGCTGAGGCCCCCCCCCCGAAAACTATACGTGGGCCCCTTTATCCGCAAACAAAGTGAACCGTAAAAATTATACAAAATGCGATTGCGTCCAATTTTGCGTCTACGTACCCTAGTTTGAAATCTACGTACGTAATTTGATACGACATTTTCGTACGTAAATCGCATCGTATTCTGTGTAAAGCCTCCTTAAGCCAATCGCTGGTCGATGAAGAAACTGACTCTGACTCGTCTAATGAAAATAAATTTAATACAAAGAAGATAACGTATATTTAATACAGGTTTCAAAATGTTTTTCGGCGAGCCTTTTCAGCAGCAAACACATCAATTATGCGGTCGAGATCTAAATCTCGTACGCAAGAGCTTTCTATCGAAATTGTAGCTAGAGATGTTAGCCTTTCGTCCATCATGGTGGATCGATGGAAGGTTTTGATTAGCTTCAGTTTGCTGAAACTTCTCTCAGCGCCAGCTACTGAGACCGGGCAGGTCAACAAAACTCGAAGAGCTATGGACAAATTTGGATATACTTCCAGCATATGCTTTCGATAGATATAGCTCAGAAAATCGTTGGCTGTTTTGAGATCTTCTTTATTTTCTTTCACGATGACCACGAACCGTTCCAACTCCTCATTCATTTCCACAGGGTCAATATCGCCCATTGTTTCATAAAATTTTTGGCATGCATTAAGTAAACGATTGTGCCCGTATACTTGCAATAAACTTTCTTGATTATAAAGAAAATTAAAAATTGCACCCACAGTGTGCATTTGCTCGAAGCGTTCTTTTAAAGAAGATAGAGCATGATCCATTAGTGGCAAAAAAAAATTTGCTTTGAATTTTTCTTCTGGCCACATCTCGCTACCTTCATCTTCTGCTTCGTATTCGAACAGCCTCCTTCTTCTTCTGGTTCTACTCTCAGCGAAACTCCTCTCAATTTGCAAACCTTCAGCAATTTCACGTGCCGTGGCTACCGCGCCGCTGTACCCGTCTTCGCGATATTTCTTTAAAACTTCCTCAGTTGCTTTGATTTCTTTTTCAACTACTTCCATAGAAACACCAGTGGTTTGCATAACTTTGCTCGTCTTGTTGATGTGAAAAAGAATATCATGCCAAACTACAATTGACAAAATGAAGCTCCATGTTTCAATTCGAAGTATCAATGAACGAACATCATTGATTGTTTGACCATCTTTTTTTTCGAAGCAGTAGTTTTCCAATTCCTTCAATGCTTTTATCACTTCAGCCAAATGGTATCGTAAAGGTGAGATGCAATTGATGCGACTCTCCCAGCGAGTAGCTGATTGGGATTTGAGTGAGAGCGGAACATTCTTTTTTAGTATCGTCCATCGTTGCGTTGAAGAGGAAAACAGTGAATACAATTGCGTTAACACACCAAAAAATACCAATGCTTCAGTAGAAGATTTCACACTGTCGACTACAACTAAATTAAGCGAATGATTAGCACACGGAACATACAGCGCTTTTGGATTGATTTTCAGTAATCTCGCTTGAAAACCAGCTTCTTTTCCTTTCATGTTCGCCCCATTATCGTAGCACTGGCCTCGACAGTCAGCAAGATCTAGTCTTAATTCTTCGGAGCGCTTTAAAAAGACATTGAGCAAACCTTCGCCAGTGCTGTTATTGACACTCAAATAGCCAAAAAATGCTCTTTTACTCTTGCACCGTGTTCATCATCACATTGAACGAAACGAAAAATGACGGTCATTTGTTCTTGATGTGATATATCCGGAGTACAATCAAGAATTATAGAGTAATATTTGGCTTGTTTCAGCTGCGTGAGAAGTGCGTTTTCAGTTTCTTTTGCAACTAAATTTATCAGCGCGTTCTGAATACTTTTGCTCAAATAGTGTCGCTTAGTTTTGTGCCGGATAATCCTATTTTGCAACTCATTCAAGACGGGATCTCTCTTCGCCAGTAGTTCAAATAAACCCAAAAAATTTCCATTTTGCGATGATCCCAGTGTTTCGTCGGATCCTCTAAAAGCCAAATTTCTTTCACCCAAAAATATTACGATGTCTATTAGACGCTCCAAAACATTCCTCCAAAATGTTCTTTCTGCAAGAAAAATCTTCATTGCTTGTTTATCCACCGTAGATTGAGTGTTAATACCCTCCTTAAGCAAAAGCCATTGGTTAAAACTCTTTTTATGAGAAGCACCGTTTTCATGATCCTTTAACTTCTTGTAAAACCCTTCCCATGTATTGATGCCCCTACTAAACGGACTAGCTAAGTTGCCAAAAAGTTTGCAGCTGAAGCAGAATGCTTTGTCAGAATCTTCAGAGTACATCAGCCATGACCGAGGAACAGCCTCGCCATTACTCAAAATGCGTTTGTAATGAATAGAAGAAAATCGTCTTCTAGCTGCGTTGTATGGAAAATTTGTTACAACTTGCCGAGGTCCTCTTCTGATGATGTCAACCCGTTGCGGATCTGATATGACGTCAGGCCACTTCGCTGGGTCCCTATGGAGAGGGTCAAACGAACTGTGGGGAAGTGACGATGAAGTATCGATGGCCGCATTTTTTGCCCCCATAGACGTACATGGCACTGATGGTAGATTTAGTTCAACCGATTCACACAAGACATTTTCTGATTCTGCAGTTGACGCTGCTGCTGCTGAAACTAAGCTCAAAGTATCGCTGATAGGGACGGCTGGCAAAGTAGCACTATCTGTTTCAGTTTCTGCTCTGCTAACGGAAAAAAACTGTGTTAATTTGGTAAGCTTTTTAACTGATTCCTGAGCAGCAGCTGCTTCTTTTCTTTTCTGTGCTCCACTTTTATGGCGTTTCATGTTTCCGATAGACTATTTTTAAAAAATAGCTTCTAAATTATATATGCACGTAATTGGCTATTTTCAACTTCGAATTAACTCTAAAATCGATTAACATATTTTAATATATTTTCAACTTCGAATTAACTCTAAGCATTGTCACAATTAAACTATAAATATTGAAAAACTAACTTCATATCTTTCTTAATCTAAAAATGCAGTAATCTATTTACTGTACTCTGTTTCCTTCACAGTAGCTGCAACCAACGAACTGGTCAGCTTTTTGGCAATTAGCTTCAAAAATTCATCATCTGACTATGACGTAACTATACGGCTTCTGACTGACTAAATGGTTGTAAAGTTACTTTTAAAGGCAAAAGCACTCGTTAAGAAAATTTGACTTATCTTATACGATACAAATGAGTCAAAGCGTCGAAAGCAATCAGAATCGAAACATGAAACAGTAGATCAAAATACTCAACGTCGAAACTTGAATATTGGTCTTTGGTTGGTATTCAATGGGCGGGGCCCCTGACCAGGCCTGGGCCCCCCCCCCGACCGGGGGGTTCGGGGGGCGGTTCCGCCGGCCCTGAGCTCCACATGTTTCTTCAAAATTTCCCAACGCTGAGCAGAGGAAGAAAACAGCACATACAACCTTGTAAGTACTCGAAAAAATGTCAATGCTTCCGTCGATGAATTAGCACTGTCAACAACAACTAAGTTAAGGGTATGTTTTGCACAGGGCACGTAAACAGCTTTGGGATTGATGTCTAGCATTCTTGCTTGGACCCCAGAATGTTTTCCTTTCATGTTAGCACCATTATCATATGACTGACCTCGACAATCAGACAATTCGAGTTGCAGTTCGGTCGCTTTTTCTAAGAAAGCGTCCAACAAGCCTTTCCCAGTACTGTCACTTATTCTCAAGTAGCCAAAAAATGTTTCTTTAACAACAGCAGCTTCTTCATTACATAGTACATAACGGAGAATGACAGACATTTGTTCATGATGTGACATATCTGGAGTGCAGTCCAAAATTATAGAAAAATATTTTGCCAATTTCAATTGCTGTAAATTTTCTTTTTCAACTTCTGTCGCTAGCAATTCAATTAGTTCACTTTGTATGGTAGGACTCAAATAGTGATCTTTAGTGTTTTTATTCTTGATTCTGTCTTGAAGCTCTTTTAGGATCGGATCTCTTCTTGCCAAAAGCTCAAATATACCCAGAAAATTTCCATTGTGAGGAGATCCTAAGACTTCTTCAGATCCTCTAAAAGCAAGATTCCTTTCCGATAGAAACAAGGCAATGTCGATAAGTCTCTCTAAAACATTTCTCCAAAAACGTCTTTCATTGAAAAAAATATTCATCTCGCGTTTGTCGATAGTGGATGAATTTCTTATCCCTTCAGCTAGCAACATCCATTGACTGCAGCATTCTTGGTGGGAAATGCCGTTTTCATGGTCTTTCAGTTTTTTCGAAAAACCCTCCCATGTATTTATACCACTACAAAAGGGGCTTGGTGTTTTTCCAAATAGCTTACAACAAAAGCAAAAAACTTGATCTGATTCCCCAGAATAAACTAGCCACGACCGTGAAACACTTTCACCATTAGGTAACACACGTTTATAATGGTTGGAGGAAAAACGTCGCCTTGGAGTTGTGTTATTATATGGAAAATTCATTATTAGTTGATGTGGTCCACGCTTTACTATATCACATCGTTGAGCATCAGAAATACTTTCAGGCCATTTACATGGGTCATCAGGGATAGGGGTAAATTGAGATTCAGTTATTTTTGATATTGAAGGTTGCGTTTTGGCAGGTAAATCACAACTTACATTTTCTGGAAATTCACAATCACTTTGATGCTGATCGTCATAGTCTTCTTTTTCTTGTACACTATAGTTTTCTTCATCCCTCTCGGTACTAGTGCCAGGTCTACTCTGCTCAGTAATCTTGAAAAAATCTGTCATCTTGGGCAATTTCGCTACAGCATCTCGAGCAGTGGCTGCTTCTTTTCTCTTTTGAGCACCACTTTTTGAACGTTTCATTCTATACAATGTCAATAAAATACTTTATCTGCACTCTGCAGTGTATATATATATTGTCCCGGTATTTATAGCCAAACAGAATTCCAGACCATTCTATGATTGTTGCGTAACAACGGCATTATTACGTCAATCGAATATTCAAGATTCTACCAGAAAATCAATCGAAATATTCTAGATTCTGCGAGATAAAATGACGTTGCATTCACTTATGATGTCACAAGCCAATTTCTTCCTACAGTTTAAATCGGTTGTAAACAAGTCTGCTGAACTGAAAATAGTCACGTAGCCAAAAAGCAATTTCAGACTAACTTGGGCCCCCAAAGTTGGCCTGGGCCCCCCCCAATTGGGGGTTTCGGGGGCGGCTGCTACGTCTCTGGTAGCATTGACCATTCAAGAGTTAGCCGAGGGCCGCATCGACCATTCAAGAATTCGCCGAGGGCCAATGCGTAAAATCTGGTAATAGCTGTATGCAATGCAAGAGCTTGCAATAGCTTAAAATCTTGCAATAACTTCTTGCAAAGACGTATTACAGGGCTTTGATAATGATGGCGTCCAAAAACAAAGATCATCACTCTTTGTTTGGACGGAAAATGCGTCAGTTCAAACAAGAATTGCGTAGCGGCTCTTTCAATGGTGGCTTCTATCGTTTTTGGTTCTTCAATACGGCAAGTGCGGCCAATCCTTTCTTATTGAATTGAATTCATGGAAGTTTGTATAAGTTTGGAGGGCCGCACAAAATACTCTGGCGGGTTATTATGGGGGAGTATTGGTGTTATTATGGGGGAGAGGATAAAAAATAGGCTACGTAGGTCTATTGTTGTAGCACAAACTTGATAATAAAACAAATTAAAGTTTACAATCGTTTGACATAACAGGCTTTTTGTAGCAAATCCAAAACTTAAGTTTGCTGGAGGACTTTTTTCATATGATTCGTCACATTCACACGCAGACTTGGACAACAAAATATGCGTAATTCTAGTTGGCTGATTCGATGAATTGCAGCCAAAAGTCGCCAATTCTAATCTAATTTGAAAAATTCCTAATTGCAATTCTAATCTCATTTCGAAAAAGTTCCTGACCGAAGAGTCGGGTGTGAAAAATAAAAAGATCTTTTATGTTAGGGATCAGAACCACCTTCGAAAGTATTGGCACTAATTGGAATGATTTACATGCGAGGCTTACTAGGACAAGCACATCAAAGCACTAATGCGATGTTCCATGAAATATTTGGCAATCCAGTTTTTAGTGCAGCTAAGTCAAGGAATAGATTTAAATTTTTGATTGCCCACATATTACTTGATGATCATACAACGCGTCCTACTCCTTAGCAATACGATAGATTTGCAGCTTTTCGCAAAATTTTTGAAGAATTTAACAAAAACTGTGGGAAATTTCTAGTTCCTAATGATTATTTGCCGCTGGATGATACTTTTTATCCTACAAGAACACAAATCAGTTTCAAACAATTTAATCCGAGCAAACCAGCCAAGTATGAAATGCTGTATAAATCAATCAATGCTTTTCGCTATTCATTTGCCTTTTCAACTGTTGTGTATTCTGATAAGCCAAAAGCAGAGCCGACATCTTACTACACTCCTGGGATGTCACAAACAGTACAATATCTAATTCAAAATTTGGAATGCCACACAAATTTTGTGGCAAGAAGCATATTATATGACAGATTGTATACTTCAATACCAATGGCGCTGTGGCTGCTTGACCGCGGAATAACTTCTGTAGGAACTTTACAATCAAATAGAAAAACAATTTCAGCCGAAATTAGAGAAATCAAAGACCGAGAAACAAACTCATACGAAATTTATTGGGAAAAGAATAACGTCATATTAAATCTGCACTCGTATGTGGTAAAAGCAAAAAGTGAACAGTGCCACCGCTACTTGCAACTACAAAAGATGACAACAAAAGCAAGCCCGCTATTTACAAACTATACGACTTTTCAAAAAGCGAAACAGACATCATTGACCAAAAAAATGGGGTTCTACAGTTGTACATCGAAATCAAAGCGCTGGACTATGAATGCATTTTGATACGTTTTGAACACATGTCGAGTGAACGCCAGCACGATATATGCAATGAACAACGATCTGCAGCCTCGAAACATAAAATCTGTAGATTTCGGATTTAATCTAGCTATGTCTTTGATTCACCCACATATAGCACAACCAAGTTTAATTGGTATAATGTCTTCTGTGGTTCGCAAAATTGAGATAGTGCTGGGGAAAAAAATATCCTCCAAAATGTAAAAACGTTAAGTGGCTTTTTTCCTCATCAAAGTCAAAAACGAAGGCGATACGATGCATGTATCAGTAAGACTAAAGGAAAACGATCAAAAGAAAAGAAAAACAAAATTTCTAAGCAATTGAGCCAGGGCCAAAAATGCGCAAAGCCTTTGTGCAATAAGCGTCTTATTCGCATTTGAGATTTCTCCTTGCAAGATTAAAATGTTGCTAGGCTTACACTTACGGATAAAATTGCACTGCCGTAGTTGTTTTTGAAGCATACAAGCGTATTGCTGCTTTTGACGATGATATATGTATTGTTGATATTACCCATAAATTTAATGTAGTGTTCCCGTATTTTCATATTAGACGATAAATTATAAGCAGAAACAGCATGACTGCGTTCTAGCTAATCCAGAAATAGCCTATTTTGTTTCACATTTCTAATGTATTCTGTTAATTGCAAGAGATTTTTTAATTAATAGCTCTAAATTCAGTACGCCTCAAAGCACAAGTTACGATGATAAAGCTCAAATTGGTGACATTATAATTGATCCCAGTGGGATATAAAATTGTAAGGACCGTATAAATATCATATAACGCCTCCAGAGGGAAACAAAACTGCCGTATTGGTGTTATCATAGTGAGAGGGATAAAAGATAGGCTACATAGACATATCGTTGTAGGACAAACTTGCTACTAAAAAGAATCAAAGTTTACAATCATTCGATGTCACAGGTTTTTGTAGCAAATCCAAAACTTAAGTTTGCTTGAGCACTTTTTTATGCAACTCGTTACATACGCAGACTTGGACAACTGATTAATTCTAGCTGGTTAATTCGGTAAATTACAGAAAAAGTCGCTAATTCTGATTTGAAAAAAACTAAAAGTCTCTTATTGTAGTGTAATATATAAAATCCCTAATTTCAATTCTAATCTAATTTTAGAAAAGTTCCTGACCGTAGAGTCGAATCTGAAAAAGGACAAAAACTTTTTTTATTATTTGCGAAAAGTTTGGCCGAAAATCAAAATTGAAATTAGGCGATCTCCAAAAAGAAAAAAGGTCTTCACAATAATTTGATGGCCAAAATGAAAAAGTCTGAGAATTGTCGCAAATACAAAGTGGTTTTGCGAAGATGTTTAAATGGCATCAAAATTCGCTTGGTAATTAAAATTTCAAACTAATTCCAGAAAAACTGGAAAGCTCTAATTCTAATTCCGATTCCACTTAATTTGTGATAATCAGAAAAGCTCTCATTTTATTCTACCCTAATTTGAGAAAAACATTAATGCTCTATATCAAAGTTTTATTTAATTTGAAAATGCTAAAAAGAATTTAATCGTCTAAGTCTGCATACAAGGATGGGAGGGGCTTACAAAAACGTCGTATTGCGTCGCATAAGGGAGAAGAAAGAATAAAAGAGCCATATGATTCGTGAGCATTCCTTAATTTGAATGAGATTTATGTCTTGATCAAAAAAAATATTTATGCTTGATGAGCAAGCATAGCTTGCATCTTTTGTCTAAATGAAAAAAGTAATAATTTCATAAAGCTATGAAATTTTTGTCGTTGAAATGCTATTTCACACCCTGTTTCACATTTACAAACAGTCAATTCAAACTACAAAAATCTAGCTGGAGATATGGCGTATGGCGAGTAGTCCAACATAAGAAATGTTATACAAACATCACGGCTGGTAACTTTCCCGTAAAAAGCAAAATGGAAAATTGATGACAAGTTGTTGAACTTTTTACCTGGTAGCTGACATTGATAAATTTCGCTTAGGCGATCGCAAAGCTACAACGTCGAAGAGTAAACACTACGAAAAAAGAAAATTCGCCGGCCGTTTCTTTATTTTAAATTCAGTCGAAAATCGAAAATTTAATGCTGTGCATTTAATTTGCAATAACTTGTACGCTATTAATCTGATCATAACCAAAAGTACATAATTAGATTGAAAAATAAATTCTGCATCTATCTGAGCAAAAACGGAATCGCTATTGTGAGCGGTTCAAAAGTTATTAGCTGCCAAAGTGTTGGGTCGTAATAAAGGCACTGGCTTGGCTGAAAATTAAAAGCATATATCGCATCAAGCTCACTGTAGTGAGCGTGCATCATATATAAGCCTAAAATTAACAGCATCAGTTGAAAGGGCCGATGGCGGAGTGGCATAAACCGCATGAAGCAATTCATGTGATCATCGGTTCAATACCGGAGTCCACCTGACGAGTTCTAATAGGAACGAAACCGGTCGTGGAAGTGGTATTTTATTCAACTGATTGCAGTTAGCCTATATGCCTTAACATCCATTAATTAAAAGTAATATCAATATTTTAATGCATTTACCATGAAAGAATTGGCTTTTGATTAGTTTTGTCATAATGGGATCAATTAACATTGTGACGTCATAAACTTTTTGTTTATTTAGGCTCTGACGTCATAGACATCGTGACCCTCAAATCCAAGAAAACTGCAAAAAATTTATAGATTCGATGCTCAAATGAGTGAAATCGGTTCCAACTAGTTGTGGTGGTCACATCCGTTATCACAATGTTCTAGCTTGTTTTGTTTATGTTTTAAAAATAAATAAAAAACAAGTTTTTTTGTATTTTTTCAAGTGATTCAATTAATTTGCACAAGGGTGTATGTAATTATTTGTGGGCCATTTGTGATTATAAATATACTATAGTAAGTTAAATTTAGGGCATTCTTTTTGAATCACCCGTCAAACAACAAGCAGAAAGTTGATAAATTAAAATAAATAAATAAAATCAAGAGTCGGCAACGGGGTCAAGTGATGGGAGCATCTTTTCTATGTTGATTATGATTAAAAGATCATGCGTTCAAACTTCACGATGACTGAGTTATTTTGCTCTTGGAAAAAGCCCATTTTAATGATTTTTTTGCTAGGGAATTTTGACAAAACAGTAAATTTAAGAAACGTTACACCAAGTAATTCAAAGGGCATGTTAAAACTGTTGCGACCACCAGTTTGGTTAACTGGCGATCGTACGTATAACTGTTTATCCTTGCTGCAGCTTCTCCTTGATCAAATTGTTTAACAAAAGAATGGATCCATTTATTAACCAATTGAACAGAACATACCAAACTAAATGGAACTAAACAAAAACGGAACAAACTGAACTGAACTGAACCAACTGAGTTAAGCTGAGCTGAATAACGTAAAAGCAAAGTCAAATGATTTAAAGAATTCCAAATGATGCTTAAAGCAAAATCAGAAACTTAAAAATGTCCCCTAATCAACTAAACTGCGCAAACAAAGAAATCAACCAAAAGCGCTGAAAAGATAAGGTGATACAAGAGAACTTAAGTCAAAAACACTGTAAACATAAAAACGGGGTTCGAAACCACTACAAAACCTCGAAACTCCCGAGTAGGTTTAGACGATCGTCCAAAGCTCAGCGTCATTGCCGCTCTCCAGCGAGTCAGAAGAACTAAAATTCTACAAATAAAGCCAATACTTAGTAGTCCCTTTGTAGATACGTGAAAACTTATTCGAGCTTGCAAAAGCGATTTGGTCCTAAGCGGAAAGTTGAGTGACGGTCTTTTTTAACAATTTTGGGTATGGCGACGCATATATCTAAAAAGAGGAAGGTAAATAAATTAAGTGTTTTATCAAGTGTTCATTTAATTGTAGCTTCAGACAATAATGGTAGAAAAATTTGCAAGACTTCGTCTTTTATTGATCTGTTATGTGGATTAATGCAGATAATGAGAGCGTATTTTCAAGATGTTGCATAGACAAAGTAAGGCAGAGTGCAACAAATAGTAGGTCAAGTTTAAGCCAAAGATAATGTAATCAAGCTATGCATCCAAAATAGACGTATTTTACTTACTTTACTTTGTGGAACATTGCTAAAATTCAAACAGAAGTTAGATAAGGTGTCAACTGATTGTTGGTTAAAACTTCTATATAGTGTAGACAAGGAAACCCTCATGCATTAGGGTAGGAAAGATTAAATGCCAATGGATTATTAATGCAGTATAAAAAAAAACAATTTACCTTGGCATCTGTGTGCACATTTCAAATGACTAGGTAACATTCATAGTGTTATGGGTTGGCCTACTGTTATAGTTTTAATTAAAATTTTATTTAGAACACTAAAATGTATCACCCTAAATGCTGGTGAATACAACATAATGCCAAACGTTTTTCTTGCACCTAGAAGAAAAGTTGTATTGCTAGGTCTGGTTTGCCAGTTACTTCTGCCAAGGGTTTGTACTAAATAGTACACATCTACAATGCACTTAATGTCCATGATAATCTGTTGCAGTGACATCAAACTCTTAACCAAATTAAAATTTTTTGTGGTATAACCTTGCAAAAATGTACTAATTAAAAGTATTGTTGTCAAAAGCTTACCAATAGGTGTTTTGGTGATGTAGCAATTGTTTACCTTGTTGACTTTCCATCAAAAAATGATGGTTAAAACTGGGATGGCACCTTTTTGTGTAAACTGTTGCTAAATGGTGATTTATTCAAGCATGCACCAACTTGGTTGAGGCCATTGATGTAGTCAAGACTGCAAGCACCAACAGCAAGACTGCATTTTTTGTAAGACAGACCATTTATGAACAAGAATCAAAACCATAATTTCATTAAAGCTAAAAATTGTAATTATTTTTATATCTGCCAGTAGTGGTTACTAGTTCACTACAGTATAAAAGTAAATAGCTTGTCGCAAACTGTAGGTGTAAATAACTAATTATGTTTAAATAGTGAATACAACTTGAATACAGCAACCTGGTGGTAAAAGACAAAAGTCTCTGTGTTCTCTGTTGACAGAGGTGCCCTGAAGAAATATAATAAATCAAAACAGGCCTATTGGCAACTGTCAATCATATATTAAACTAATGGCAGTGGCTATTTTGCCATCAACAGCATTTTACCCTCAGAGACTATTTTGTCGTGAGTTATTTGTGATTAGTCAATCTTAATGACGTACTAAACATGTGACTTTTGGTCGTCTCTGATTGGTCAATTGTAGAAACAAATTAAAAAATTTTTGCACCCCAGTGTACACTGCCCCATACATTTACATACCAGGCCTGGCCCTCCAGTGTACACTGCCCCTTCTTTCAATGCTCTGCCAGCTGAGGTTTCAATCCGCATCCATAGTATCTCAAGACCAGCACACTAACCACTACACCACAGTGTCACTGGTTGAAATGTAGCAAATATGGCAATATAAGCACACGTGAATGATTACAGCAAAATAGTCTCCAAGGGTAAAATGCCATTGACGGCAAAATAGCCACTGCCTAAACTAATTATGTTGCTGTCTGCTAATCAAAATGTAAATTAGCACAAAATGCATCTAATGACGTTTGCATTACAGCTAGCAATTTGGCAGCCTATTTTTGACAAGTAGTTTAACTCAAGCATAATGTTTTAAGTGAATAAATTTTTAACAAAAAATCAGTTTTTGCTTTAAACAAAAATTTAATATACACTAGATATTGGCACAAAACACTTAACTTATTTATTGGTAAATGTAATTGTACAAGGTTAACCCAAGTAATTCCAGACTAAATAGTAAATTTCAACTTTTTTTACTGCTTTAGTATTTGCAACTTTATGTAACCACTTTTTTGAACATTGGGGTGTTTATTTACCACTTACAAAACACTGCATGTTTCAGTAATTGTTAGATTCGGAATTTGAGATTCTTATTAAATTTAGTGGATCAGTTATCACAAGTTACTTCATAAATTAAGTGATTCAGAACACAGTTAAATAACTTAAAAATGCTGAAAGTTATTAAAAGAAATGTTGTGATAATTAAAAATATTGGTTCAATATCATTGTGGCTTGATTTGCAAATTGAATCAATTCAAGTTCAATTATAATTTATTGCCTAATTCACAGCCACTTTTGTCAGTTACATTTCACTAGTGATGAAGCATCTACATGAGCCAAGCATCACTGCATGTGCAGTCAAACAAAATTAGCCTAGTTGTAGTTACAAATACTGCACTTTCATTCTCACATTTTAGTCAAATTGGCATTGCAATATCTGATCAGCTTAAAATCAATGCTGCATATTTTTCTATTGAGCATAGAAGCAAAGCATCATCATTCACCTCAACATAAAAATAAAACTTGGCAATCAAACAAAAAGAATTTAAAAGTAAATCAATTTAGACTTTGCCTTTAATTTACCCAAAAAAATATCAGCATATACAATATTGTAGCAGAAAATCTGCTTCTATGGCCATCAAATAATGCTGCCAGCATTGGTGCTTGTTTATGAATAGACCTATTAACTGATCTACAACTGATAATGTTTAATTGATTAATACAAAGGCACTTGATGATTTTTTCCTAAACCTTTTGTTTTTTGTGATGACTCACACCTTTAAATTGCCAATTTTTTGTTCCAGTGTGGAGCTTTTTTAAATTGCTAACCATGATCTCAATCACCATGAAATAAAATTTGCCCTTTGATTTTGTTTTATTGATTCTGTTTCACACCTTTGGAAAGCCAGTTATTTTGCTCAAATGTCAAACATCTCAATAGTGATTTAGCTGGCAAACAAAAATCAATTTTTTTCTCTTGATTCACTCAAAAAAAGCTTTCAACTTTTCACATTTTTTGAAATCGCAGAGTTGCATTTTCATTACCAAGAAGCTTCATCTTTTTCTTTATTTTCTCACAATGTCATTTAAAAGTACTTCTCATCTACCTTTATACTTTTTGTTCCATGGTGACACCTGTGAAAAGCAGCCCTTTTTAAAAACCAAATAAAGACTAAGATTTGCTGCTAATTATTTTAAAATTGCGTCTCCATTTTTATCGTGGTAAATGATTTAAAAACTTTGGCATCTGAAATGATTTATCAGCATAGAAATAAATGCATTAAGACATAGTGGTTTTAAAAACCAGAAAAATTTTAAGACCACAAGACCTTTAAGATAAATTACAAGACCAAGACCTTGAAAAACATTCCATCGGAGCTACATCATTGGTTGAGACATGTGGTTTTATGTTTCACCAAATGTTTTTTTCTTCACCTTTTTAATGCTTGTGTGATTTTTTTTGGGTAAAACTAGCTTGCTTTACAAGTAAAGTGCAGTTAGGTTTCAACTTTCAGCAAAAAATTAAAAGTGCACTGTTTTAGATATAAAAATAATGTTTTCTCTAAAAAAGTTTTTCTATCAAAGCATGTGGTACTGCAGGTTAAAGTGTGGGGTATTTAGTAAAAATTGGCTATAAATATTGCAATAAATTATATCCCCAAGGTGGAAAAGTTAAGATTAAAGAAAATATTTAGGAAAAATATCACTTCCAATAAATTGTAGTTACTAAGCTGATGATTAGAAGTTTGTAAAAGCAGAAAGTTGTAACAGTCCTTGTGGCATTTATAGACCAAAAGTATACGTTAGCCGCATAAACCTTGTTAAAATTAGGTCTTCACAGTTGACTAATATTTAATTTTATTGGTGTATAATGCAGCCTGTACCTAATTATTTTTTCCTGGTATAACTTATTTTCATTGCCTTGTAATGTGTACGTCTGACCACAGTCTAGTTAAAATGTAGAAAGTGGCTGTTCTGCTGTTAACAGCATTTTACTTTTGTGATCTATTTTGCGATACACAATTACTGTGTCATAGAAGCACATTTGCAATATTGCACAGAATGATGCTGTGGCATAGTGGATAATATTGCTTGCCTTTGCATGCAGTGGTTATGGTTTGATTCTTTGCAAAAGGTAGGGTGCTTCAACAGAGGCAGTGTATACTGGGGGCTGGGTATGTAAACGTGATGTGGGATTACAATGGGGTCAAACTTTTGTCAAGTCATGTGTTTGACACGTCATAAAAATTTTACCTATAACTAGCATCTAAAAGTTATGTTTTTCATATGTCATTAAAATTAGCAATTCACTAATGTTCAATGGCAAAATAAATTCCATCAGTGAAATGCCATTAATGGCATTTCACCACTGCCTTAAATTCAATCTTTTTTCAGTTTGTCCTCGATGGGCTTTTCAAGGCCGAATTGAACAAGCTTTTGTGGAGAGAGCTTGCTGAAGATGGGTACAGTGGTGTAGAAGTAAGAGTAACCCCATCTCGTACAGAAATTATTATCCTTGCTACACGAACACAAAATGTTTTGGGAGAAAAAGGACGTCGAATTCGTGAACTAACAGCAATGGTGCAAAAGCGATTCAAGTTTAAAAACGATGCCGTGGAGGTATGATAAAAATATGTTTATGCTCGTTTTCTATGAATGGAAGCTAAAAATGTGTATGGTACCTGCTGTTAAAAAAATTTATTTTAGTAATGCTTGAATTAACTGGTTTCAGACCTGCTTCATAGTTACTATGATGTAATATCAGTGGCAAACAGGGCTGCGAAGTCTGATGGTATAGGGCTCGACTCTAACTCCTAGAATTCCTTGGATGCCAGCTCCTTAACTTCTTGACCCCTATGTGAGATCTATTTTGCAGGTCCATATACCAGCCTTCCACACCTATTCAGCAAGCATTTTATAAATATTTTTCATATACATTATTTTTTACTTGAAACATTCACTTGTATGATATACAGGGTGTCCCAAGAAAAAAATGACACCATTTTAAAATGTAATAATTATGTCCATTCTTACTCAAACAGTGTCAAATTCTAGCTACATCCACACAGATATATGTTTTCATGTTTTGGTTTTCAGGTATTTCTTATTTTAAACCTAGAAATGCCATACAGTAGTGTACAAAAAGCATTTTGTGTTTTAGAAGATGCTAAAACACAGTCGTTCAAGACAGTGCAGTGGGCATTTGCACAACGATTTGAAAAAACAAGATCTGAAAAAGTACCAGACAAAAAGCAAATTTGGACATGGCACAAAAAGTTCAAAGAAAAAGATTGTTTATGCAGAGTAAAAGGATCTGGAAGAACGCCAATATCAGAAGGAAACGTAGAGCAAATTTGCAGAAAACTTGTAAACAGTCCAAGGAAATCCATAAGAAGAACGAGTTTTGAAACTCAAATTCCAAAATCAAGTGTTTGGCGTATTGTGAGAAAACGTTTGCAAATGAGACCATACAAGCTGCAATTCGTTCAAGCGTTAAAAGCAGATGACAAACGAAAACGAATTCAATTTTGTATCAATATGCAACAAAAACTGGAAGAAGACCAGTTTGATGAAAAACTGGCTTTCAGTGATAAGGCCACTTTTCACACTAGTGGAAAAGTGAACAAGCAGAATGTTCGAATTTATGGACTTGGGAACCCCCACGAGTTACTGGAGCAAGTTAGGGATTCTCCAAAAGTGAATGTTTTTTGTGCAATTTCCAAGAAACATGTTCATGGCCCCTACTTTTTTGATGAGAATGTGACTGGTGACAATTTTCTGCATATGCTGCAGGCCTGGCTTATGGATCGACTCACTGCAAATGAAGCTGAGGACTTCATTTTCCAGCAAGACGGTGCTCCACCCCACTGGAAACTTTCAGTACGAGCTTACTTGAATGAGAATCTGCCAGGAAGATGGATTGGACGTGCTGAAAATGATGACAGTGTCTTGCTAAAATGGCCCCCACGATCACCTGACTTGACCCCTTGCGATTTTTTTCTTTGGGGCTATGTAAAAGGTTTGGTTTACGTCCCTCCTCTGCCCACAAACGTAGTGGAATTGAAGCAGAGAATTTCTTCAGCGTTAGAGACTGTTACAGAAGACATGGTGCAGCGAGTTTGGGATGAACTCGGTTATCGCCTAGACGTTTGCCGTGTTGAAAATCTGTGAATTTCTGAAAATCAATAAGCACGTGTGTTGTACTGCCGACAACGCGTAAATGACAATATCTTTTAAAATAAATTATATCAACTCATATGCCTGTCAAGTTTCATTGATTTCGAGTTATAATTTTTGGAGATATTTTCATCTCAAATGGTGTCATCTTTTTTGGGACACCCTGTATATCATCATGCAAGCACATATAAATATTTTTATATATTTCTATTATACAGCTACAGAATTGACATTAAAACGTTAAAACCACAACAGTCTGTTTTGCCTAAAGGCTCATCAGGTGGTGCGTCTTATTTAAATAAAATAGAATTATTCAAATTAGTAGTATATATATATATATTAAATATATAATGGCATTTTTTATGCTCATGATCATCTACCAGCTTATAAGCACTTTCGAATCTGTCATGGCAGAGTTGCCACTTCAAGCTAAATATTTTTTCCTTTGTGTCCCTCCCCAAAAAAGGATCATCTGTTATTTCATTTGTCCATTCTCATAAACCCTTCTATCACAATATTTAGAAAAAATGTAACAAATCATCATGAAGGAAGATTAGTGGAGAATGCCCTACCTAGTACTTACTACAGAATTAATTTCACCATGTTATCATAAAAACCAGGAATCAGTTCAGGAGAGAGAGAAACAACCTTCCTCTCTGCACACTACTCATAGCTGCTGTTGTTTTTCCCCTTTTCAATCATCACCAAATGCTCTGACATATGCTCTAATGTCAATCCTATCTGGCCTCTGAGACTTGTGCACAGTATTGTGTATTTTTCTTTTTTTGTTATAAATGGATTGTTTTGTGGTTCCATCTGGAGAGACCACTTAGCATACATATACACTGCACACACTCACTATTGTCTTCAAAAATAAAAGCAAAAACTGCTATATTGTGCAGCTGGTAAAACCAAATCGGTAAATCATGTTAAAAAATAATTTTATTGGACTTAAAGAGTTGGGGTCAGATAAAACATTCCGATTCCCGGCTGAAACCTCCGACTCTGTAACCCTGGTGGCAAAGTACGGCGGTGGGCTTGATTAGTGAAAATGATAGCCATGTGTTTCTACCAGGGCATTGGACTTGTGCTTGCGCACTGGAGCTTCTGGTTTTCATCTCGAACTTGGACTTGTAGTTTTTACAGCCAAGTATTAAGTTGAATTTAGTTAAATGTAATATGAAATGGCATTTCTTTTACGCCAGGCATGATAAGTAAACTAAAATTATTTTTTCTGGTATGTGAAATAACAAAAAATGTATTTTAATACCTGATCTGCATTGTTCACAATGGTGAAGGTGCAGTTTTGGTTTTTGAATTCACGGTTAAGTTGTCGCTAGTTCATTCTTGAAATTTTGAGTTGGACTTGGATTTAAACTAATGCAATACAGTTGGACTGCAATTGAGACTTGGACTTGATATAATGCAATAAAGTCGGACTTGAGACTTGGACTTGATCTGGTGCATGAGGTCCTACTGTACTTGAAGCTTGGATATTCTAAATTAAGTCTGCAAGTCCAGTACCCTAGTTTCCACAGCAAATTTTTTAGCTACTCAACCTTTGAATTTAAATTTAGTAATCTTTGCTGTGTTGATATTGAATAAAAGAACCAAAAAAAGTTGTGTGTCGTACTTCACCTACTATTTTTTTTTCCGCATAAATAACTAGCTGGCTGTGACGGCATTGCCTGTAAAACCGTCGTTAGTAATGATGGGGTTAAGAATATCGGTTCAGCTGTTTCGTATGCGTAGCAGTTCTTATTCCATAATCAAAAGTACCATTTTGGGAAGGAGTCTATTAAACAACTAATGATAGGAAGTTGCGCATAACCTCTACATCTTCTTCACCGTTTCTAAAGTATCTGTTAACATCTTGTCTGGACTATTTTCAGCATAGGCATAATTTGGAAGTAAACTTGCTCTCCATTGCAAAGCCAGCGATTTCACAAAGCTTTATTCATTTATTTCATGAAGTAAATGAAATACATAAATTCAAAGTTGTGGGAGGACGCTAAAGTAAACTTTATTTTTTTTCAGGCGATTTAATATTTAGCTCTTATCACTTCTGTAACTAGATCTATTGATATGACCTGCAACTTGTGGCTGCGAGTATGCTGTATAGGTCCTGGCATAAACGCAGCCAGGGAATGAACAAACTAACCCGTAGTCAAGCACTTACATTTAAGGTATCACAATGTGAGGTCCCTCGTCAGTAATGTCCAAGTTAAGAATATCGGTTCAGACGGCTGCGCTGGTTTCACCCCGTGAGTAGTTGTAAAAACAGTAATAAAGAGCCAATGTTTTTTGCTCATTACCGTTTGTCGTTCCAAAATCAAAAGTGCTAGTAATATTATTGAACCTCTACATCTTGGTGTAAAATACACTTCGATTTCATTTGAAAGTGTTTTATTTTGTCAAGTTTTTAGTGTACCCACGGGCGATTGCATCTCCCTGTAATCACGAATATTTTCATGGAACATTTTGAACGTAAAGCCAGTTCCACTTTTCACACGCCTCGCGCTTTGTGAATCAAGATACGTTGATGGTATTTTTTGCATCATCAAGAAAGACTCGGTGAACAGATTTCACCAACTTCTAAACAGTATTCCACCATCCGTTGCATTCACTCTCGAACCTGAACGTGGCTATCCAGTGACTTTCTTGGATGTAAGAGTAACAGGAGATAACAAGTCGATCACAATCACAGTTTTCGATAAGCCCAAGCACACAAATCGTTACCTTCACTTCAATCATCTTAAGCACCAATAACTTGCTATCACAAAAACTGCGTCGCATAATTGACACATATGTCACAAACAAATCTCATAAATGTATATTACGCAAACAGATTCAAAACACTATTGCTCAACGGGTTTCCGTGGAATTGTTTTCTTAACTTTGCTAAGACACCTTTTTCTTCACGAAATGCTTTGTTTGCGTCATTTACTTGTGTCCCTGTAACTTTTGACAAAATTTAACGTATTATTGAAACTGGAATAAAGATAGCCATTAAATCCCAATTAACTATTTGTAAATTTTTCCTTCCCTAAAGGCACCTCCAATGAAAGGTATATCAGGCATCCGACTTAGGCTTTCCGCTTTGTTTCAGGATATTTAAATGCGGTAGCATGCTGGTTGGTGCTCTGTACTAAGTCTTTTCTGGTTCTGGGACAGAAAAAATTTAGATTAAAAGACATCCCGCATGCATAAGTGGGTTGTGTTAAATACACGGGTGAAAGAGCTAGTAATTGAAAAAGGCATCAGTACTACAAAGACAATGTGTATATCCTAAGAGGGCAACACTTTCTAGCTTTGTTTAAACTAAACTAGCTCAGCTAAACCAATGACCAAGTTTGGTAACCACGCCAGACAAACAAAACTACTACAATCTTGTTAGTAGCAATAAGTGTAAGATACCAAGAGGATGTGTCAACCTGACATTAGAAGCATTAATATTTGCACTAGTAAAAGCGATGTACTTCTTTATGAAATAGCCTAATCTTGACTTTGGCGTATTTAATCTGTAGTAGATTTTATTATGTTTGACTTGCATATTTTAATTGAGTTTGCTTGTGGTGTGGTTCTCCATATGAAATATGCGTAACAGTTCAATTTTTTATGACTGGTAATATTTTTGAGCACACTCTTTAAGTTTAGAACTGTTGGAGAACAGTGCTGCAGTTGAATATCTGTTCAATAGAAATATATTTTTTGCAGTTGTATGCCGAGAAAGTGGCAAATCGTGGATTATGTGCAACTGCTCAATGTGAGTCGTTACGATACAAGCTACTTGGAGGGTTAGCAGTACGAAGGTAAGTGAAATTTTTCAATAACTACCAATTCGGAACTGTATTAATCGCATAGGTTTATCGCAACAACTGACTTCTAGCACAACAAAAAACTATTACTCTGTAAGCTGTTTTGTCATCTCACCAATATCATATATATTTTGTACTGGTAACTTACCGCGTTTGACGGCATATAGGACGCACTGGGATATAAGACGCACTCCCATTTCAGCAGGTCAAATTCAGGAAAAAGATTTTAGGGTATTTAAGGATACATTGTTAAAAGCAATTGACCAGCACATTACGCAAGCAGAAAACGCAGCTGTATAAAATCAAGTTGGCAGTAAAGACAAGCAATAATAATAATAATAAGCAAGACTTCTCAATGATATTGCAGTAGCGCCTAAAAGCAAGCAAGCTGGCATTACAGACGTCGTAGAGCAAGCAGAATTCATTTTATATAGTAAAAGATCCCAATTGTTATAAAACCTTAAATTCGTAGTTTTACTCTTCACCGTCCGATGGCATCGAGTCAGGGTTCTGATCAGCTGATATTTCTAAACATGCATCTAGGTTGATTGCTTTCATTTTTACAATGAAAATTCGTTTTGCAGGTAATACTGTAATAATAATGCCAGCAATAAAGTATTAATGCATGGAGTTAGGGTTGGTAGAAGTACTAGTCACAAGCTAGATTAGCGATCGTCAGGGAGAAGGTTGGCTTAGGGGAGGTCTCAACCTTTGCATATCAGACGTAGGGCGATTTTTTGAACAAAAATTTTGCGAAAAAGTGCATCTTCTCTGCTGTCAAATGCGGTAACAAACGTAATTGAACGAAAAAGTTCCACCTTGCGAAATATGTGATGTAATTTAATTACCGAGCGCTCCAAAGAAGATGTAGCTACTTTGATTGGTCTTAGTTCGTACAGACTTTTAATAGCAAGCTAAAAATGCTAGATTCATAGGGTTAAATAGGTTGAATTTTGTCTGAAAGTCAAACAAACTTCTTAAAGGCCACATGCTCGGTATGAGCTCTGTTTCTGTTGACACATGCTTTCACGCGAACGCATAAATTTAGGCCGACTTTTTTCCATGTCTCATCGGTAAGTTCAGTTGCATAAGCTGCCACATTCTGCTTTAGATCAACCAGTGTTTGAGGTCTGTTGGCGTAGACCTTCCCTTTTGCTGCTCCCCAGAATCAGAAATAAAATGGATTTAAGTCATTGCCGTGGGGGGCCCACTCATAATCTGTGTTGAGGCTGATAAGACGATTCCATGAGATGATCCGATGACGCGTGGGCTTCTTGAGGTCTTGCACCATCCTGCATGAACCAAGTGAACCTTAATTGTCCGTGGGTTAGCTTCTTAGTCAGGTCACTGTGAAACTGGTCAAGAATGGCGATATAATGCTCACTGTTGATGGTAGTGGTGCACCCATTTTCGTTGAACCATCAAGGTCCCAGCAGACTGTGCTTTGCATTGAACGCCACAAACGCAGTGTTCTTCAGACCTTGGAGGCGCTCTTTACTGATTTCTTCTAGCTTCCTTCCAAAACACATCTCTGCTGTGGTTATTTGTAGCCCGATTAATATGAAACTGTGCTTCATCATTACACCAAATATAATTGAACCAGCCGGGAGTTTGCTCGAGCTTTTAATTCAGCCAGTCGCACATTTCGATTCTCTTTTTTGTCGTGTTGCTACAGCACATGGTGAGTTGAAGTTCTAAATGAAAACAGCTTCAAGTCCTTCATGAATCTCAGAGCCATCTCTCGAGCGCGGATTCGATGAGATTTCTTCGGCCTTTAACTACCGACTCACGGACTTGCTCCCGCTTTTCAGGAGTAGTGATCGACCGCCGGCCACCTCTTCCCTTATGGGCATGGTACAGGGTTTTCTCCTTTTCAAAATGCTGCACAATCCTCTGTATTTTCAGACTTAGATTTGTAACCCTGGTCTGTGTTGAACCGACAGCGGCGGACTTCTGCAGATGGCTTGGTTTTATACCCGAGTTGGACGATTTTCAACTTTTGCTCTAGCGTGTACATTCTGCATACAATACTATGATACTTATACACAATCTGAAAAACAAAGACATGTTAACAAATTCAACCTAGGGACTGAGTAAACTGAAAAGGAAAAAACCTGTGCTCGCTCCAACAGATTAATTACAGCCGATAAAAGTAGTTACATCTTGTTGGACTCGACTTACAGCAAATTGTGGCAAAACGTCTTTAGTGGAAACATGTTTTTGTGCTTTGTGGTAAAAATGTAATCGTATTTTGTTGATGTTTAGAGCATGCTATGGTGTTCTTCGTTTCATTATGGAATCTGGCGCAAAGGGTTGCGAGGTGGTTGTATCTGGGAAGTTGCGGGGGCAACGTGCCAAGTCGATGAAGTTTGTCGATGGTTTGATGCTCCACTCCGGTAACTCCGTCAGAGAATACGTTGACACCGCCATCCGCCACGTGCTACTCAGACAAGGTGAGGAAGACGGTTTGCAGCTTGCCAACAGTAACGTAAGGGTAGCCTACCTATTAAAGTTACTTTGTGGTATGTTGTTCCCAGCATCATCTTGTAAGAGGCTAGAGTAGTAATTCAATTATCCTTTAGAAGAACTCAGTTACCCCTTTTTTCTATTACTTTTAGTTAATGGATGTTAAGGCATATAGGCTAACTGCAATCAGTTGAATAACATACCACTTTCACGACCGGTTTCGTTCCTATTAGAACTCGTCAGGTGGACTCAGGTATTGAACCGACGGTCACATGAATTGCTTCATGCGGTTTATGCCACTCTGCCATCGGCCCTTTCAACTGATGCTGTTAATTTTAAGCTTATATATTCATTTTATAATAATTATATTATATAAGCTTATATTTACCTTATATAAGCTCTTCATTCGGATGGGAAAATGATGGCTGATCAAACAGGCGACAAAAAGCAGATAGAGTTTCCATTTTAGTATCTGGGGATGGAATTTAGCAGTTATTATGTGTACCCCAACTGCCTTCTTAGATTGGCCAAGCAATAGCAGAAATCCTTTTCAATAACTGTGAGGGACAGGGATTAGAAAACTGCATTTCTTCCATATGCTGTGACCCAACCGCAACCAATACCGGAAAGAGAAAGAGCGACTGCTTGTTTGAGCAAATGTTGAAGAAAGATCTTCTATCCCTCGCACGCCTCCATCATGTTCACGAAACTTTGTTACAGGAGGTATTTCGCATTACAAGGGGCCCATCAACAGGTCCTGACATTAAATTGTTTAGGAAATTTGCAAGCTATTGGTCTCAGTTGAAGTATTTGACTATCAGTCAGGTAGGAAGAGCATAGAGTTGCTAATGCTTTGCAGTCACTGACAAGTAATTTAATTCGGTTCTGTTTGCAGCAGATTAAAGAAGTGCAGCTTCAGAACTTTTGAAGCTTACCATTGTCTTTGTTGGAGGCGTCCCACTTATTAGTGTCCATTTTGCAAAGCCAGATGCGATTCACAGAGCTCGCTTTGTGGCTCGACTAGTACATGCCCTGAAGATATTTTTGTTACGAAAGCAGTTCACCCTCACTTCTAGCGAGTTCAACGGGATAAAAGTGTTGTGCATTTTTCGCACCAAACACTACGTAAAATCTTGATTTTCCTCCAGGATGTGTCGACACTCGCTCCAAAAAATAATTTAGAGATCCTAAAGTCACTAACCAATAACAACTGCAGATCAGCAAAGGTTGCTCTAGAAATGCTGGCTAGCTATCTCTGGTACCTAAGTGAAAAATTAGTAGCACTAGCCCTTCATCCAAATGTCACATTCGAAGAAAAAAGAGCAATGATTGCTGCTTTACAGACAGACTCAAAGAAGCCAGCTAAACAGGTAGCGGTAGACGTAACCCATTAAGACAAAGTAGTTACACAGCTGAGCAACCAAAAACACTCGCAACTTCTTCACAGTGCTCAATGTAAATCAGGATCTTTTGTTGCTGAATGCTGCAACATGGTAATGCTGGACATCGTGCGAAGCTGTAGAACAGTTTGTCAAAAGCTTAACTGTAACTAGTACCGCAGAAAGAGGTGTTGCACGCATTCAGGAATACAATGGACTCTTGTTCAAGACAGAAGAACAAACTCAATTTATTTTGCAAGTTGTCAAAGAGCACTGACAGATGTTCCCTAATGCTCTCAAAAATACAGTGGTTGAAGGACTTATTGCTAGCACATAAGTTTTTCAGGCAGAGCACTAAAATTACAATGACGTCTGTGCTTTTAGAGACGTGATTTCGTACTTAACGGATTTTTACATTGCTTGCTGCTGCATTGACGCCAAATTTCGGCTTACTCAATTCATGTAAACTGCTACTTGCAGTCTTCATTGATTGCGTGTACTTATGATATGTAAAATCCTAGCAATTTTTTTCTTTTAGCAAAACCCGAAAGTAGTTCAATCTCACTAGAATTTTGTTTGTCACGTTTTCTCGTGACCGAGACTTAAACGATAGGGTGAGAGTGAAGAATTTCAAAAGTTGAAAAAAATAAGGGCCACCCTAGTGGTCGTGTAATTTCATTCGGAACAGCTGATTTGATTGAAACGCGAAGCATGCAGTTTTAGTTGTAATTGTGCATGCTGTGTATGGATGCAACTGCCACCAAAAACACGACAATAAAAATTACCCAAAAAAATTGTCAAGTTATCTTTTTGAGGGTAATTACTTTCAGATTAACAGGCATTGGACCAGAATATACCAAACTGTCTTTTGGTCAATCTAGCCTTTCAATTTTTTAAGTCAATCCAACAATATTTTACTGTGATTCAGTTTCGTATAGCTTACATTGCAAGCTATTACTGATTCAGCCTGTCCAGCAACTTGCCTAATAGAAGTGAACAACAACATTTTTTAATTTGTTTTGTTTTGAGTGAAGCATTTTAATACTGTCGCGCATAACTTGTTCGACATTTTATTTGAGTAATCAACTTTTTGTCAATTCTAAGGCTCAGAGAAAAGCATTTTTTACTGCTCGTGATTATCTCGAAATTGAATCGCTCAAATAGTCGTGTGTATGTGATCATGCGTGCTACAATTTTATGATTTGGTGGGTTTTTCTTAACCTGGGAGGATTTTTCAGATTTTAGGAGCGAATTTTCAAAATACTGGAATAGCTTTTACAAGTTAAGGGTTTTCCATTTGACTTTATTAAAACTAGAGTATTTCACGCATTTTTTGGCCTGGTTGTTTAGCGATGTAATGTCATAGTTTTATTCACACACACACAAGTTGTACCGAAAAGTCCTTAGTGGAGGACGGGGCAAGCTTGACAAGAAATCCTTTTCAATTTTTTGGAAGGGCATTTTAGTACGTTATTTTACCTTCAGTTTTTTCCAGGGCTATTTTAAGGTGTAATTTCCAAAGTATATCTCCAAAAAATTGTCATTTCAGATAAATGAAAGGAAGGGCAATTAATCCTTTACTGCATGGTGATCTCCAAAAAACAAATTGCCTTTATCTTAAAGTTATGAAAGCGACTCCTCCACAGTTTTACCTAAAAATTTTGCTAGAACTTCAACATTTTATTTAATTTTTAGAGAAGTGACTTCAAAAATCAAGTTTTTAAAAAACGCTTCTTTGCCTTTCTCCGTGTCGGCACCCCGACACAATCACCACATATCAATCAAAAATTTTAGAGTAGTTTATTTTGCTCAGTTGCCTGTGCTCTATTTCCGTATTTATTATTGAAGAAAGACAAATAAAAAGTTTCAAACACCGCTAAGGAGGAATAAATTCAAAAAATTGATTCCGTTTGTTTAGTGAGAGGTTCGTTTGCTGTATACAGAACAGTAGTCGCTCACATCTGGCTTGCTGATTTGCTAAACTTTTGTGTTTTTTTCAGGCGTTTTAGGAATCAAGGTAAAAATTATGCTCCCGTGGGATCCGACTGGCAAGATTGGACCGAAGAAGCCACTTCCTGATAACATCAGCATTGTTGAACCTAAAGAAGAGGAAGCAATCACTGGACCTCGAAGTGAGACGAAAGGAGCAAAGGCACCGCCTCCTGTTGACCCATTGCAGGTTTCCTCTCAACCACCGATGCCAACCATGCCACAAGGAGTAGGGCAGTCTATGCCTCAATAAAATGAATGTGAAACCTTTGTGATTGTGTGATTTATAATACTATTACGAAGGAGGAAGGGATTAGTGTTATCTTAATCAATTTATGAAAATGAGATACCAGTTAAGTAGGGTAAGTGCGTAAAAGGTTTTTTGGATGCTTTGTTGCAAAAGAGGTAAATGTGAGAATCTTTGAGGCTGCAGAGGGTCATGGTTGTTCAATCAGTTAGCAGGATTCTTTCATGTTACGCTGGTATTTTTTTTTAATTTGAAAGAAGCATTGGCCCATATTCGCAGGCTGTTGGCTGTCACCCAGCAAACAAGAGCTCAATCTAATCTAGTGCGTGCGAAACTGCAAGGTAGTCTGTGGAATTGAATTCTCCATTGAGCAACCAATTGACTAAGTGGTCGGCGGTCACCAGGAGAGTTGCAATGACATCTTCCTACGTTTTATCTACGGCTGTACAAGTGTTTGCACAGAACCCTTTTGTTCCGTAAAGCGAAATAGTTTGCTCGAGTTACATCCCTGCAATGTTGACAACGACGAGAGTAAATTGACAAAACTTGCAACAATGAAATATACGCGTGGTGTAACAATCTCAAAAATAAATGTACAATTTTCGGAAGGGGTGCGTATGTCCAGCTTCAAAAAAATTCTTTGGAAGTGAAAACGCGGAGAAAATTCAAAACATCAATTTAGAATTAGTCTTCAAATAAAGCCCTCTCATTTGTCTTTTAGAAGAAGAGTGGTAAAAATACTTTTAGATGTTCCAAGAAGTGTTGAGTCAATAAAGTTTGCCACCAAAGTTATTGCACAGTAATCTCCCGCTTTAGTGCACAGCTTAAATCGGACGGGTATGAGCGAGCTTAGCGCTTTTTGAATTTTTGTTTAAACCATGCTGTAGTATTTTGCTACACATAAGCGTGTGACAATTACATATTTCATTTGCTACGGGTATTGTTACAACAGCACTTGCAAAAAGATGAATGCTTCAATTTAGCTTTCTCAATTGTACCAAACTGTTCGTTTGTGAGGGGTTTTGGCATTTCTTTATTGCAGGCTAGCGTTAAACCAAAGCATCAAACTTGTACGCGATCGCAAATGAGAGATTAGTACACTAGGTTGTGGATTCAATTTCTGCTCACATATACAGCGCATGCTTTATGAGAAGTGAGCTAGTTAGCCTACCGCAAAATTATACAATTTTTTGACAGATAAAGGCTATTATGTTAAACCGTTATTATTGTACTGTACAGTAGGCCTAAGTAGATTTGCTGTTGTTGTTGTTACTCGACCCCTTCTGAAAAATTGGGGCATGGTGGAAGACCATGGAGCCCCAGAAGCCGGGCAACTCAACCTAGCCCTGGACCAGAGGTCGTAGAGAGACAAAGAGCGAGCAGCGCAAACAGTCCGTAGTTAGACAGTGCAGAATGAGATGAGAGGTGTCCGCAGGCACTGCAAGAGGGATTCTTGATTCTGCCAATTCTAGAGAGATCAGAATTTAACAGTAAGCTGCGTTCGTTGCAGCGAAGACGAGAGAGGACACAGCGAGCATGACGATGGAGCACAAGTTCTTCAGTGAAAATCGAGGGAACTTTTGTGTCGAAGAATTGCGATGAGAAAGTACGCCTCCAGTCCGAGAGATAAGAGAAGACAGACTACAAGGGATTGCAGAGAGCACGAGTAGCGCTCCCGCCTGACCACCTCATCAACCGCGTCGTTCCCCGGGTGGAATGAGTGTCTGAGGACCCATTGTAGCCTGATAGAACAAGAGAAAAGAGAAGACAAATCTGCCAGAGAATTTGAGGTAAAAGGAAAGACGGAGTCAAAAACAAAGTGGCGTGAGTCAGATAGAAAGAGGAGAGAAGAGAAATGGCAGACTTGTTGGTGCTGCCGAGACCAGCGGAGAGCTTGCAGAATGGCGCAGATTTCAGCGGAAAAACTTGAGTATACCGGTCCTGCCAAAAAGAAGGGAATGGTCTCAGTGCCCCAGGAAAAGCGGTTGGCAAGTACGCCAAGTCACATTTGCCAAAAGGAAAAGAGCCGTCTGTCCAGATCATGAAATGGAAGAGAGCCAAGGTGGGCAAGAGCCGCACCTTGGCGAGATCAGAGGGGGAGGATGAAAAGGAAAGGGTGGATTCAACAATGATGGAAGGAAGTGAGGGAGGGCAAGCAAGAAGACCTTTCCTTGGAAAAGTAGAAGAAAGCACGAGTGGGTGAGTGGACACAATAGCTCTTCAGGAAGATCTGCAGAGTCCTGGTTTTACTCCAAGTCTAGCCAAACCTGAAATGGGAAAGGAGGTTGAGAAGCAAAGTGCTCGTTCATAAGTGACATAGCGAAATGAGTTAGGGTGACTCAAAGAGGAGGTAGAGACACCTCAGAGAGAAGAAGCGGAATAGGGGAGGACAAGAAGCAGCCGGAGATGGCACGACTAGCCGCTCGGTGAAGGCGTTTCAATTTGGTGATGTTGGTAACGCTTAGAAATGGAAACGATCAAGGGGTAGCATGAGTGGGAAGGGGCCGAAGAAAAGAAAAAGCTGCACCAATCAACAGCCGCCTCTACGTGGTGGTGCGGTCCCCAACCACGTTTGGGTTGGGTCAAAATAGTTGTTGGCCTTTCCGAGGGCCCCAGTTACCCTACCCTCACGCAAACGATGAAGTTGCTCTGTAAGTCCGAATGAACGTGCGACTCAGTACCGCGAAAGAACGAGAAAAAGTATAACTAGCATCACATTTTATATCGATTGCGGGTAAAAAGTTAGTTTGGATATAAAACGCAGCCCATAAAATGATAATTTGATTAAACTTAAGTGACCTTGCTTAGGGAGTTGAAAAAAAATTACTCCCAACGGAAACAACATGATCATTCCACATTAGTGCTCTTCAACAGGGGGTTTCGCAAAATTAGTTGTGTTCCGTAAGTTTTAAGGGTTCCGTGAGGGGACCGCTAAAGTTCTTTGTTTATTACTTGTATTTATTTCTATTTTAGTATATTGATTTCTTATATGTAGTGGTGTTCCGTGTATCTAAATAGTTAGAAATGGAATCTTGATATAAAGTTGCAGATTGTAACCTAATCCTGTTCACAATTTTAATAACGTCTGAATTTGCTAACTCCGTTTGTTACGTGAAAGTGCGTCTGTAATTTCAATTTTGCTCGCTCTAAATGTACACAACCGAAATTTCGCACTTCACTATACAGAAAGATTAGAGTCAATAGGCATCGTGAGGGCAGATAGAAGGTCCATATTGATGATTAGAGTTAAAGTTAATTCAAAGTCAGAGTTAGTTGAGGATAGAGAGCAAAATTCCGCGTTATAAGTTATGTTGTTGTTACCCGACCCCTTCCGAGAGATGGGGGCATGGCGCAAGACCATGGAGCCCCAGAGGCCGGGCAGCTATCCAGGACCTGGACCAGAGGTTGTAGAGAGACAGAGAGTCGCCAAAGACCGAGCGGCGCAAACAGTCCGTAGCTGGACAGTGCAGAATGAGATGACAGGTGTCCTGGGACGAGTGTCCACAGGCGCTGCAAGAAGGATTCTCGATTCTGCTTGAAGGAAGTTGCAGGAAGAACTTAACAGTAGGCTGTGTCCGTTGAAGCGAAGACAAGAGAGAACACAGCGAGCGGGACGAGGGAGCACAAGTTCCTCGGTGGAAATCGAGAGAACCTGTGTGTTGAAGAATTTAGATGAGACAGTATGCCACCAGTCCGAGAAACGACAAGAGTGGATACGAGGCAGACTACAAGAGATTACGGAAGACACAAGTAACGCTCCCCGTCTGCCCACCTCATCAGCCGCGTCGTTCCCCGGAAGAAACGAGTGCCCGGGGACCCATTGTAATCTGATAGAACAGCAGGAAAAAGAAGACAGTTCCTGCCAGGAGAGTGAAGTAAGAGAAAAGATGGAGGAGAGGACAGAACGAGAGTCAGGTAGAAGTGGCAGCCTTGCTGGTGCTGTCGAGATCAGCGCAGAGCTTGCAGAATGGCGCAGGCTTTAGCGGAAAAACTTGAGCATACTGGGCCTGTTGAAAAGGAAAAAATGGCTTCCGTGAGAGCAGTTGGCAAGTACGCCCGAGCCGTATCTGCCAAAAAGAAGAGTCATCAAAAATAAAGTATCCCCAGACAAATCGACCTCCTAGTGATGACTCTGTCAGCACCCAACACGTAAATTTTAGACTTGGTCGGTATTACGCTAAAAATTGGGTAGAAGTTTGCACTCACCCAAGTCTCTTCGCACTCCGTGGAGTGTGAGCATCCTCAATCGAGAGCCACTAGTATAAATACAGAACAAAACCGCCAGGAAAATAAAACTACTTTATACTTTTTTTAATTTTTGATTACTTTTACTCACCTAAAAATGCATTGCATTATTTTCTACTGGTACTTTAGTAAGAAACAATAGTTAATTTAAGTCCAGTAGATTTTTACGCTACTTTGATTACCTCTGACAACAAGTAATTATGTAAAATAAGCCTGTCAGTTGTTTTTTAATAATTGTCTATATCGACTAGTTGCCTATTCAAAAAGACAGGCATCGGGATGCCCTTGATTTGGCTTGTCTGCTGACCAAAAACGTCAGCTAGCTCGTTTTTACCGGTTGACTTTTAACAAAATGGGTTTTCATTTCAATTTTATCAAAAATAGGCTTGTTTTTGGCAAAATTTTGATGACTTACTAACTGAAAGCTTTCACTGGATTAATAGCTAACTTCCCTCTTCCCTCTTTGGAAACTTCTAGCTACTGTAGTGTCTCTTTCACGACAAAGCCAAAAAATTGCACTTAAATACTTCAAAATTAAGATCATTGCATGCGTCATATGACGTTTAAGCGCTTCGTAAATTCAAATCCGCAAAAAATTTAGTGAATAGAAGTACAGCGTCAAATGCCGCGGCAATTTTATTTGGACTATACCAGCATTGAATAACCTTCAAAAAATTGAGAGCCGACTTCTGGCCTCAGTTGTGCCACGAGCAACTTGATCATGAAAATATGTCGAAGTTCGTACTATCATTTCCCCAACAAAGATCTCGGTTGCACGCTACCAAGCAAACTTGAAAAACGTTTTGTAAAAGCGGGTTGCTTAGCTTGAAGAACTGAAATTCGTTTTGTCAAATCAATTATAACAAATTTTTGCAAAAGGCTCTTATATAGAGCCTGCAGAACGGATTGCCCTGACATACCTGACAGGGCCCTGGGGGTGACGATGGCTAACAAAACAACAGGGTGTTCAATCAACTTTTTCATTTCAACAAAACAAGCCCACAACTACAAATGCATAAAAAAATCAACTTACGACAATTTACTAAAACTTTTTGTTTCTCGAAAAGCCAAAATGCAATGGGTAATTACAGCAAAGGCATAACCAAGCAGACATCCAATGATGCCAGGAATCGGCCAAACTTGCCAGACTCTATCCCAGTCAAGAGGAATTACTGCCGCTGAAGCCCAACTTCCAAACACAACCCCAACTGTTTGAAAATAGAGCAACCTCTCTACTGAGTTTGAAAATTTGCCGCATATTATAACTCTATACAAAGGATCAATTTCTGAACCAAAGACGCACAAATAGGGTACAGCTATAATACAAGTGACAAGCAATGCCCAAGTCGCAGTTTCCTGCACATAGTCTGTGAGTGCTGCTCCAAAAAGCACACATATACCATGCATAGTTAAATAACAAGAAACAAAAATGCATGCTCCAATAAGCCATTGTCCAGACTTTTTTACATCATGATAGTCACTGATAATTTTACAATTTGGTTTGCACCAATTCCAAATATGACAAAACACAATGGACTCAACAATGCTAAAACCCACAATAAAAAGTATCGTTGAAAATACAGGATTTGATATTAATGTCAGTTCATTCCATACTATCACAGGTATGAGTTGATAACAAAAAGCAGTTAATAAGAGTAAAGTCTCAGGAAAAAATGCTTTCCAAGATGAGTTGGCTGCAGAATTTTTCTGTTTTGTCGAAAGAAGCATTTTAATTGTTTTCTTCTTCAGGTTTAGGTTTAAATGGATTTGACCACACTCGCATACCACCTGGCTGAACTTGTTCTTGGTTAATGTCTTGTCGGGTTTTAGCTTGAATTTCCTCTGAAATAATAAATACAACATTGGAAATCACTCAATGACTCAATGACAAATAAATCGATGTTGTCAATACAAAGGTGCAATGCCTTTCAATAAAAATTCTTTGCCTCTCCAAAACTAGTAATTGATATCAAGAAACAAACATTCGGTGATATCGAGTTCCTGTTATATAAGATTAATGTTGTGCATGAAAAAAGGCGTTCTATAATCAAATTTTGTGAATAGTGGCAAAATCACTGTACATAGTCATAGATTGGTCACACCCTCAGTTTGAGGCAAATAAAGTAAATATTTGGATTTGACTCGCAGATAGGTCGCATAAAATCTGGGGAATCAAACTGCCATTAATAAAATCAAATATAAATATATAAAAATATATCCATTTCTATTTGAACAGCTACAGAATAGACATTAAAAGCATTAAAACCACAACAGTCTGTTTCGCCTAGTGGCTCATCAGGTGGTGCGTCTTATTCAAATAAAATTTGAATAAGTTTATAGATTCTATATTCGATATTTATAGAATACTATTTGAATAAGACGCACCACATGATGAGCCACTAGGCGAAACAGACTGTTGTGGTCTTAATGTTTTTAATGTCTATTCTGTAGCTGTTCAAATAGAAATATATTACACTCTGGCAAGCTTGCTGTTGAGCACTGTGAAGGTAAGTGACTATTTTATATGTAAAAATATATCCATATAGGAATGCTCAATACATGATGCAGGTCAAGGTCGTAATTCTAGATGTAAACAGTGTCAAATGTACAAGAATTGCAAATATTATGCAATTTTATGTTAATAAATGTATATATTTCTAACAGCATCAGATCAGTATAAAGTTGTGAATCGGTAGGCTTGTTTCATACATGATTTGTGCAGAGGACAGCTTTCCAATAATTAATGTACGCATTCTGGTACTTGAATCTAGGTCTACATGTTACCGCAATGACATTCACTGAAAAGCTGTTGCCAATATCACAGGTATGTTGAGTTAATAACTTCATAACTTTAAGTTTTTGAGGTATAGACCAATCTTTCAAACCTTCACCACAAATTATATCACAAAGAAAGTGTTCATCATATAAAGGGGACTTAGCAAACCTCACAAGTTTCTTTGCAAAAACCAACGTCATCATGTACTTTTTTAATCTTTTTAAAAAAAAGGAATCACATTGATGGAGGTCTACCATTTAACAAGTGAAAGAGATTCACTGATATGAAAAGTTTTATCCACTTCTCTTGTATAACAAAAGATTTTCTGCAATCAGACAATAAACATATACAATTCACCCAATCTGCTGTGACAACTTCATTTAGTTTAGCTGTTATCTGATTTTTTTCAACTGTAAACATTTGCCTATATTGAGTTGTTGATTATAGCTAATCTTTTTATGAATAAACTCACGATATTTTTGTGGATGATACAATGGAAATATATAAATAGGATATAAAGCCAAACCAACTGCAATAATCCAAACAGCTATTGGATAAATCCCATTTGCTGGTTTTGCAAAAATACCTCGTTTAATTTTTAAGTCTGGTCGAGGAATCTTCTCTTGTTTAAAAAATATTCGACCTAGAAACATTATCTGCAATGTTATGCATTAAGGTTTACTATAAGTTTTCTAGACTATAAAATGTCTGTAAAGTAAAAAATCTTCATACTGACTATTTTGCTATTGATGTCAAATAGAACCATATGCTATTTTGCTGTACACAATTAGTGTATTATCAAGTAAACAAATTTGCTTTGTTTCACACAGTATTGCAGTGGCGTAATGGTTAGTACTCTGCAATTGAATGCCAAGATTAGGAGCTTGAATCTTAGCATTATTTAGTTTTGGAATTAGAGTTGTATTCTCTCAAGAGTGCATAGTAGTATAACTTTTTGCTTTTTTCTCAAATTATTTATCAGCCGTATACACTAGAGGGGCAAGATATACATTAAGCCTATGGGGGAGTACACTGGGGATGCTACTAGACACAAAAATTCCATGGACTAACCCTAACCCAAATGTAATCGTAAGTCTAACACTAAACCCTATCCTAACCAAACCCAATCAACCTTTATTCTAACTCTGACCTAACCCCAACCTTTACTCCATGCAAGGATTTCTGTTTCAGTAAAATCCAAGTCCATGGAAAACTCTCTGCAGATTTCTGCACTTAAATTTCTTTCATACACTGGGGATTACAATTTCGTTAATCCACGTTTTTTATGATGTCACAGAAATTGATCAATCACAAATGACAAAAAGTTACAATTTTTGAAAGCAGTGGCTATTTGCTGTTAATGCCATAGCACTCTTTGAAGCTATTTTGCCATAAAACATTTATGATTGGTCATTTTTAATGATGTATTAAAAATATGACTTTTAGCCATTTGTGATTGGTTAATTTCTATGACAGACTGAAAAAAATTGTACTTCTAGTTTACACTCCCTTCACTGTACACTCTCCCATGCATTCACATTCCTGTGGCCTCCTCCAGGGTATACTGGTCTAAGAACCCTGCTAGCAAAGATTCCAACCCAAAACCATCGCATTTGAAGGCAACTGCACTATCCACCACCCCACACCAACACTACCAGCATTGTAGCAAAAATGCCTATTCAAATACACATGAATGGTGATAGCAACATAGCCTCCAAGGGTAAAATACTGTCAAAGGCAAAATAACCACTTCCTTTTTTAAAGGCAGTGGCTATTTCGCTGTCGACGGCAATTTGCCCTTGGAATCTATTTTGCCGTGATCATTCACGTGTGTTTATATAGCCAAATTTGCTATGATAACACTAGTGACACTGTGGTGTAGTGGATAGAGCGCTGGTCTTGAGATACCATGGTTGCGGGTTCAAATCTCAGCTGGCCAGGGCTTTAAAAGAAAGGCAGTGTACACTGGAGGGGCAGGCCCGGTATGTAAATGTACGGGGCAGTGTACACTGGAAGGGATTGTACAGGGTGGGGGATAGAGACCTGGGGGTGCAAAATTTTTTTTTTGGTTTTTTAAATTGACCAATCAGAGACGACCAAAAGTCACATGTTTAGTACGTCATTAAGATTAACCAATCACAAATAACTCATGGCAAAATAGTCTCTGAGGGTAAATTGCTGTCGATGGCAAAATAGCCACTGCCTATTTTAAGACTTTGTCAACTTGTCTAATAAGGAACACTCAATGTCAAAATAAATATCAATGGTGAAATGCCATTGACAGCAAATAGCCACAGCCATAAATCTTAGAATATAACTGCAACTTACTGTTGCACACACTGAGTAGTTTTTGAAAGTGTCGTAACATAGGCTAGTTCCAGATATTCTGGCTGTCAACAAGATAATAAGGTTATAACAATGACATATTGGTTAGCATCCAAATAAATAACTGAAACTCCATATTTATGCACCCTCACTGACTAGCAGCTTGCTTTCATTACACACGAATACGCCAGACTGTCATTACAATTTATTTACCTGCTGCAAGCTGAGTAAACAATGAAATAGCCTACTTGAAAGCAATTGTGGAATACTCAATACTGGTATATGAAGACATCAACTCGTCTAAGCAGACATGAAAATATATTTTACTTATAACTAGCACTACAACTACTACTACCACATAAGCAATGATAAAACGATTCAATCTACTGTTATCGAAACTATTAAAAATATAAGTTTCACACTGGATTCAAAAAAAAAAAAATTCAAAGCAATGTCCACTCAAAGATGCTCAAACTCAGTAAACCAATGGTGTAACTGAACAGCTAAACGTACTACAGTAGACGCCGCTTAGTATAACCACCTTTGGACCATACCATATTGGTCATAATATCCGAATGATTATAAAAACCGAAGCCGCCATAACAGCTCCTGAATCGACGCCGTAAGCCACAAGAAGTCCAAACACCGTCAAATTCATCGTTTACCCGAAGTAACAGTGTGACGTTGGCAGTAAAACAAAGCACAGTTCTTTAACACTACAAGTGACGGTAAAATTTAGTACAGTCGTGTAACAATATGTTGAAAAGGCGAAGTTATAAGTGCGTGGCGGGAAAAAATACTGTACTGTAACAAGAAAGATGGAGAAAATGTTGGTCATATTATCCGAAATGTGGTCATATTAAACGGAGAATTTTAAATGGAGAAATTCCGCACCGTACCGAATTGGTCATAATAAGCGGCTGGTCACATCATCCGTGGTCATAATAAGCGGCGCCTACTGTATAACTGAAATGACTTTGAGTTGGAGCTAAAGTTTAATTGGCAGCACTAACCGTTACAACTCAGTGATCATAAAATTTTCGTTAGTGTTTTGACAAAATCGTTATTTGAGAAAACTGACAAGACACTAATGTTTTGGCAAACTTTAGAATATAATTAAGATTCTCGCCAAAATTTTTGAAGATAAAAAAATTTTGAGACTCGGTCTTTTATGCGAAAATGTAAAGTAAAAAACTGTGAGTAGAAAGTATTGAATTTGGGTTGGAAACACGTTTTCATCACAAATTTGATCACTGAACAACCGTAGTTCCTTTTCAATAAAACTGGCAAGGTGTGTGATGTAGCATGATTATCTTGTTTAATCTTATTTGAAATCGGACGTAGGTATATTTTTATAAGTTTATTCGAAAGTTATGGAGTTAAGATATGTAAAAGAGGTTTCTAGGTTTTAAATTTGCAGAAGTGGTATTTTAAACCCCAAAGTAGCCAGTTGTCTAGTTAAAAATTCTAGCCTAACAGTTCAGTGTATATCTCATATTATTGCATAAGTTTACGACATGAGTAAATATGCCAAAAACTTTTGGCAATCTTGTTCTTTAGCGCGGTAAATTAAGCTGATAGGGCAGTGCACACTGTAGGGCCAGGCCCGGTATGTAAATGTACGGGGCAGTGTACACTGGAAGGGAGTGTACACTGAGGGTGCAAAATTACACTCCCGTCCAGTGTACACTGCCCTTTCAGCTTAAATAATTTCTGTACATAAACAATAGATGGAGCATAGTTGACAAACGCCATTTCATTGTTACATTGATCGCAATGGAAGTTATTTCAAATAAGTCCCATTCGAGCACAAAATAACACCCACTCACGCTTTTCAATAAGCTCAAACAAAGTCTGGCCTTTTTAATTTACCGCGCTAAAGTACAGGATTACCAAACTTTTTTATAATCAGCTAGTACTTCGTCAAGCAAATTTACTGTATGTTTAAAAATGTAAAAATGAAAGCAGCATAGTGTTCAGTTAAGGCAGTGGCTATTTTGCTGTCGATGGCATTTTACTCTCAGAGACTATTTTGCCGTGAGTTATTTGTGATTGCTCAATCTTAATGACATATTAAACATGTGACTTTTGGTTGTCTCTGATTGGTCAATTTAAAAAAACAATTATAAAAATTTTGCCCCCCCTGGTCTCTATCCCCCACCCTGTACACTCCCTTCCAGTGTACACTGCCCCGTACATTTACATTCTGGGCTTACCCCTTCGGTGTACACTGCCTTTCTTTTAATGCTCTGCCAGCTGAGATTTGAACCCACAACCATGGTATCTCAAGACCAGCGCACTATCCACTACACCACAGTGTCACTAATGTAATTGTAGCAAATATGGCTATATAAACACACATGAATGATTACAACAAAATAAATTCCATGGGTAAATTGCCGTCGACAGTGAAATAGCCACTGCCTTCAGTTAAAGTTTACATGCTTATTTTGTGTAATGTTATGCTAACATATTTAAAGCTTCAAAAGCAATGGGCATCTATCTTTTTAGGCTTAAGGCATCACCAAGTAATAAGTTATTTTTAAGCAGTGGATATTTTGCTGTCAATGGCATTTCAGCTGTGGAGGGTATTTTGCTATCAGACTCTGATTGGTCAATTTTAATGACATATTAAACATGTGACTTTTGGTCGTTTTTGATTGGTCAATTTCTATGATAAATTCAAAAAACTGCATCCCCCAATTTAATATTGGAGGCCCCCTGAATATACCAGAACTGGAGACTGAGATGAGAGTAAACATTGACATTGTGAGACTGAGACTTTTAGCCAAAAGTCAAGATGAGACCAAGATTTGAACATGCGAAGATGAGACACAAGACTTCTGAAACCAAACATTTACAAAATGTCACAAATATTTTAAAGGCAGTGGCTATTTCGGCGTCGACGGCAATTTGCCCTTGGAATCTATTTTGCCGTGATCATTCACGTGTGTTTATATAGCCAAATTTGCTATGATAACACTAGTGACACTGTGGTGTAGTGGATAGAGCGCTGGTCTTGAGATACCATGGTTGTGGGTTCAAATCTCAGCTGGCCAGGGCTTTAAAAGAAAGGCAGTGTACACTGGAGGGGCAGGCCCGGTATGTAAATGTACGGGGCAGTGTACACTGGAAGGGATTGTACAGGGTGGGGGATAGAGACCTGGGGGTGCAAAATTTTTTTTTTTGGTTTTTTAAATTGACCAATCAGAGACCACCAAAAGTCACATGTTTAGTACGTCATTAAGATTGACCAATCACAAATAACTCATGGCAAAATAGTCTCTGAGGGTAAATTGCCGTCGATGGCAAAATAGCCACTGCCTATTTTAAACACAAAATTTTGGACATTTCAATAAATATGTGAACATGTTGCAATTTACCAAGCTATAAGCTATTTCATAAGAAATAGGTGCAAGCTTGCTTCCTACCACCTTTATCTCTATGTTCAGTTTGTATTTGTTAATTTGAAAATCCCCATTTGATTTATTTGTTTTGTGATAAAAATGATTTTTGGTAGCAGCTAGGAAAATTCAAATGTCAAATTGCTTTTACTGATCGCCTGTTATTTTGTGTGTAGAATGTAGATGCACATGGCACAGCCTATCTCCACCTTATTTGTTTTTTTTTTAATTTGTGTTAAAAGATAAATTCTGTATTCTGCCAGATGCAGAATAAGACAAAGTAAAAATTGATGTGGGTTTTACTCTAAAGGAAAACTGTCGAAAATTTGGCTTACTTTATTCAATTTTGAAACCAACCTTTAAATATAGCTGAGGCATGCCCATTTTTCAAGACTTCAAGGTGCCAAGACAAGACTGAGAATTTAGACCTTTAAGACTAAAACTTTAAAAAATAGTGTCTAGATTCCAACTGTTAATCATTGCATTTGAAGGCATCTGTACTATCCACAACACCACTGTATTGCTACCAAAGTTGTAGCAAATATGCCTATGTAAACATACGTCAGTGGTGACGGCAAGCCTCCAAGAATAAAATGCCAACAGTGGCAGAATATCCACTTCCTTTTTTTTACCTGTTGAAAACCCCTGCTTTAGACAGTGCCAATGCATATCAAGAAAAATGTTAAGAAAGTGAATTGTGGGCCTTTTAAAGAATTTTCCACATTGGTGGATTTGTGGAATTGGATAGGCTTTTACTGAAATGTGGCATTTTATGGTTGAAATTATGATTAGAATTGAGATTACTAAGAATTTGAATTAGGCAGTGACTATTGCTGTCAATGGTATTTTACCCTTGGAATCTATTTTGCTGTCACATTTGTCATTGGCCAATTTTGATAATCTAGCTCAAAATATGCATCAAACTATCGTAGATTATGCATCATTAATCCTCTTACAATCATGCTGCTATGCAAGCATTTTCAAAAATGTATTTGATCATTTAGACAGCTTGTGATAATCACTGAACTGACTGTTGGATTGAATAATTGAATTTGACTAAAATAGTTATAAGTATTTGTTTGCTAGGTTATGGTATGTTTTCAGTACAATGCATTTGTTATGTTGACCTTTTACCATTCATTTTCAGACATTTGTTTGTTGCATTGGAAGCAACAAAAACTTTTTTGTCTTTTATGGTAGTATGATGATTTTCACAAAAGCAGTGATACTGACCACAGTAATAAGAATTGTATTCATGAAACCTTTTATTGGCAGGCTACATCTTGTAACCAGATCTGCTGTAAATAACCATTGTATTTTTAAAAGAGGAATTTTCTTATTTAACAGATGGCAAAGAAGCAGAAGAAAACCAAGCCAGCTGGAGTAAAGGCGATTAAAGATGTGGTGACAAGAGAGTACACAATCAATATGCATAGGAGAGTGCGGGGGATGTAAGTGACAATTTTGCTTTCAAAAATTTGGGATATTGGGTGAATGTTAAAAGCTCTTTAATTACAAATTGTGATAAATACTCAAAAATGACATCACGTTGTGCTAAGTGCTTAAGTAATGCCTATGGTACCAGTTACATCTTTGCAAATATAATTGCTTGTTTACTGAATATAGTGTATTTTATTCAGCAAATAATGCGTCTTATTGAAGTTCAAATTTAAAAAGAGTGAATATGTGACTAAGCAATCTTTTTGCAGTTCAAGTACTGGAATAGACTGTGTGTATAGGTCATTTTTTCACTTGAGATTTAATTGCAATGGGTCACTGCATAGAGGTTTTGTTTTGACTGCAGCCCACAACTGAAAACAGTGTCAAAGTAACTTTTGTGGTGGTATTTGTGATGAATTTTTGCGTGTGCCTGGCATGAGTGTGACTGATACTGCAGTGGCAGCACAACCAAGATATAGCAATGAAAGTTGTAGCCCTGCATTGTTTGGTAGTTTGTATACTCTAGGTTGAAAACCTCTGTCAGAGTTAGCTGTGATGATGAAATTGCTTTGAGTTAAACGTTACTTAACTTTGCTGCACGACCAATTGCTAGTCCTTTTTCAAATTTTAATTTTGCATCTTGCAGCATGTTTTTTTTGCAGCGTTGCGCTGTGTACCACACGCTGTGCCGTCTCTAAGATTATCTGCTTGATTACCATACGACTCTTTGACAAAGTTACAATTCTATTGTGCTTTGATTAAAGGTTTTGCCTTCCTGTTGATTTTTCCACCAAAATTTGCAACTTTCAAAAACAATGTTTTTTGGTAATTTGCAGTAAGTCTCAAATTCTTTCAGAACATGATCTAAATTATCATAGGCATCATTGTTTCCTCCAGTATATATAAAAATATTAGATGTGTCTTGATCTTTTGCATCTTCACTGTGCAAGTGTGTAGTAAAACTTCCGTTTGAGTGGCGCCTGATTTTTTATTGAACTCACCAGCTAGCTGATAGATTTGAAATTGTTGCTCCTATCTTCACCAATTATTTGCCTAATTGCTTGAATTACTGAAATGAAATAACGATGGTGGCCTAAATGTCGCGTATGTGACTTAAGCTTTCTGGCTTCTCTCATTCGAGTCACAAAGCATGGAGTACCTTTAGTAACTTCACTGGAAAAGTCTTGGCACTCACCACCATACTGTCCGATCTTTGCAAATTCAATGATGTTGTTGTTACCCGACCCCATCCGAGGGATGGTGGCATGACAGAAGACCATGGAGCACCAGAAGCTAGGCAACTCCCCAGGGCCTGGACCAGAGGTTGTAGAGAGACAGAGAGTTGCCAAAGAGCGAGTGGTGCAAACAGTCTGTACTAGTGCAGTGCCGAATGAGATGAGAGGGATCCTGGGACAAGTGTCCCCAGGCACTGCCGGCAGGATTTTCAATTCTGCCAATCCTAAAGATATAAAAGCTTAACAGTAGGCTGTGCCCATTGCAGTGTAGACGAGAGAGAACACAGTGAGCGTGACGAGGGAGCACAAGCTCCTTGGTGGAAATTGAGGGAACCTGTGTGTTAAAGAATTTTGATGGGAGAGTATGCTTCCAGTCTGAGAAAAGAGAAGAGCGCATATGAGAGATAAGAGGAGACAGACTGCAAAAGATTGCAGAGGGTGCAAGTAGCTCTCTCCTGCTCATTAGCTGCATTGTTTCCTGGCAGAAACAAGTATCCAGGGACCTATTGTAGCCTGATAGAACAGGAGGAGGAGAGAAAAGACAGTTCCTGCCAGATAGTTTGAGGTAAAAGGAAAGATGGAGGAGAGGACAGAACGAGAGTCAGATAGGAGGAGAAGATAAGAGAAATGGTAGATTTGTTACTGCTGCCAAGACCAGCAGAGAGCTTGCAGAATGGCGCACGCTTCAGCAGAAAAAAAGAGTTGCCTCAGTGCCACAGAGAGAGCGGTCAACAAGTACGTCAGAGCTGTATTTGCCAAAAGAAAAAGGTACAGAGTCGTCAGTCCAGAGTACCAGATCGTGAGGGGGGAGAGAGTCAAAGTGAGTGAGAGTTGCACCTTGGCAAGGGAGATGGTGGACTCCGTGGTGAAGGAAGGCAGGTTCCAAGGAAGAGAGGAAGAGCAAGCAAGGAGAGCCTCCCTAGGGGAAGAAAAAGGAAGCATCAGCGGGTGAGTGGATGCAAAAGCTCTCCAGGGAGATCTGCAGGGTCTTTGCTCCAAGTCTGGACAAACCTGAAATGGGAAATTAGGTTGGGAGACAAAGAGCCCGTTCATAAGATGACAGAGCAAAATGATTTGGGGTGACTTGTGGGGCAGGTAGAGAAGCCTCAGAGAGAAGAAATGGGATAGGGGAGGATGAGAGGCAGCCGATGATGGCACGACTAGTCGCTCGGTGAGGCATTCCAATTTGGTGATATTGATAACGCTTAAGAAAGGAAACCATCCGGGTGAGGTATAAGTGAGGAGCCAATGGAAAGCTTTATACAGAAGAGACAGGAACTCCTTAGAGGGGCCATGAGGAAGCAGAAATACAGCATAAGGTCTTGAGACAAGGAAAAAACTTGGCCTTCAGCAAAAATACATGTTTTGAAAAGGAAAGAGTGCGGTCGAAGGTGATACCAAGAAAAGTTGGGAGTGCCACTGAAGCAGAGGCGTGAGTTGAGTAAGAGGAGGTTGGGCTGGAGGTTAGTTTGGTGGGGATTGCCAATTCAATCGCAGCGGCTAATGAGAAGCAAGTGCAAGGACTTCACTTAGACCGATCTGTGGCTGTACAAACGTCTAAGCTCTGGACAATTAATACACCATCCCTTAAAACATCTTAGAGCCTTTTACTCTGAAAGAGCTCGCTGGTACCATGAACTATCTGCAGTCCGGAAAAGCTGCTGGACCAAACTGCACTGGCAATGCTACAAAATCCTGGTTACACGATTTTTTCTCATCTTACTTGCATCGGGTCAAGATTTCAGAAACTGGAGAAGATCTTGTCGTTTTTGCAATTTTTAAGTTGAACAAACTATCAGAGGGCCCTAAGAGCTACTGCCCAATCTTTTGCTACGTTTCCATCATGATCTTCAATAGACTCATATTCTTGTTGAACCAATCATAATCTGCTCTTTCCATAGAGCTAGCTGGATTTCCACATGGGCTAACGACTGTTTACCAAGTCACTTCACTATCACAAGGCATTGAGGATGACTACTCGTTAGAAAAAGGCTGGGTTTTTTTTTTCCTTACCGCAACTTACAACACTGTGGCATTGCGACTTAATAGCTAATCTGCTTCGTTTCTAGCAGGCACATGGTACTGATGATCATGGACCAGGGATGGGCAAACTTTTTAGCCGGAGGGCTGCATTGACCATTCAAAAGTTAACCGAGGGCCAGTGCTTAAAATTTTGTAATAGCTGTGTACAATGCCGGTAGCCGGTAGAAGGGTGCAAATGTCTAATTTTGGACTTTAAAAATGATAGTCTCCTGAAAAAACGTCGTCATCATCTATTTGAACGGAAAATGCGTTAATTCAAACTAAGAATGGCGTAGCAGCTACTTTCAATAAAATAGCTTTTATCGTTTTTGTCTCTTTAGTTCGGCAAGTGTGGCCACCCCTGTCATATTAAATTAGATAAAAAGGAAGTTTTTACAAGTGTTGGCGGGCCGCACTGAATGCTCATGCGGACCACATGCGGCCCGCAAGCCGTAGTTTGCCCGCCCCTATGGTAGACGTTGTCGACATTAAGAGCTTCACCCTACCACCGGTAGTGAAAAACTTAACAAATTCCGGCATTTGAGCTGTGATTTTCAGGAATCAGTTCTAGCTCTCCTCCTTTTTAAAATCTACTCTCATGAACTGCCACTACAATCTGTAAGAAATATGCCTGCGCTGACGACTTGGCAATCGCTTGTTTTTCTAGAGACCGGCAGTCTGGATATCCCAACATTATCGGGATGTTTTCATCAATGTAACCTGAAACTAAGCGAAAATAAAATTGTTACCACAATTTTTCACCGCAACAACAAAGAGGCAAAATGACAACTGAAGGTAAAGACCAATAAAAAACCATTACCATTTGCCATATTGTCATTTCGCCCAGAGGTGCCACTGAACAGAGCCCTCACGTACTGCGGCTATTTATTGTTACTATTCAAGAACCAAACATCACGCGTTGCATTATTGAGACAACTGGTTGAAATAACTTGTGGGTAGTACTGACACTTTGCACATGGCAGCTGAACCTGCGGTCCATTCTGCTGCTGAGTCCTGCGCTTCAGCTTGGTGCCACGTTGCCCACTCACCACCTGTTGACGTTCAAATTAGCAAATGCATGCGTTTTCAAGATGGAAAAGTTCCATCATCAGACTTCGTGATTTCATGCCCAACCTCTTTGAAAAACTTTCAAAACTATCTTTAAGCCGATCCCTGTCGGCTGAACATCGCGCGAATGTTGGTCATTTGCTTGCGAGTATGTACTAAAGGGGACTAGCTTCCTCTCCAACATGCTTACATGCTTGTGCAGCGCGCGACGGCTAACATCAGTTCTTGTCATCTTGGACCGCGCCCTATCTGTACAAAGTACTCAACGGAGCACAAGAAAAGTTTGACTATCCATCGCATGCTCAGAAATCTAGTTCCAGCAAAATCTGTCTAAAATGAAACAACAGCAACCCCAAAGTTCTTGAAGTTCTTTATGTAGCCTCAGTTTAGAATGTAAATCCCAGTTTTTGGTTTTACATGCTGTTCATCCTTGTATTTTGTATCACGTGATATACAGCTGACAAGCCGAACCAACCATCATTTTGACGTCACAATACATAACAGCGAGCATTGTAATGCATATTCAACGCCTAGGAAGTGGTGCATGGTCATTGGCCAATACCAAGGCTTTCGTGTACTGGTTAGAGCGTCTGCTTCGCAGTTAGTACACTAGTGTTCAATTCCCTTGTCAAGATAAACCCAGAATTTTAAAAATAGTACTCACAGTAACATTTACTTTCGTGCTTGACATTCAGAACAAACTGTCAACTATGTTCTTGAAATAGGTACTTAACAGGATTCCTTCATCTTCTATTTAGCAGATAGCTGGTGTGGTCGAGCATTCATCCATCGCCGTGGCCTTGCAAACAAAGCATTAGTTCATTCGCGTAGACAAACGTTCCACTCTACTCCTTTTTCTATAAGCCTCCATAGCCTTGCGCAGTTCTTTTTCACTAGCATTCCAACTCTTATTCCATCTAGGGATGCTCATTTTATCGAATCTCCTGGATTCGAATCCAAATTTGCATTTGTAATCGGATAGTAGGATTGAAAAATAAGTAGTCATGAATCTTAACGCAAACACTTAGTACAGGCAAAATTAGTTAATTGCATACAAATCTGAAATCTCGAACTAAATCCTATCCAACTTTAGGTAAAATTTTTATTGTAAGTTAGGCTACATTTGCACCGTATTATTGTTTGTAGGTCACGTTTGCATTTTAAATGGATCGTTTTAGTAAAATTCATAAACACGGTATTCGCTTTTTATTTTACTCTAGAATAAGATTCGAAATTACTGTCCCACAATTTTTCTAGAATAAGCTATTATTAGTGAAACCCTAATTCTATCATACTTTCACCACAGCACAACTTATATCTTCCTTCATTGACCGAAGTCTTGGTTTACTTTTTGTAGACAGCATGCATCCTCTTTCCTTTTTTAGGTTTTACACAGGTCTGTTTTCCTTTCACCAAAGCTACTAATATTTTGACTTCCAACCCTTAACTCCGGTCGATTGTCTTTTTGTTACTCGGAGATTATTTTCACCACTCAGCCCCTTTTAAAAGCACCAGGGGATCGACAGACAATTGTTGTATAGACTTTCTCAAAAGGACATTTTTTTGAAGCAATTTTAGATAAAAATATGCCTTGTAGTAGATAGTCGATTTTACGTCAGTTTTTTCCACGTTTTGCAGGCTCGGACTGATTCAATGTATGTCTGCCACTGCATACCAGCTTTCGAACCAGACTTTGCTGGAGCATTGTTGCACTGTAAATTTCGGATGCTCTTTCAGGCGAATACAAATGGTGATTTTATAGAATTTAAACTCGTGACCTTCAGATTTGAAGCCCGTAACCATTACCACTATACCACGGCGGCTTGGGAGATACTCAACCTTAGTTTGAAACCAATCTCAGGTTGGCACCTAGAAATCGCATCTCATGACATGCTGTATGAGCAGCTTCACTGTTCTATCCTAGTAAACTATCGGCGTCAGGTATTGCACTTACCGTTGTTGCATCAAGCATTTTTTTAGATCCTACAAACAGCGAGCCCCAAAAGCAATCAAGGAACTTCGTAAGTTTGCGTACCAAGCTATGGGAACCAAAGATGTTCGAATTGATACTAGATTAAACAAAGCTGTATGGTCACGTGGTATTAGGTAAGTTTTGCATTGCTGTTTCCTATTTTAATTGATAATAAAAAAGATATGGCAGGATGAATAATTTGTTGTCATAATAATCAAACTACAATAATATTAACTATTCTTATGAAGCCTTTGCATCCACCACTAATTGGTCGACTTTTTTAAAGGTACGGTTGCGTACGGAAATTTTGTTTAAGGAGATGATGTTTAAATTTGTTTGGGAAGCGATACTACAACTCCGTGCATACCTAAAATAAGTAGAGATGTTAATTTTACCATTTACGTCGGTAGAAATTTAAATTAAGATGACAAGTCCTCACTTTTTGTGCTAAAAGCGATCATGTTTTTCTCTTTTTCAGGAACGTTCCATTTCGTTTCCGCATCCGCTTGGCTAGAAAGCGCAACGAAGATGAGGATTCCCCCAACAAACTATACACGCTTGTTACGCATGTTCCTGTGGCTGATTTCAAAGGACTCCAAACCATAAATGTTGATTCAGATGAATAAATAATTATTCAACGATAAATCGTTTTGATAGTCAGCTAAAGAACGCAGTAGCAATAGTATTATGTCACTTTCTGAGACAGAGTTATGGGTTTCAACTTTGACTTACTGCAAAGTTCGAAACCTCAAACAATTACTGAGTTTCAGCCCTTTGCAGAAGTAAGATTAGTCCTTGTGATCTGAACTTCTTAAGATAACAGAAAGCCTGTCCTCAGTTTGGCTAATGCCTGCTGCAATATAGAGAAGTCACAGCACTATCTGCCTACAGAAGTTTATTATAAACTGCAAATGGGTTTCTCTACAATATGTTCATAACCTTTGTGTTTTATTAGAGTTAGTTATAATACACAATTGATGAAGCGACTATCAGCAAGGTATGCAGATTATGTAAATTGATGAGAGCATTGTAGCAGTTTATTTTGCGACTCGGTTTGCCACGTAGAAGAGAAAGATGCGTTAAACTTGTAAATTCTCAAACACACCAGGTTGTAATGACAAATCTACGTAAGAAAAATGACGCCAACATTTCTTTCATGCTGCAATTGGACCACTCAGTAGTGTCAGAAAAAATTTTGTCAATAGGGGAGTGCAATTTCAAACATGTTTGCGTTAGACTCCGAAAGTAGAGCTATCATTTTTTCAACTAGTAGAAAATGGACAAAACGTTAAAATCGTATTACCAGTTTTTTGTAGTGGCCATCCTTTTCGAGCGCGATGCGTTGCCTAATAGTGAACTCAAACTCTTCGATTACAAATTTAAATTTTTTGGATGGAGGTAAAGAAACCCAACTTTGAAAGTGATGGTTCACCTATTTTGACTTGCGGACATTTTTTTGCGATTGTCAAGTTTAAGACCTTTTTTGCCGAACAACTTCAAAAGCATTTCTTCAACAATCTTACTTTTATATCCATTTTTGTTGTCTTTTCTTTTTGATTGCGTAATTAAAATAGATAATATGTTTCTATGTCCTCAGAGAACACCACTTTAATTGGAAAAGTCTAATATGACTCAATAAAGGAGTTTAACTCCTGCCTGTTGTCTGCGACTCAAAACACCGTGTCGGTTAAACATGGTTCAACCAAGTAAAGTTTTTAGCTCACGCATTTTTGTGTAAACATTTTCATCCGCTTGAATATTTATGTGATTGTTGCACGGTACACCTTGTGTGAAGATGCGGTTTTGTCAAAATCTTTTTGTAGGTTTTTGCGACGCTTTTGGTTTTGTACATCGCCGATAAAATAAAATATTTGAACAACAGCATACAGTGTACTGTAAAACATGGCGTAAATATCTAAACAGATGAACCCGATCATACAAAAATGCAGGAGAGCAAAAAACGTACAAAACCTGACAGAAATGTATACTGTGCACCACGACTTTTAAGGGTGGGCAAATGTACAGGACTTGTTAAAAGGACTACTGACATCAAATGAGAATTGTTTTGGGCAACAGCTAACAAATCCCGGAAAAAACGGTCAAGTTTCGATCAGTTACACATAAACTTCGGGTGTTTTTCGGCAGTTCTTAGAAGAGTTTATCTCCGCGCGATCAGAATTTTTGTGAAGAAATGAGGTAACAATGTTGAATGTGTGTGAGGGTTTTGCACTTAGTAACTGAAAATAAATGCCCGTTCTGATCATAGGCTACCAATCACTTGACAAATATTTTTCTCAGCACTCGTATTGCACCAGTGCGAAGGTTTGTAAAACTTTAGTCACGGTCTATTGTTTCGCCACTTTTTCAGTAACGATTAAGGTTTCCAATTTCCCGGTTCTGAAAAAAATTCGGGTAATGTCTTGACGGGATCCCGGGATAGTACAAAATACAAACAACAAAAAGTAAATGCATTACGTTTGTTTTAATTATTTTTTACATAATGACTGGGTAAAAAATTCAGTGCAAAAACAGATTTGTCACTTAATTGTTGTGATTACCCCTCTTCCTCGGGATGGAGGTACGGCACGAACGGCAATTCAGGTTCATGTCGTCAACCTAATTGAAATTAGACTAGGGGAAAGATGGCAGCCCATTTCAAACTGGTCATGAGTGACTGGTAAACCCACCACGAACAAGGCGCACTGCCACTGGTGGGTACTAAAGAGTCGCCTTTTACGACATGCTGGGTTAGCAACTTCACAATTCTAACCTGGTGAAGTATGGGTAGTACTTAGTTGTGACCCTAGTTTTGTGGCAAACAATCCTGCAGCAGAAAATACTCGTTCTGCTTAACTGACGTTGGTGGTATGGTCAATAAGGCTTTGAATAACTGCTCCAATTTGCTTGGTCTTTTTCCGGTAGCTTCTAGTAGTTCCATTACAGTTCGAAGTTGGCTGACTTGACTTCTATCATCAACAAATGTCTCCTAACTTTCTTTACATTTACAAATGGTAACATCAATTTCGGCTGAACTTTTGCATTCTTAAAAGTACGAAGTTAATCTTTGCTTTCTAAGCTAAGGTTGTGCTTGCTTTTTAGGTGACGAAAAAGATTGCTAGTTGAACCACCTTTACACGATATTTTTTTGAACAGTCAATACAACTAGCTCTGTCACTGTCATCATCATCATCTCGTGTAAAATATTTCCAAACTTTAGACTGATTACTACGTTCCATAACTAAATGCAACTCCGACTGAATTTCAGCAACTTGCTCTTGCGCAATGACTGTGATAAACTGGCTCAAACCTGTTAGTCTTTAGTCAACAGCAAACGGTTCAACAATCGAGGCATCAAGTATTATGTTTACAGTGGGAACAATCACGATCAATTTGATTTAGGCACAAGTGTCGTGAGGATACTAGCACACAAAGCCGGGAATTTTTAGTCAAAAAACCGGGAAACGGAAAAGCTAAAAAGTTGCTGATTCCCAAAACCGAGATCCCGGTTGTCAAACCCTTGTAACAATGATCAAAGCAAGAAGCATTGCATGTAGCTAAGGCAACTTTGCAGGATACCAACTTTGGACAGCAGGTCTTTTGCTGAAATCAAACTTTGTGGGTGACTCGTAAACATTCTCGCTCTGTTCGCGCGTTTGTTATTGCAGTAAATCATTCGCTAACCTATTAAAATCATTCGCTGACCTAAACTTGAATCGTTCGTTGTTTTTAAACTTGTCATAAAAGGGTAGACATATCTATACATCACGAATTATGTTCACTCCCTAGTTATAATAAAATCATACTGGGTGGACTAAACCGTATGGCCAGGAGTATTTCCGTCTGACACATGACAAAGTAACCCAGTAAATATGCGTATAAAAAAAGCATAGTAATTGATTTAAAAAGCATTCGTTTCGAAGTTATCATTCGAATATTTAATG